>SJYG01000068.1:5236206-5261245 GCA_006410535.1 Litocranius walleri
GTGAAGAGGAACTAAAAAGCCTCTTGATGAAAGTGAAAGAGGAGAGTGAAAAAGTTGGCTTAAAGCTCAACATTCAGAAAACGAAGATCATGGCATCTGGTCCCATCACTTCATGGGAAATAGATGGGGAAAACAGTGGAAACAGTGTCAGACTTTATTTTGGGGGTGTCCAAAATCACTGAAGATGGTGATTGCAGCCATGAAATTAAAAGACACTTACTCCTTGGAAGAAAAGTTATGACCAACCTAGATAGTATATTCAAAAGCAGAGACATTACTTTGCTGATGAAGGTCCGTCTAGTCAAGGCTATGGTTTTTCCTGTGGTCATGTATGGATGTGAGAGTTGGACTGTGAAGAAGGCTGAGCGCCGAAGAATTGATGCTTCTGAACTGTGGTGTTGGAGAAGACTCTTGAGAGTCCCTTGGACTGCAAGGAGATCCAACCAGTCCATTCTGAAGGAGATCAACCCTGGGATTTCTTTGGAAGGAATGATGCTAAAGCTGAAACTCCAGTACTTTGGCCACCTCATGTGAAGAGTTGACTCATTGGAAAAGACTGTGATGGTGGTAGGGATTGGGGGCAGGATGAGAAGGGGATGACCGAGGATGAGATGGCTGGATGGCATCATGGACTCGATGGACATGAGTCTGAGTGAACTCTGAGAGATGGTGATGGACAGGGAGGCCTGGCGTGCTGCGACTCATGGGGTTGCAAAGAGTTGGACACGACTGAGCGACTGAAATGAACTGAACTGAACTGATGTGTGTGTATGAATGTCACTTGTGCATATGAATATATATTGAATATAGTTAAAAAATAAGATTGAGAACCTACCCATTCATACTGGGTATGGTTATGGGAGCTGAGTCAACTGAGATGAGAGCTCACTTTACAAAACTGCAGGAGGGCAATGTTAGGAGAAGGACAATCAGAAATCAGAAATGGCCAGCAGTCACATAGACCCACCTGATTCATTAGGAGCAAGCACCTTTGGTTTGCCTACATTGCCTGTTGATTGGGCGTCCCCTGCGGCTCAGTGATGAAGAATCCACCTGCAATGCCGCAGAAGACACAGGTTCTATCCCCAAGTGGGGAAGATCCCCTGGAGGAGGAAATGGCAATGCTCTCCAGTATTCTTGCCTGGAGAATCCATGGACAGAGGGGCCTGGAGGGCTACAGTCTCAAGGGTTGCAAAGAGTAGGACGCGACTGAACTGACCCAGTAGGCATGAATCTGTTGATTACAGTATTTCACAGCCTTGGAAGAGTCCGCACCCACACAAAGCAATGAGTGATGCTGGTAGCCTTGGGAAGGATTACAGCCCAAGGTTAGAGCTCACTTGTCTGTCTGATTGAATAACCTCCCTCTCTAGTCTTTTTGCGATGCTCTGGGGCGCCGTTTCTTCCCTTCCTTCTGAACCAGTGTCCCCACCCTGCTGGTTGTCTCACTAAATGAGACAAAGAAATCTTTGACACAGGTTCACTGTGTTTGTCTGAAAGCTGTGTTTTTAACTTTAAAAAAAAATGATACTTTGACAGAAATTTGGCAAAAGGATATTAAAGTTCTCAGATGGATGTTTCTGCTCTGAGACAGTAATTTAGCATTGAGGAATTTACCCTCTGGATAGAATTGGATAGAGGTGGGGAGACAGCTATAAGGAAGTTCAGGCAACTTTGTGTAATGAGAGTTGGGGAGAAAAAAATATTCCACACATCACTGGTTCTCTGTCCAGGGTGATTCTGCCTCGATCAGATTTGGGGCCACGTCTGGAGACAGTATTAATTGTCACAACTGAAAGGGGCCACTACTGGCATCTAGTGGCCTGAGACCAGAGATCTGCTCAATGTCCCACCCCACCCAAGACAGTCCCAGCGCAGAGAACGACCCAGCCCCAAACGCCAGCAGTGCCAAGCCTGGGAAACCCTCACCAAGCTGTACGACTGCAGGGGCGAGGCCGAATCAAAGTGCAACACTTCGCAAGCGTGAGGAAAACCTATGGCATTGCGGGTCTAGATTCATATTTATATTTAGGACTCGTTGCTAAGTGAAAAAAATATTTATGAAAATATACTTGAATCATCATATGGTTAGGAAATATAAATGTATTAATACGATATGTGTATATTTATAGAATCGTCTCTCATATTTCCCACGGACAGAATAGATTCATTATATGGGTCTGTTGGAAAGTAGCATATGAGTGAGTGGGTGTGTGTGTGTGTGCACAGTCCATCATGTCTGACTGTTTATAACCCCGTGGACTGTAGCCTGCCAGGCTCCTCTGTCCATGGAATTCTCCAGGCAAGGATACTGGAGTGGGCAGCCACTCCCTTCTCCAGGGGGTCTTCCTGACCCAGGGGTGGAACCTGGTTTCCTCTGTCTCCTGCCCTGGCAGGCAGATTCTTTGCCACTAAGCCACCTGGGAAGCCATATGTACATATTATAGTGTTTATTATTCTGTATCTTTTGTCAGTTGATTTCTATATCGATGAACTTCCTCTGTGGTGTGATGATGCCTGAGATTCCTTCACTAAGGAGTCCTGTCTCTAAGACAGTTAAAGCTCTTATGATCCATATGTCTGGACAGATAGCACACTGACCCCTTATAAGCCGTGAGCCCTGCCTAGGGAGCTCTTGATTACATCGGGTGGCCTGCCTGTCACTCAGCTGAAGAGCACACAGCTCAGGTGTTGAGCTGCAGGACCGCTCCTTAGAAAGGTGGACCTCTGAGCAGCCCACGGAAGGGACACAGACGGAGCGGACAAGGGTCCTGTAGCTTCCACTTAGGCCAGCCTTGTCCATCCACTCACTGAATCAGCCTGAGAGCCTCAGGCCCAGCAAGATGGGGGCACGCAGGACTGTCCACCCCAAACCTGGCTGCCAGCCCTGGCTGTGCCACTGACTCCAGGCTCCTCACCTGTGAAATTAGTGCGCTGACCAGCAGCCTCCCGCAGTTTTCCAGGGCTCCGGTCCTCTGGATTCCCCATCGCACATCTGTCCCCGCGATTTCGCAATGAATGGTGTCCACCCTGAACACTGACGTGCCTGTTGAAATTGTTCCCTTGGCTTGACAACTTTCTTCTGTTACTTTGGAATGATCACAGACCTCAGGGAGGAGAGTTTAGGTAAACCTCTTTCCAAGTTCTGGGCCCCAAAAGTACCCCCAGAATTTCCTCCTTGTGAAGCCTTCTCAAGGTCCTGTGACCATGGGGATCTGGAGGGCCGGCCAGCCCTGCTGCTCCCTGGGGCGGAGGCTGGCCGTGTCCTGCGCTCTCCAATTTTTTGTGGGTTGAGAACCTTCACTTGATAACGTAATTTTCCCTTTTTGCCTTGAAGCCCAATAAATCTTCTCCCACCCTCCAGCAGTTTATCCTGGGAGTATACAATTTCTGCCTGATCTGTGAGTGCGTGAGACTATCTCCCTGAGACTGTCATATGATTTAAAGAGTGCCGAATTCTGCAGATGCGCTGCAACCACGTGGCTCTTACTCCTTATTTCCACTGGGTAGAACTGTGCAGTATGGTTGAGAGAGAAAGGAACACCTTTGAAAAGAAACAAAACCTCGATTGAGGTGAGTCGTTAGCCAGTAAGTGATGACTGATACAGGCAGCTTCCTCTCCTTTGTGAATGTATGAATGGAATAACCTTTGTAAGAGGTTTATAAAGAAAGCTGAGTGCGAAGAATTGATGCTTTTGAACTGTGGTGTTGGGACTCTTAAGAGTCCCTTGGACTGCAAGGCGATCCAACCAATCCATCCCAAAGGAAATCAGTCCTGAATATTCATTGGAAGGACTGATGCTTGAGCTGAAACTCCAGTTCTTTGGCCACCTGATGCAAAGGGCTGACTCCTTTGAAGAGACCTTGATGAAAAGAAAGATGAAAAGAAAGACTGAAGGCGGGAGGAGAAGTGGACGACAAAGGATGAGATGGTTGGATGGCATCACCGACTTGATGGACATGAGTTTGAGTGAGCCCTGGTTGCTGGTGATGGACAAGGAAGCCTCGCGTGCTGCAGTCCATGGGGTTGCAAAGAGTCAGACACGACTGAGCAACTGAACTGAACTGAAGAGGTTTATTATCTCCTTCAGTTTTCCTAAAATAAAGGTAAAATTCAGGGCAATTTGTAGCTGGTGAAGTCAGCTACTTGTCAGTGCTTCCTATCATCACTGATGTTTGGAATGAAGTGATCAGCTAAAATATGAAGCTGATGAACTTCAATGTCATCAAATATCAAAGAATCAGCCAATAAACTATATTCACATAGTATATATGTGCTGTGTGTGCTCTGCTCAGTAGCTCAGTCTGTCCGAGTCTTTGTGACCACATGGACTGTAGCCCGCCTGGCTCCTCCGTCCAGAGGGATTCTCTAGGCAAGAATACAGGAGTGGGTGGCTGTGTCCTCCTCCAGGGGATCTTCCCAACCCAGGGATGGAACCCAAGTCTCCTGCATTGCAGTCGGATTCTTCACCATCTGAGGAAAGCCCTTAGTATATATACTGTACATCATACGTATATTATAATTACTGTATAATATTGCATAAAGTAGGGCTTCCCAGGAGGCGCTAGTGGTAAAGAACCCACCTGCCAATGCAGGGACACATCAGAGAGGCAGCTTTGATCCCTGGTTAGGGATGATTCCCTAAAGGAGGGCATGGCAACCCACTCTAGTACTCTTTCCTGAGACTCTCATGCACAGAGGAGCCTGGTGGGCTGCAGTCCAGGGAGCCTCTCAGCGTCAGATGACTGAAATGACTCAGCATGCATGCACGGACTGTGTAAAACAGGAAATTGTACTGTGTATTTTGGAAAGATCGGGCCATAAGTGGAGGAAAGGTAGAGGACTGTTATCATGGTCGCCACTTGCCCAAGCACTTCAGAAAGTCAGGAGCGTGCTGCCCTGCACGGAATCAGTGCGTGGATTTTGGACCTCGGCTCCATCCATCATTTCCCACCTAAATTCTCTGCAGTGGTGACAACCAGCTGTGCCTAAATCTTCAGGCAAGAGGACCGTCTGTGGTTGCCTTGGGATGTTCCCTGTTCACACATCCCAAGGATTCCCCGAGCACCCCTGCCCCCGGGCCAGCACTCCCAGGCCACAAGGGACACCCTTGCTCCCCGCTGCCAAGTCTGTGCTGCCCCTTTGCTGTCTCGGCGGTGGCATTGCCCCAGCTCCAGCCCCTCACACTGTCCGCACGCCCTTCCTCCCCGGCCCGGTCAGCCAGCGATGGTTGAGACTCGGGCCGTCTCCAGCTCTGGCCTCCTGCTGTCCCAGTCCAGATCACTCAGTATTCCGTGTTTCTGTTGTTGAACGCTGTGATTGGGGAGGCTCAGAACTACTCACCATCAGAAGAAAAGCAGTACCCAGGGAAGGAGGCTGTCTTGCTTGGGAAGATAATGGCTGCACCCCTTCCCAGAGGCGCGTCTTCTGGGGTGGGTGGCCACCCAGCACAGGGCCGCTTGTAGTGTTGGCGGAAGACGTTCCCAGGGACTCCAAAGCACGCGTTCAGTAAAGATTTTAAAATGCTGGTTGTTCCTACAATCGTGGGAAGTTTCTTACTGAGTAGGAGAGGAGATGGGTCTTTTAACAGCACCATAGGGAAATAGAATTCTGGAAGCCTGCTTTGGAGAATGTCTTTTTTTAATTAAACATTTTCAGTAATTAGCACAATGTACTCGAGCCTGGAAAAATTTAGATCTTCAGAAAATTTATCAAATTTTTCTAAAACTAAAAAAAAAAGGTATAGGATCAAAATCAGATTGTATATAAATGACTCATTAGAGAAGATTTTGTGAAGAATTGTCTCAAGAAAGAACTTTGTGATAGAAAAAATATAGTTATAAAATCCCACGAGTCCATGCACCCCCAGAGATCATTTGTAACCACTGCTATGGTTGAGATACACTTGAGAAACCAGGTGATAGGTGGAGGAGGGTGTCAAGCACGGGAAACGTGGGCTAAAGCTTTGGGACTGGCCCAGCAGAGTCTTGCAAATGGCCGCTGTCGTCAGACTGACGGCCAATCAAGGCTAAGGTCCTATCTGGGGAAAGTCCTGCGACGCCCACTGGCGTGGGGTCGGACGAAGGAGACGACCTTCACGGCTGACTCCAGGAAGCCACACTGCCTTCATTCTGCCTGCGTCCCCCTCACTAGCAAACCTCCCTCTTATAAGAATACCTGAGATGACTACTAGGGCCCTCCTGGGTAATCGAGGAAAATCTTCCCGCCCCGAATCCTTCACCTTATCACATCTGCAAAGTCCATTTTGCCACGCAAAGTAACAAGGATGGGAGATGGATAACTCTGGGAATTCAGCACTCCACACCAACACGATAGCCAGGAACCGGGAGCTTCGTCGAGGATGACGATGCCAGTAAGCAGTGGAGTCGGGACACGATGCAATGACCCTGTTTACGCCCCTAGCGGTCCTCGGAGACACGTGCCTTCAACATAGAGCCTGGAGCAGTGAGGCGGCCAGATGGACCTGGGCACTGGAGCATCCAAGCAGTTGAACGTCCGCTCCTTGAAAGTCACACCAGTGCAGGCTGTCAGCAGAGCAAGGCTGAGTCTGTGGCTCGCCAAGGAGCAGGAGGACTCTACTTGTGTAACTGGAAATGGGGTCCGGCTGATGGACCAACAAGGCGGCAGGTTATTGGAAAGGAAAATTTGCTTTATTTTGGATGCTGGCGGTGGGGTGGCGAGGGGCAGGGAAGGGCAGATTGTAGTCCAAAGCCCGACAGAATGCAGGCAGCGTGGCTTGTGGGAGTCAGCCGTGAAGGCAGTCTCCCTCTTCTGACCCCATGCCAGTGAGGATCGCAGGACTTTCCTCGAATAGGGCGTTAGCCTTGATGGGCCACCAGTCTGAAGACAGTGGCCCTTTGCAAGATTCTACTGCGTCAGCCTCAAAGCTTTAGCTCACGTTTTCTGTGCCTAATATCCTCTTCCGCGTATGTGTCTCAAATGTGTCTCCGACATGATAATAGTTATAAATGATACCTAAGAAGTGGGCTAGAGCTTCTGTAGATGCAGTAGGGGGCTGCTTGCAGAAACAGCACAGTCAGCTCTGACGGTCATCTTGAAGTTGGCCATCGGTGGTCTGACCAGCAGCATCTTGACTGTTTTAGGTTAAGTTTACCTTCAGTTCCAGAGTTGATTTGTCCCGTTTCTCAGAGGCCACTTCTCAGAACGGTGGCCACTATCGTGGCTGCAGTGTGGTCATCAGGCAGTGAATTTCTCCACTTGGTGGGGGTTTCAGTATCTGTAAGCGTGCTCACAGGATGTGGCCCAGAATAATTTTCTGGAATTGCAGGTCTTTGGCTTTGCTTAATGAGGAAGCTATTGCTATTTGGTCTCCTTTGACTGTTTCCCTCTGTTTCTGCATTTCTGCCAGAAGCAGAATTTTAATAAAGTATTTGGATGGTAATTTGAAGTAGAAGATTTATCTGGCAAAAACAGAACTATGTTCAGCAACATGGAACTGAATGTTAATTTTCATACAAGTTAAAACCACATCGGGTCTCCTTCCTGACCACTTGCCCAGTCCCTATCTCTTCAAGAGAGATAAGCTTCATCTGAATTATTTCCTCTGGTTGATGATTGTCATTCATAGCTTCATTGCCGCCTCTGTTTCAGGTATTCCTTTGGAAAAGGTGTTTGAATTCTTTGGCTCTTCTAATGTATTGTCTACAGACTGTAAGATAAAATCAAGCATGTATCTGCTGATACTTTTTAAGCTGATCTGTCTTTATACTTGGAAATGTCTCTTAATAGTAGGCTTCTCTGGTGGCTCAGATGGTAAGGAATCTGCCTGCAATGCAGGAGACCTGTGCTGGATCCCTGGGTGGGGAGGAGTCCCTGTGCTGGAATAGTTACCCACTCCAGTGTTCTTGCCTGGAGAATCCCATGGACAGAGGAGCCTGCTGGGCTACAGTCCATGGGGTCAAAAAGAGTTGGCCATGACTGAGTGACTCACTCACATTATAGTTGCTCTTTGCCTAAAGTTTTCCCATGGACAAAAGGCAGGCAGGGGACGTGGGGGTGGGAAGGACCACGAGGTGCTGCTCTGTTTCACTGTGAAGGCCTTAGACTCATCTTGGAGGGGGGCAGGGCAAAGCTGGGACATTTATGAGATTTCTGGTGTCTGGGTTAAGGCTGGTCTTTCAGAGCAGAGTGGGGTGGGATTGGGATGGCTTAAAGTTCATGATAAAATATCTTGGGAGAAGCAGATTCAGCAAGTCTTGAAGACATATACACTACTATCTATTGCAGACTGGGCACATGAATGCTCATTTAAATTCTTCTTGGGGAAATTTCTGAGATAGGCAGTCAAGTTATTTGCAAGCTTACTCCTATCTGGAGAGAAGTCAGGCTGCTGGAGACCATGGGGTGTAATCTGAAGCAATGTACACAGTCGGTTCTGTGGGCATGCATTCCCACACCCAGTTCGGTTTCCCAACACTCAGCCCACCACAAATTCCTAAATGAACCAGATTCAAGCAAAGCCTGCTTATGAGGAGCCCCCACAAGATTGAAAACCCAGAATTCACCCCTCGACACAGTCAGACCAGTGGTGAGGGCAGGAGGCAGCCCCCTGGGTCATTGGCAGCAAGGCCAGTGGTCAGAGAAGAACATTCTCTCTGCATCATTCCCAAAACCCGCAGCCGGACGGCTTCCAAGGATGAGTGAAGACAACAAGAAGTGTGGACAGGAACATGACAAGGGGGAGGAATTCCTAATGTGACGCATGTGTTGGAAGTGACAGCACAGAGCTGGACGCCCTTCTGGGTGCCTTTCTGCTCTGAGGAGTGAGCAGGTCAGCCCAACACTGGGATGAATTCCAGATGAAGGCAAAGTGGGAGGCTTTTTTGCAAAATTCGAATAAAACAAGGAGTTTTATTTGAATTTTGTTTTGTTAACAAAACAAGCATTTTGTTAACCAGGTAGACCTGCTCCCAGTGAGAGCTCACCTGTGTGGCAGAGGAGTAGAGAGAAAGCACCAAGCTCTGGATCTGTGAACACGAGGTATCTCCGTGTTATAGCATCTACCACATACTGAGAATCCACGTGTGGTCAGGTCTTACTCACGCTCCTACATCATGGACCAAAGTGAAGTCTCATTGCCCCAGCTTAGAGAAGCACGAAGAAAGGTCCCCTCTCAGAGCTCAAGCGTCCGGCCAAGGCGTCTCAGTGAGTGGCCGTAGCCTAAGGCTGCGAGTCTTTGCATGACCCCACGCTGACCCCTGGCGTTCCTCAGAAGCTGCGGTAGTGGCTGCTGTTGGCTCTGCAGGGTTTTGCCCAGATGCACATTTGATGTGTGCTGAGGCACCTGTGCAACTCGGCATTAAGCATCCGTGAGGCGGTGTGTGCTTTTCGTCTCTCCTGCGGAGGAGAGAAGAAATCCACCCGAGAAGTTCCTCCCTTCTCAGTCCAGCAAGTTAGAGAAAACCCTTCTCCTCCCTGACTCTTGACAACACACAGTGTCCTTGGGGCCTAGACCCGTCCTTGGTACCTGAAGCCCCCGCCACCCACCCCCTGTCCCGTCTTCCTTCACTCGGCCCTACCCGCCTTCCCTCCGGCCATGAGCCATTAAGCATCTCCGCTCAGAAAGCCAGTACTTTCATACCCAGTGACCTGGCCAAAGCTGTTTCCTCCCCTGGAGATGCTCTGGCCCTAACGGTTCTGCTCTTGGTGAAATCCTTTTTTAATGTCCATCCCTGAATCCTAAGCTTATCTCCTCCATGCCGGTTCCTGAATATCTAGTAAAACTCCTTGCCACGACCCCCAACGCTGCACCCTCCTGTTCTGCTCCTGAGGCCCGAGGGACAGAGCATCCCAGCGCACGGGGCGCTCACCTGGCCAGGTGTGCTCCCCAGCCACCCCCACAGCCCGGAGCTGGGCCCAGCCTGGAGCAGAGGCGCTCAGTCCATGCTTGATCAGCAGACCAAAATGGGGCGAACCTGCTGTTTCCAACATGGACCCTCACTTTCCTGGAGAGACGTTTAGATGAGGAAATCATGCAATCTACTCCTGTAACAAATGGGAGTTTCATCAAACCTAGTGTGAAAAAGGAATTCCTCTCAAAAATAATGAGAGAAACTTTTGGATAAGGGCGTTGAAAACATATGCTGGCAACAATAAGGATTCTTTTTTTTTTCTTTGCCAAATTAGTACCACTTGGTTCAAAGACAATGGATCATATTTGTCAAGTTTAAAATTTGTTGGAAGACTTTTACTTTTCTCAGATTTCAGATCTATGACTTAAACACACTTTATAAAGTAAATGACACCATTCTCTTCGTGTTGCTACTTAACAATGAGAAACAAGATACTTCACAAATAACACTGCATTTTGCAGGATTCCAGTTACGTGAGTCAATATACTACCTCCATTGGGGGCAGAAAATCTAAAACACACATTGAAAAAAAAATGTTTTAAGCACACACACACAATGCATGCCCGGGTTGCTATTAGAACATAAAGCATTTATCACCACCCTCCAAGTTTGATGGCAGGAGTCACGGTTCCCCATCCATTATCTTCAAGTGTTGAGGTCAGTTAAGTCATTATGGATTAGAGCCCGTCTTATGAATGGATCGTGATGTGCTTTGTGGAAGGTGGTGATAGCACGGACTTCAAAGCAGGAGGTTAGAGTGCAGAGAGACCCAGGATTAAACAACAGCAACACAGCACACTGCGTGGTGGGGGCATGGTCCTGTAGGAGCCTCGGGACAGAGCAACTCCCCCGAGCCAGATGAATTAGGGATCCCTCGTGGAAGAGAGGGGCTTGGCCGAGAGATCAAAGGTGTTGGCATTTGGGTGGACGAAGTTATGGTCGGGTGGCACTCCCATGAAGGAGTTGTGTGGCATGCAGGTACAAAGTGTGGCTGGGAGACCGGGGGTGGGGATTAAACCTACCAACTAGTAATAAAGCTTCAAGGAGGTATGGGAAATGCGTGGGGAGGGGGAGGGAGCAGGCTTGAACCCCGTTCTATGACCCCTGGACTTTGTCTTGTAGGTGACCTTAGTGACAGCGTTCTTAGGGAAAGAGAATAATTTGTTTTTGTTTTTAACTGCTTTAAGAGAACAAACACGTCATACTGTTAAAAACAAGTGGAGGGAGATGTCTGAGACTGTGTGAGTCGGCAGTAATCTGGGTGTAAATGTGTAATGATGGAGCCTGCAGGAGCCAAGCGAAGAGGAGGCGGTGAGGAGGAGTGGAGCAAGAGGGAGGGAACTGCAAGATGGTGGGGGGAACAAAGGATCTTTGAAGAAAATAAGAAAAATGGCTGAGAAACCAGCTCAGGAATTAGAAGTCCAGGTGCCGTTTGCATTTCTGCCTCCAAAGTCAACCCTCATGCTAACAAACCAGACACAAGAACCAGTCGCTATTTCTTTTAAATATATTTATTTTTATTTATTTATATGGTTGCGACTTCCCAGGCGGCTCAGGGGTAAAGAATCCACCTGCCAGTGCAAGAGGCACAAGTTCCATCCCTGAGTCAGGAAGATCCCCTGGAGGAGGAAATGGTACCCCACTCTTGCCTGGGAAATCTCATGGACAGAGGAGCCTGAAGGGCTATATAGTCCACGGGGTCACAGAGAGCCGGACGTGACTTAGCAACTGAGAACCACGTGTATGGTTGCACTGGATCTTAGCTGAGGCCCGGGGGATGTCACTGAAGCATGCGGGATCCATTTCCCTGCATGCGTGATAAACACGTGCCTGCTCAGTCACTCAGCCTCTTTGAAATCCTGTGGACTGTAGCCTACCAGGCTCTTCTGTCCTGGGATTTCTCAGGCAGAAGTACTGGAGTAAGTTGTTATTTTCTCCTCCAGGGGATCTTCCCAACCCAAGGATCACACGCGCATCTCTTGCCTTGCAGGTGGATTTTTACCTGCTGCGCCACCAGGGAAGATCTATATCCCTGACTGAGGACTAAACCCGGGCCCCCTGCATTGGGAGTGTGGAGTCTTAGCCACTGGACCATTAGGAAGTCCCCAAGAATCACTAGGGACTAGTGATTTTAAACTATTTTAAACAAAAAGGGATTTAGTGCAACAGACCGTGTGCTTCCAGTAGGGTCAAAAGGAGAAGGGGTCTGTACATCACGGGGCTTGGGGAATAACTCAGAGTCCTCTCTGGCTTGCACTACAAAAAGGACTGGAGGCATCGCAGTGGAATCGGTGACCTCAGGAACCTGGGCCTCCTCTGTGTTCCAGGTACCAGAAGATTCGCCCTGCAGGTGCAGGGAGTGAGCGTCTAGACGGTGGGCCGGGGCTCAAAAGCCAGCACCTTGGTCCCGAGAGTAGTTGATGTGGCCACGCGGCAGCAAGGCCAGCTCTCTGCCCTTCTGCCTGGCAGCGGTTCTGGGAAGACAGCTGCTTCTCAGAAGCCCATTTCATCCAGACCATAACTGGAGAGGAGGCAGAGAAATGCCATCCCAACCTCCGCCCTCTGAGAAGGCACAGCTGGGATTCGGGATGGACGTTGAGAGCGGCACCCCGAAACATGCCATAGCAACCCATTCTGGCACCCCACAAGGAATCTTCTCAGCCACTAGAAGGACAAGAAAGCTCCCGCCCGACATAATGGGTTTATTCTTCATACAGATGAACACCAACTCCATCTTCCCTGCACAAGAGAAGAGATCTGCACTCTTGTCCATCAGCACGTCCGTCATCGGACCATGGCCCCAGCAGTCACAGTCTCCCCTCCTGCAACCGGAGACTGAGACGCTGACCGTGGTCAGCATGCATGTGTGAAATAAAAACAGAGAGGTGAGCAACGGAAAGGGGACTTGGCCAAGCCGCCTTTACAGAATAGGAAAGACGCGTCAGGTGTTACCATGGTGCTCGCTCCTGCCAGTGCGCACCAAGCCATACCCATTATTTCTATTTGTGTAACTATTTACAAATGACTTCCTTTTCTCCACTCGGAAAATACTGCAGCTATCTACCCGGTCAATGGCACCTTTACTCTTAGCAGACTTGAGCTCTTTGGGGTCCTGTTTCGGCCGGTCGATTGTGTTTTCTGTTAGCCTTCGCCACTGGCTCGGAAGTTCTAAGAGCCGTCCCTGAGGATAACTGGGTTTCGGCATTTCCTACCTGGGAATGAAAACCTTTCAAAAACGAAACCTGAAAGCTGGGGGAGTGGGAAGCAGTTTTGTGTGATGGTCATTATGGGTAATAACATTTCCTGGGTCGGGATGGAGGTTCCCAGACCCATGTACATAAAAACGGAAACCCCTTTGTCGTGGTTCGTAGTCAGTGGTAAAGTTTCGCTTGTCACGTGGGATGTCCCGCAGTGGGTGAAAGTGTAATGAGGGTGAAGTCGTTACGGGGGACTACCTATAGAACGGACCTATGAACTATCTGAGAAGGTCGACGTACACCTACAAACCCATCCTTCCCTTCTGGTGTATTGGGGTGTCCCTACAACTTCAGTTTAGAGCGGAGACGTGGGGTTGTACCTTCATTTAGAACCTCTGTCTCTAAACCCACTTTGTCTTTTATGTCGAAATGACGAAATAGTCCGTTTCCCCCAGACTCCCCTGATTTCGGGACTTTTACCGTACAGGGGTGGTCTCCCCACTTACACCCCAAAATATCTTTACGAAGTTTCTCCTGTACTAGTCGAACACTCGTAAGACACCCACTACCACTCCACTTATACCCGGTCATAGTGGCTGGAAGTCCGAGGTCGACCGGACCCCAAACGCACGAACACCCGTCGCGTGGTACCGTTGACAATTGAAGAGGGTGGACTTCCCCCAAAGGTCCAATATGTCTTCAAAATACTGTTCCCCGTCCGTCAGACTTGTATTTTACGAATAACAATTAATTTCCTTCGGTCTGTAGAGTCCAATTCCTTAAGTCACGAAAGGATGCATACCCTTCTACGTTCTCAGACCCGAGTGACTTTGGTCAGGAAACTAGACGTGGAGTCGACAGACCCCGGTTCTAGGGTACGAAAGAGTTGGACTCGGAGGCCCGGTGGGTCACCCACCCCAGCCACCACCTAAGTCACACTACCGCTGACCGGTCGTAAGGAGGACTCAAAGGTAGGACTCAAGGGAGTCCCGAAGGGTCGCCCCTCCGACGGTAGCGACTCCGAGAGTGTCGGAAACAAAAGACTATCAACCCGTTGTAAGGTAAAGGGTGAGGGGTTCCTTACTGTGGCTCTCTGACACTCAGCCCTGTCAGCTCTTGGCCGAGGAAGCCCGTGGCAGGCTGACAGATCAGCTTTGTGAAGGAAAGCCCGGGCCGTTATTCATCTTCATCCAAGACACCACGGCCAGCTTGCTGCTGGAAAACAGAGGTGGCGTGGGGAGAGGGTGGTGTGGGGAGAGGGTGGTGCGTGGAGAGAGTGACTGATCCACACAAGTGGGTCATCTGAGCTACCTGGTTCCTGAAAACTCTGGGGAGCAAAACTTCTGTAAGAAACAGATTCTGTAGCCGTGCCTGTGCTCCAGACCCCTTGCGAGCAGGCCTCCAATCGCATTCCTTCCAAGCCCCTGAGCAGCCAAACTCCCTCTACTTCCCATGGATCAGTTAAGGTCTACACCTGCGGCCAGAGCTCCTTCCAATAAAAAGGAGACGTTACATGAACTGCTTGATCTCCACCCCAGGGAGAAACTCCCTTGACTACACATCAACAGGAACAAACCTGAGAGGAGATGTCACTTTGCAAAGATCTATCCTAGGCTGTTCCTGGCATACTATGCCTGACCCTCTATTAATTAGGTTCAATGTTTTTGCAAGTTTAATTGACCTTCAAGGCCTGCTAATGCTCCAGCTCTCCAATGTCATCTCCCTTTGACCCAGTGCTGTTCTGGAAGCCACACTTCATGACCGAATCAGTTAGATCATTAGGACATACGATGTCCCACAGTCTCTTCTGGGTCCCCGTAGCAGTGAAGAGATATTTTAGAAAAAGCATTGTGCTGAAACTCCAGTCCTTTGGCCACCTGATGTCAAGAGCTGACTCACTGGAAAAGACCCGGATGCTGGGAAAGATTGGGGGCCTGGAGGAGAAGGGGGCGACAGAAGATGAGATGGATGGATGGCATCACTGACTCAATGGACATGTGTTTGAGAAAACTTGGGGAGACAGTTAGGGACAGGGAAGCTTGGCATGCTGCCATCCTTGGGGTCACAAAGAGTCGGACACGACTTAGTGAGTGAACAACAATTTCCATAAAAGGCATTACCTTTCGTGCTGAAAGTCTAAGGGCCTCACCAGTTCCTCTAGGAAGGTCTGCGGTAGGTTTGACAGCACATTTGGTCAGTCCTTCTGTGTCTGCTAGGAAGCCAGGTATCAGATCAACCTCCCTTCTGCTTTGTATTCCTGAAAAGTTGGTTGTCTTTCAGGTTACTCAAATAAACGGGTCAAGGCTGCATTGAGGGGCCAAGGGGTCTGGAGCAGAGACCCTGACTCAGAATATAAGGGAATCTACTTCCTGTAAGTGTCCCCAAAATACCCACATGTAGTGTATTCTTCCTTAAACAAAAAAAGAGTCTGACCAAGCCCTGAGCTTCTTTCTCCGTGACAGAGTCTCAAACACCCACAAATCAAGCTCTGCCCTCCCATGTAGGCTGTGTGTGGACCTGCAACAAGCTCACTGCTGGTGGCGACCCCTGGAACTTTTCATCAGTTCTGTCTTGCCTGCTCTTACATGTGATAGGCTATTTCTGTCTCCCCAAGTTCAATGAGCACAATGCCATCAACAAATTGAATAGATATGGTACCCCAAGGGATGATGGCGGTGGTGGTAGTTTAATTGCTAAGTCATGTCCAACTCACTGGGACCCCATGGACTGCAGCCTGCCAGGCTCCTCTGTCCCTATAGGATGGTAAGATACTCAAATTTCCCATGACTAATTGTCAGAGAATGAAAATGCTGACACAGATCAAAAGTGAGAGACTGGAACATCTGATCATTTTCCCCAAACTAAAGACATATTCCTTTTGCTCTAGTTTATTTAGCGTGTTGCCAAATTATTCCAAAACATATTACCCAGGCTTCTCATGTAATTAAATACGATCCTTCCTAGAAATCTAACCCTTCCCTTCTCTTTATCTCTTGGCTCAAATCGTAAAGAATCTGCCCGAAATGCAGGAGACCCGGGGTTTGATCCCTGAGTCGGGAAGACCCCCTGGAAAAAGGAATGGCAACCCACTCTAGTATTCTCACCTGGGGAATTCCATGGACAAAGGAGCCTGGAGAGCTACAGTCCATGGGGTCACAAAGAGTTGAACATGACTGAGTGACTAACACTTCCTAGATATCCAAGAGGAATTGGTTCCAAGACCCCTCCCAGGATACAGGAGCATCTGTGGATATTCAAGTAAAACGGTAAACGTAGGGTTTGCCATATAAGCTACAGACATCTTCCAGCATACTTTAAATCATCTCTAGACGTAATACCTCATGCAAGGTAAATAATTGTAAGTATAATGTAAATTCTATGCAAAGAGCTCTAAACACAATGCAAATACTACTTATACAGCTGCCAGTGAGTGACATAAGTTTTGCTTTTTGGTAATTTCTAGAATATTTTTCCAAATATTTTCATTTCGTGGTTGATTGAATGCATGGATGTGAAACCCACGGATACAGAAGGCTGACTGTATAAACAAATGATGATTCTTTTGATCAGTATGTCTTCTCTTCCTGAGTCAGATTCTATTCTTTGCCTCTGAAGCATGTGGGGATCTGATTCTAATTACAGGTCTAGGGGTGACGAGGAGGTAAGAACAGGCAAGCAGAGAGCCAGCATTCCTTTCTAGGAGACTATGTCAGATGTTGATAAGATTGACCTCGTCAGACAAAGAAGGAGAAAGTTCTCTTAGCAAGGAAATCTCTCAACCAAAGTTCTCCAGTTCTAACTCTTAACCAAACAATCTTCTGTATTTCAAAGGAGCCCTGACAAGGCTTTGAATTCAGCTGACTCTGCAAGTCACTGCAATGAGAGTGATCATTTCGGCCATGTCCACGGCTACCAGGAAGAAGCTCTATCTGTCAGACTTAGGAGCTCCTTGTCCTACTGTAACTACAGCAGAGAATGTAAAAACCCGGGCTTAACACTCTCTTTCTCTGAAACCTTGTTTAGCTGCCAGCCCACCCCCCCCACCTTCCGCTCCTCATTTTGCCACAAGGTCGCAGCAGCCGCTGGGTCCACTGGAGTCTTGCTGTCAACAGACTCTTTACTCCTGGACACTTTGGGTGAGAATTTATGCAGCTTTCCCTACTGTCTGCCACACAGGTCCAGTTTCTGTCACGGTGACTGAATCCTCACTGCCCTCAAGTCTACTGACAGATCACCTCACCATCTCAGTCCCCCAGGGTCTGTTGCCTATGACGACTTTGATTGCCAACTTCTGGATGAGTGAGAATTAAACTGCAAGGAATAAAAGACACCGCAACTATTTTAAGCATGAAAGGATTTAAAACAATGAATCCATAGAGCTGTTGCACACTGAAGTGGAAGTATCTCCAGGCTGGGTGGGCCTCCAGGAATAGCCCAGTGCACCACAGGCCCAGACTCACCAGGAGTGGCCACCTGTGCCCAGTGGGGAAGGTACAGGGTCAGAGGGACAGTGTCAACCTGGCGGGGCCTCTCATCCTAGATGTCCAAAGATGTTCCAGCCATCACTGCTGCAAAGGGTTCTCAACAGCTAAGAAACTAGTCATAGCATCCTGGAATACTGCTGGAGAAAAATTAAAAAAAAAACAAAAAACGAACCTTACCCGGTCACAGCAGCAGAAACACGACCTCCCCCTTGCTTCCTTCTTCTGTGACCACTTTTAATTCAGTTCAGTTCAGTCGCTCAGTCATGTCCAATTCTTTGCGACCCCATGAATCACAGCATGCCAGGCCTCCCTGTCCATCACCAACTTCTGGAGTTCACTCAAACTCTCATCCATCGAGTCAGTGATGCCATCTAGCCATCTCATCCTCGGTCATCCCCTTCTTCTCCTGCCCCCAATCCCTACCACCATCACAGTCTTTTTCTTACTCAGTTGAGAAGCGTACTACACCGGTTTCATGACCTCAAAGTCGAAATCGTAGTAAGGAAGGTTTCTTTAGGGTCCCGACTAGAGGAAGTCTTACCTGACCAACCGAGAGGAACGTCAGGTTCCCTGAGAGTTCTCAGAAGAGGTTGTGGTGTCAAGTTTTCGTAGTTAAGAAGTCGAGAGTCGAAAGAAATATCAGTTTGAGAGTGTAGGTATGACTGATGACCTTTTTTGGTATCGGAACTGCTCTGCCCGGAAACAACCGTTTCATTACAGAGACGAAAACTTATACGGTAGATCCAACCAGTATTGAAAGGAAGGTTCCTCATTCACAGAAAATTAAAGTACCGACGTTAGTGGTAGACGTCACTAAAACCTCGGGGGGTTTTTTTCAGACTAACCGTCTGCGATTAAGTGTAGGTAGTCGGATCGACGTTCTTACATGTTCGTGTCATCACAATCGAAAGATCTGGGAGATTAGACGTTTTCTGTGTGGTCCCTCTAGTGCTCTCCTATACTAACGGTTAATGGAGAAAGATGGTGCACTTTAGTGGAAATTTGTTTGTCGTAGATGAGAGTAAAATGCGTTAGGTAAAGGAACGTACACTAAATTTAAATAAATGATACACATAGTAAAAAGAGAGCTGAGGTCCACTTCTAAACGTTTACGCCCTGGTGACCTCTTAAAACGACAAAGGAAGAGATGATGAAGTAGATGTTAGACTAATTTAGAGGTATTACATTCAAAATCACAGGACCAAAATATTGAAGAATTAGACTTGCTGATTAGTAACAACCCGTCAGTCGATTTGTTCGCGACTCGTTCCCAAAAACGAATAGGAAATTTTTATTAACGGACATTTCCCGGTTCGGGAACCAAAAATAAACTACAAGTATATTCGGAGAATTTTATTTATAGGTCCATATTGAGTTAAAGGGTCACGATAAACTGGTAACCCGAGGAAGTTCTGTAGGAAGAAAAAGAACATACCAAAGTTACTGTCTGTGAGAATGGAGGATTGAGAGCTAATTCACTCGAGGACCCTGTTCCATTCTACTCGGACGTAGAGGAATAGGGTCGTGTCGTGTCCCACGGACGGAATCTCCTCCCACCACAGGGGATTTTATATGGGTTATTTACTTGTCTACTAAAAAATCTGCTTTCATAATTACCCTTTCAAATCTGGTTTCCTTTTACTAAAGCCCCTGCTACAATTAGTCACTTGAGGAATAAAAGGAGTCACTGCCCACCCAGGGGGTTACATCCCAGTCCTGTCCACAAAGTGGGAACACGCGGAGGGCAGTGGAGTCAGAAAGAGGGCCCCGGAATCGCCAGCTGTGCTGGAGCGTGGACAGCCAGCATCCAGTCTCTCACAGGCGTAGAAGCATCTGAGTCCATTTCAGGATCTGGCCCCACACGCCGCGGTCTCTCACTGGAAAAGACCCTGATGCTGGCAAAGGCTGAGGGCAAAAGGAGAAGAAACAGCAGAGGATGAGGATGGCATCACCAACTCGATGGACATGAGTTTGAGCAAACCCCTGGAGACGCTGAAGGACAGGGAAGTCTGGTGGGCTGCCATCCATGGGGCCGTGAAGAATCGGATATGACTGAGCGACTGGACAACAACATACCCCATGGGGCGGGCGGCTGCCTGGCTGTCCAGCAAGGCGTGTGACCCAGACCTAAGCTTCTCCCAGCCGCAGAGGCTGGCTCAGGTGCATGCACCTGGCCTTAGGGAGCCAAGGTTTTGTTTGCAGGAGCAGGAACTTCGCTCCTAGTGCCGGAGAATCCTGAGGACACAGCCTATCGCGTGCCTGGGTTGGGGGGCCTGTCTGATTACTGACGGAGTTAAAAGCTCAGATCTGCTAACCCTGGATCAGACCAGTTAACAGGAGCCAAGATATTCTTTTAAAAGTCAAATGAGATTACATTTCCTGTTCCTTACAACTGAATTATTCCCAAGTGACAGAGCTACCTGGCTTTAGCGGGGCCTTGGATCATTTGGCTCAGATGGTAACGAACCTGCCTATGATGCAGGAGACCTGGGTTCCATCCCTGTGTTGGGAAGATCCTCTGGAAAAGGAAATGGCACCCCACTCCAGTATTGTTGCCTGGAGAATCCCATGGACAGAGGGGCCTGGCAGGCTACAGTCCATGCAGCTGGAAAGGGTCACACACAACTGAGTGACGAACACTTTCACCACTTTCACTGAGTCACTTTGCTTACTTGAAAGGCCCCATGGTTGTTTGCTGTTGTTCAGTCGATAACTTGTGTCTGACTCTTTGCGACCCCATGGACTTCAGCATGCCAGGCCTCCATCTTTCACTATCTCTCAGAGTTTACTCAAACTCATGCCTACTGAGTCCAGTGATATCACCCAACCATATCATCCTCTGTTGCCCCTCAACTCCTCCTGCCCTCAGTCTTACCCAGCAATGGAGTCTTTTCCCATGAGTCAATTCTTCGTATCACATGGCCAAAGTATTGGAGCTTCAGCTTCAACGTCAGTCCTTCCAATGAATATTCAGGGTAGATTGCCTTTACAGTTGACTGGTGCAAGCTTTGAGAGTTGGTGATGGACAGGGAAGCCTGGTGTGCTGCAGTCCATGGGGTCACAAAGAGTCAGACACAAGTTATCAACTGAACAACGGCAAACAAACAACTGAACTGAACTGACTGGTTTGATCTCCTCATAGTACATAGTACAAGGGATTGTTTATATTTTCTGTAAAGAAAAAGGAAGCATCATCCCTTACCTCGCCTCTTGCCTTTCACAAAAACTAGATGTCCTAGTTCTTGAGAACAAGGATGGACTTGACAGCCTGCAACTTCTACTTCCAGAGTTAGATAGGATGTAATTTGTCTTCACAAGGGCCCTTCTCAGATTTTATTTCTGAATTTTCAAAGAAATTTCAACCTATGCTTAAAGAGATATTTAATTTTTTTCCTCAAAAGCTATAAAGTTCCTTACTGGCTACAAAAGTTCTTTTTTTAACTAGGAATTCAAAATATAACAACCAATTGAATGGGATATGGCCTAGAGGCATTTGGAGTTCACACTTTCCTATTTTTTTAAGGAAGAACATGTAGCTATTTTTTCACTCTAGTATATGTTGAATGATTATCTCCAAGACTTGGAGTGTCTACCATATATCTGGAACATATTGTTAAAGTTTAGCACCATTTTTCTTTATGTCAGGGCTTAAGGATGAGGCCAAAGGAAAATTTCTGGCCAAAGATGTTTGGTATCATTTTATCTAAAATTCAAACAATTGCTCAACATTTATTCGAAATGAAAGATATATTTTTTTCCCCTCCTTGGCAATCTTTTCCTGCCTGGATAAATTACGGAATGTGCTATATTCTCATGATCTTAGAATAAAACCATCCCAACTCACAATCTGGACCTTCAGGTTCAGAAATAAGGAAGTTTTGAAAATCGTGGCTTCTTAAGGCCAGTTTTTTGTAGCTGTTGGTCGTGAAGTCGTGTTTGACTCTTTTTATGAAGTGTAGCCCACCAGGCTCCTCTGTCCATGGGATTTCCCAGACAAGAATACTGGAGTGAGTATCCATTTCCTTCTCCAGATCTTCCTAACCCAGGGATTGAACCCATGTCTGCATTGGCAGGTGGATTCTTTATTGCTCATCCACCTGGGAAGCCACGTAAAGGACAGTAAAAAACTTAAAATATTATTTTTCAAAATCTTTTTGTCATTCAGGATCCCAGATAATTTTATTGTGTGATCTCTCTTGTGAAAGCTATAAACAACCTCTTAAGTTACACGCGTCTTTAGAGGAACACATACTTGATTCTCTGCCCAAAGCTAATCACCCTTTCTCAACTCAGGAAAGGATATCCAGTCTCCTAGGCTATTTCCATTTGACAGCCAGAATGAGATGTTTTTAATGTAAATCTTGTCAGGCCACTCCATTTCTTAAAGCCTTTAATGGCTGCCTACTCGAAGCTATGGTTTTTCCAATAGTCATGTATGGATATGAGAGTTGGATCATAAAGAAACCTGAGTGCTGAAGAATTGATACTTTCGAACTGTGGTGTTGGAGAAGATTCTTGCGAGTCCTTTGGACTGAAAGGAGATCCAACCAGTCCATCCTAAAGGAAAATAGTCCTGAATATTCATTGGAAGGACTGATGCTGAAGCTGAAGCTCCAATACTTTGGCCACCTGATGTGAAGAACTGACTCACTGGAAAAGCCCCTGATGCTGGGAAAGATTTAAGGCATGAGGAGAAGGGGACAACAGAGGATGAGATGGTTAGATGGCATCACCGACTCCATGGACATGAGTCTGAGCAGGCTCCTCAAGTTGGTGATGGACAGGGAGGCTTGCGTGCTGCAGTCCATGGGGCTGCAAAGAGTCGGACACGACTGAACTGAATGACTGCCCATGGAGTGGGCTGCCATCCAGCTCTCCAGGGGATCTTCCCACCCAGAGATTAAGTACATCTCCTGAATTCCAGACAGACTCTTTACCATCTGTGTTTTCAGAAGGCTTCTCAGGCGGGACTGGTGGCAAAGAGGCGCCTGCCAATGCAGGGGACCTAAGAGATGCAGGTTTGGTCCCTGGGTGGGGAAAATCCCCTGGAGAAGGGCATGGCAGTCCATTCCAATATTCTTGCCTGGAGAATCCCATGGACAGAGGAGCCTGGCAGGCTACAGTCCATGGGGTCACAAAGGGTCAGACTCGACTGAAGCAACTTGACATTTTCTCCATCTGACCCGCCATGGAAGCCCCATGGCTGACCACTGCACTTCAGATCTGAAGCGTTTCCACCCTGGCTTACCAGCCCGCCTGTGCCCTACCATCACTTCAGCTGATCAGTGTTGCTGGCCCCTGGCTCATGGCACTCCAGAGGCCCTGACGCAGAGACTTATTATGAGTCCCACTGCCTGAAACTTCTTGCGCATATATATATATATATGTATTCACACACTATTATATTAAATTTTAATTTTTAGACACTTTAGGTTCTCGGCAAAATTGCAAGTACAGATGTATCCCCTGTCCCGCCCCTCCTGCACACAGCCTCCCCCATTGCCAACACTTCCCTCTATGTGGTCCATTTGTTATAACTGATGAAGCCACACTGGTGAGTCATCATCACTGAAAGTCCATAGTTTAGGTGAGTGTTCACTCTTGGTGATGAACAGCCTATGGATTTGGACAAACATAAGACATCTGACCGTTATTATCCTCTAACACAGAAAATATTTTCGCTGCTCTAAAGATCCTCTGTGCTCCACCTGTTCACCTCCCCTCTCCCCAAGCCCTGGAAGCCACAACCTTTTCACTGTCTCCATGCATGCGTGCTAAGTCACTTCAGTAGTGTCTGACTCTTAGTGAGCCTATGGACCACAACCAGCTGGGTTCCTCTGTCCATGGAATTTTCCAGGCAAGAATACTGGATGGGTTGCCATTTCCTCCCCTAGTGGATCTTCCTCACCCAGGGATGGAAGCCTGTCTTGAGCCTCCCACATTGGCAGGCTGGCTCTTCACCACTAACACCACCTGGGAGCCTTTACTGTCTACAGAGTTTGCCTTTTCCAGAATGTCTTAAGAGTCAGAATCATTCAGGGTGTAGCCCACTAACACCGGCTTATTTCACTTTGTAATGGCCACGTAAGTCTCCTCCATGTCTTTTCATAGACCCTGCTGCTGGGAAGATTGAAGGCAGGAGGAGAAGGGGACAACAGAGGATAAGATGGTTGGATGACATCACTGACTCAGTGGACATGAGTTTGAGCAAGCTCCAGGAGTTAGTGATGGACAGGGAAGCCTGGAGTGCTGCAGTCCATGGGGTTGCAGAGTCAGACATGACTGAGCA
This sequence comes from Litocranius walleri, assembly GCA_006410535.1. NCBI lineage: Eukaryota > Metazoa > Chordata > Mammalia > Artiodactyla > Bovidae > Litocranius > Litocranius walleri. The sequence goes on from SJYG01000068.1 coordinate 5,260,071, forward strand.
ACTGAACTGAACTTTTCGTGGCTTAATACACATTTTTTAGTGCTGAACAGTATTCCATTGACTGGATGGACCACAGTTTATCTATTTATGCACCTACTAAAAGTCCTCTGAGTTGCTCTCAAGTCTCAGCAATTAGGAACAAATCTGTTATGAACACCTACGTGGTGACATGCATGTTTCAGCTCATTCAGCTGAGTGTCATGGAGCATGACACTGAGTGTCATGTGGAGTTCCTGGTTTTTAATCTGACTAACCTATATTTTTTAATCCAGATATTTGTTAATTAATCACTAATTTGTTAATTAGTGATTAGCTAAGTGTTAATCGATTACTTGTTAATTCTTTCCACGATGAGACCTGTTGAATAACAGGCATGTTAGGCACGTGAGGCATGCTCTAGGTGCTGGGGACCCGGAATAAATACAAAGTGCTTCTCCTCCACGAAGCGCCGGTTCCAGACGAGCGAAGCCATCAGCACAGAGGCAGGTCCTGCCGGTGGTGGCGAGAGCTCAGAAGCAAGCTGATCTGGACAGACTCCCCTGACAGACCCTCTGCTTGGGGGAGGGGGCTGCAGCAGAGAAGTGAGTGAGGCGGGGGAGGGGGCCCACAGACGCTGAGGGGAAGGAAGAGCCTCTTGAAGGGGGTCGGAGGTGCCTGGAGCCGGTGGGGGCACATCTGAGAGGGGCGGGGGACAGTGAGAACACAGAGGCAGCAAGGGCGGCCATGGCTTCACTCTTTCCCGGTCCGCTGGGGAATCTGAGACGACTCGCGTGTCAAAGCACTGCTGGGATTACCAAAAGGGGACAGGCGCGGGGGAGGGCAGTGGGCACATGCGAGCCTGGGATGCACGTGCTTAGGCTCCGGCTGCCCGCGAGCTGGACGTGTGAGAGAGGAGAGCAGGAAAGGGACTTCCTCTGCTCTGGGCCTGTAAGTAGAGAGCACGCGGTAGCTAACCCGGCCAGAAGGTCAGGACGCCCCTTCTCCGCTGCGAGAGAGCGCACAGAGGCGGGGGACCTGCTCCTGTAGATTTCAGGCCAGCGGACCAGGCTGCGTGGTGTCAGCCTGGACGGACGGGAAGCCGGGCAGACGCAGGAGTTCACCGCACCAGGAATGAACGCGGAGGGAGGGGAGGAGGCGGACTGCTCCAGGTCTGCCCACACTGACGCCCTGCAAGG
>SJYG01000068.1:5261684-5309582 GCA_006410535.1 Litocranius walleri
GGGGGGGGGGGCGGTGGAGCCAGTAAGAGAGACTGAAGAGGAGCAGCCTGTGGGATGGGGGCCTCTAGGGGAGAGGGTGTCTGGACCCCACTAAGACCCCAGGGAAGGGGGAAAGGGTGACCAGCAGCTACGACGAATGAAAGGGGTGCAGGCTGAGATGCGCATCGTCTTTAAGAAATCACTCCCTCACCTCCATGGTTTCCCTTCCAGCCACCAAGAAAATTAAGACACAACTTCCGTGAGGTAGTACAGTGGTTCTCAAGGAGGGGTGGTTTTGAACCTCCCACCTCTACCCTGGGGATGTGAGCAAGGTCTGGAGAGAGTTTTGGTTTTCACAACAGTGACAGAGGGTGAGGGGCTCCTGGCATCTGGTATACAGCCTGGGGGCTGCTGTTTAATATCCTGAGGTGCACAGGAAGGCCCCACCATCACAACTCTCCAGAATTACCCAGTCCCAGGGTTGCTAAAGCCAAAGCTCCAATACTTTGGCCACTTGATATGACTCACTGGAAAAGACCTTGATGCTGGGAAAGACTGAAGGCAGGAGGAGAAAAGGGCAACAGAGGATGAGATGGTTGGAAGGCATCACCATCTCAATGGACATGAGTTTGAACAAGCTGTGGGACCTGGTGAAGGGCAAGGAAGCTCGGAGGGCTGCAGTCCGTGGGGCCCCAGGGAGCTGGACATGACTCAGCAGCTAAAGCAGAGAGCAGCAGGCGGGGCTGGGAACCCCCGATGTGGGGTGAGAATTTGCAGTGTGTGAGGCTGACGCCCAGGGCCCCTCAGGGCAGCTGGGACCCAGGCCTGGAGGCAAGCGCACAGGTGCATGAAGATGCTTCCTGGGATGGGACTGAGGCCACCAAGGGGCAGTGTTGTGTCAAACCTCGAGTGGGGATCACTAGACCTCCTGTTTAATAACCATGCAAAGATGATGGTGAAACATTGTTGAACACACATGCCAGTTCAGGAGAGGTTCTGGTTACATTAGCAAGGATGGGTCTCTTTAAATAGTGACAAGAAGATGCTAAGTGCACGGAGGCCACGGGGATCACAGGCATAACAGGTCATTCCCAGAGCCGTTCCCCAAGCGCTCAAGGATACAGGCCAAGCCAGCAGGGACTTCGAGGACCAAAGCACAGCGCAGAGGAGACCCCGAAGAGGCCGGGAGGGCAGATGAGGCCCTAGGGCAGGCACAGCAGGGGCTGGGCCCATCACTGTCTCCATAAAACAGTGGGGCACGGTATGACTTGCAGCAAAAATTGGGGCAGAGGGTTTCATGCGCCTGCTACGGAGGTGCCGGCAGGACTCCAGGGTGAGGACTGAGCCAGCAGTGGAGTGTGAAGGGCCGGGGGGAGAAGGGAGGCTCCCGTAGCACGTCCAGCTGGGAGGACAGCCTCCCCGGGCCTGGGGTTGCTGCGTCCGCACCGGCTTTGATTCCCATGAAGTGGAAAAAGGAAGCCTGTCTCAAAGGAGCACTGCTACCCTTCAGACCTGCCCGAAAGGATCAGGGGTCAGAAGGCGCCACGGTGGCCTGTGGTGACCTCTGTCTTCCCTCTCTCACTGTGGGTCCAGCCTTGCTGTCACCGGTGCTGGGACCCACTGGCAGCCTTGAAGTGCTAACAGGGAAGGCTATTCTTAGCCAGAAATGCCCTGGTGGATTTGCCCTGGTGACTCAGGTGGTAAAGAATCTGCCTGCAGTGCAGGAGACCTGGGTTCGACCCCTGGGTCAGGAAGATCCCCGGGAGAAGGGAATGGCCACCCACTCCAGTATTCTTGCCTGAAGAATCCCACGGACAGAGGAGCTTGGTGGGCTACAGTCCATGGGGTCACAAAGAGTCAGACACGACTGAGCGACTAACAGGACACAGAACGGCCTCAACAGAGCCCTCCTTGTTTCTGGACTGAGCGGTGGCTCTGAGAGAGACACAGGTCCCCAGGCTTCTTCCAGGAGAGCGCGCTTTGCTTCCGGTGACACGTGGAGGGGCGGGCGGAGCAGAGCCCCCCGACCCCGTGCAGGTCTCCCCTGCACAGGCCTCCCCTGCACAGGCCTCCTCCAAGCTGTCCTCTTAGTGTGGCCCCGGGCTTCAGGGCTCATCTCTGCCTGGTTGGATCTGAGGCAGAGTCTTGTTCAGTCACGTGGACCAGGAGGCCCCACCCTGGGTATGGGACCCTGGAGACACCTGATCATGCTCCCCATCTTCCACGTCCCTCACATGAGATCTGACCACCTTGCCTGCCTCCAGCTAGAGTCCTGTCAGGATGCTTTAGCCAGGACCCCTGCCTCCACCCCCGGAGGCTGGATGTTTTCTCCTAGAAACGCTTCACCCCTGCCCCTCCCCCCAACCACCGCCCTGCGCTGTGGCTGCAAATCCCCACCTTTCCTCTTGGTTGCTGGCGTGGAGCCCAAGCCCTCTCTCCTGCCGCCAAAGCCTGGCAGGGCTCCCTACGCCTGTCACCAGGGCATAAATAAAGCCTTTGCTGTTCTTTGTCAAGTGTCGGAAATAATGTTTTTTTTCTCTTCCACAGTTGAACAACATTTTGAGCTGTCCTTCAGAACTTTCCTGGGGTCACCCTGCAAGTTATGCCAGGGCTCCGTGGAGTCTTACAATCACAGCATAGGAGGCAGGAGTGACCCACAACAAGGTTGGCTGAGACCATGTGCATACAGGGTCACGAAGGGCCTGGACAGATGGATGGACAGACAGGGAGGAGAGACGCGAGGCCTAGGATGAGAGCCTTCGGTGAAGCGAGAAGTCCACCCACAATGTCTCTGGACTGGTCAGACTCTGGTGTCTCTTAGGACAGGAACGGAGGACCACCTGGTGGGCTGAGTGTGGGAGCAGGGAGGACACAGCTCCGTGCTCCAGGCGTGGGGGAGGGTGGACCACAGCGGGAGGCGAGGGGAGCTGGGGGCAGGTCTGGTTCCAGACAGGGAGGCGGCAGGGCCACTTTCTCAGCATGCTACCCCTTGTCAAGACTGACCCTCCTCACAGGAGGACTGCCCGTGTTTGACGCTTTGCTGTTGCATCTTAGAATTCATCAGAAATTCTGAACAAGGAGTCTGTCATTTTCGTTGTATATCTGGTCCCCCAAACAGTGTAGATGATCCTGGCGCTAGAAGGGGCCAGAAGTTACTGGGTCTGTAGGGTGGGAACGTTCAGGAAGCGAATCCTGGAGACCACGGAAGAGTCCTAGGTGACTGGGAGCTACAGCGTCCAGGTGTTCACAGAACACCCCGCCCTCCCCTGCAGAGGGCGGCGGCGACCAGGGAAGGCCTTTAAACTGCGCTTCATCTCTCTCAGCTGCTTCAGTTCTGCCCTCCATTCCAAATCATGCTTGTTTTAAAGCAAAAACTGGTTCTTCAGGTTTCTGAGTAAACTCGGTCTTCCAAGTTGTTGCTCAGTCGTTCAGCTGTGTCCGACTCTTTGTGACTCCATGGACTGCAGCACACCTGGCTCCCAGTCCTTCACCAACTCCCAGAAACTGCTCAAACTCATGTCCATCCCATCTCATCCTCTGTCCCCTCCTCCTCTCGCCTTCAATTTTTCCCAGCCTCAGGGTGTCTTCCAAAAACTGGTTCTTCAGGTTTCTGAGTAAACTCAATCTTTCAGGTAAGACCCCTTGACTTGAGATGTAAAACTCATTCTTACCTGGCAGGCTGTGCAAAAACAAGTGTAGTTGTAGTTCATGATGGAAACTGGTGTTGGCCGCTGGTTAGGGAGTGCTGGAAACAACATTTTTCCTCTCCCATAAGAATGGCCACCCCTACTGTGTCATTATGGAGCCCCTGATGTAAACAGCCCACTCATTGGAAAAGACCCCAGTGCTGGGAAAGAGACTTCTTGGTAGTCCAAAGGTTAAGAATCTACCTTACAATGCAGGGGACACAGGTCTGATCCCCAGTCCGGGAACCATGACCCCCAAGTGCTGCAAAGCAAACTAAACCTGCACGCCAAAACTGAAGAACCTCGCGCTGCGACGGAAGGCCCCGCGTGACGCGGCCAGGCCTCGTGCGCTGCGACGGAAGGCCCCGCGTGACGCGGCCAGGCCTCGTGCGCTGCGACGGAAGGCCCCGCGTGACGCGGCCAGGCCTCGTGCGCTGCGACGGAGGCCCAAGGCTGCCAAACAAATGAGTGATCTTTTAAAAAAGGAGCAAAAGCATAGAGCCCACCACTGATCCCTGGGGAAAACTCAAACATCCCTCCCCACCCAGAAGGGACTGTTGCTGTTGTTCAATCGTTGTCACGTTTGATTCGCTACAACCCCAAGGACTGCAGAACGGCTACCCTTCCTTCACTGTCTCCCCAAGTTTGCTCATGTCCACTGAGTCGCTGATGCCATCCAATCATTTCATCCTCTGTCATCCCCTTTTCCTCCTACCTTCAATCTTTCCCAGCATCAGGGTCTTTTCCAATGAGTTGCCTCTTTGCATCAGGTAGCCAAAGTACTGCTATGCTACGTTGCTTCAGTCGTGTCCGACTCTGTGCAACCCCAGACGGCAGCCCACCAGGCTCCCCCGTCCCTGGGATTCTCCAGGCAAGAACACTGGAGTGGGTTGCCATTTCCTTCTCCAATGCAGGAAAGTGAAAAGTGAAAGTGAAGTCGCTCAGTCGTGTCCAACTTTTAGCGACCCCATGGACTGCAGCCCACCAGGCTCCTCCATCCATGGGAATTTCCAGGCAAGAGTGCTGGAGTGGGGTGCCATAAGTCATAAACATGGTTGGAAATTCCATTTAGGTCTAAATCACAGACAGGGAAAGACAGACATCTTGTGGGCTTATGTTAGCATTACATCACAGACGCAGAAATTAGCACAGCTTAATTAGATAACACCACTGAACTGCAGACTGCTAGAGTCACACATTATTCCGTAACACACTTCTCAGGAATTTAAAAGAAGGGAAAAACAGTTTATTTTGCTTATGGGTAAACGCAGCAGGTGGAAGAATAGTCTCCATAACGCAAAATATCAGAGCATCCAAAGAGCAAACAGCTTTCCATTTTGAGTTCTTGTGATATGAGCCTTGACTTCTAGACAAAAACCTATTAGCCATTTCAGTGGAATCATGTTAATAAATTAAATAATCAATTTAATTAACCTTTAAATTTTGTTATTCTTCAAAGCATTAACTTTGAGAAGCTACCAAGGATATGGGTGGTGATGATGAGGGTGTGGGGCAAGAACTGAGATTATTATAGTTGGATTCTCTCAATAGCTTCCTGGACTCCAGGCACAGGGGTCCTCAAAGTGAGAACCAGAATCTAGACATCCCTCCAGGTTTTAGGACAGTCTGACAGAAAAACAGTTTTCCTTGGAAGCTTGACCAAAATAAAAAAATTTGCCAACAAACAAACCAAACCTCTTCTTTTTCCCCTTTTGTTCTATTTTTTTTTTAATGTGAGTTGGATGGAGATATTATCTATTTTGCAAACTAGATGACACCATCAATAAACTGTAAATATCTCTTCACTGTATGGTAGAGCCTATGGGCTTGGCCCTGTGCCATTTTCATTTTACCCTTAAATTATAGCTACTCCTCTGTAAGGAAATAGCAGCTCAAAGAGATCACTTGCTTGAGAGTTTAAAGCCAAGTGTGTGGTTCCCAAGCCACTGCTTGCCATTTTCTGGGTGTAGACATAGGCTTGTGTGTTTCCATCACAATGACACAATGTTGCTGTCGCTCAGTTGCTAAGTTCTCTTGGACTCTTTGTGACCAGATGGACTGCATCATGCCAGGCTTCCCTGTCCTTCAGTATCTCTTGGAGTTTGTTCAAACTCGTGTCCATTGAGTCAGTGATGCCAGCCCACCATCTCATCATCTGCTGTCCCCTTCTCCTCCTGCCCTCAATCTTTCCCAGCATCGGGAGATTTTCCAAGGAGTGGACTCTTCGCATCAGGGGCCACGTATGACACAGTAGGGGTGGCCATTCTTACAGGAGAGGAAAAATCGTTTCCAGCACTCCCTAACCAGTGGCCAACACCAATTTCCATTATGAACTACAACTACACTTGTTTTTGCACAGCCTGCCAGGTAAGAATGAGTTTTAGATCTGTAGATGGTTTCTCAAAAACAAACAAAAATGACATAAGCAGTAAAGACCTGTATGTTCCCCAACTCCTAAAATATTTACTGTGTGGCCATTTATGGAAAGTTTGCCCACACTACATTACACAAAACAGACTGCTGCTATTGGTCTTTTTTCCCCCTTTGAATATCTTATGAGAAAGGTAGAAGATGGAACAAATGCACTTTTACTTCTGAGTGGAAGTGCTTATGATTTTTCACTTTCAATTTGCTGCAGCAAATCTGACTCACTCTGACATTCATGGAGCACCTACTGTGTACAGCACTTGCTGCTGCTAAGTTGCTTCAGTCATGTCTGACTCTGTGTGACCCCATAGATGGCAGCCCACCGTCCCTGGGATTCTCCAGGCAAGAACACTGGAGTGGGTTGCCATTTCCTTCTCCAATGCATGAAAGTGAAAAATGAAAATGAAGTCGCACAGTCGTGTCCAACTCTTAGCGACCCCATGGACTGCAGCCTACCAGGCTCCTCCATCCATGAGATTTTTCAGGCAAGAGGACTGGAGTGGGATGCCATTGCCTTTGTACTTTGCAGTGTTTAAAAGGAAAACTCACCTCTAAGACATAAAGAACACCATTACCCAAGTCAAAATGTGGTATTAATAAAAAAATTAGTGCTAAGGAAGAAAAAGGGGCTTCCCTGACGGCTCAGCAATAAAGAATCTGCTTGCCGATGCAGGAGACACAGTTTCAGTTCCAGGGTCAGGAAGATCCCCTGAAGAAGGAAAGGACAACCCACTCCAGTATTCTTGCCTAGGAAACCCCGTGGACAGAGGAGCCTGGTGGGCTATAGTCCACGGGGTCACAAAGGAGTTAGGATATAACAGAGTAAGTAAGCAACAAGCGGACAAAAAAAAAAAGGACATACCTATTGTGGTCGTGGAGGTAAAACGTGCGGCCTGGGACAGGAGGGTTACAGAATGCCAAGCGGGCAGGAAGGGCACTCCAGGCAGGTGCAGGGCACAGGAAGGCGGCAGTGAGTTCCCAGTTCCTGCAAGGGTAGGGATGTCGCGTGGGCGGGTGGACAGTGCAGAGGGTGCCAATGCTGGAGCATAAGCTGGTGCCTCCGTGACTAAGATACCCTGGTGGTGGTGGTGGGGGGGGACATTTGAGGAACCTTAGATAAGAAGGAAGTTACTGTTAAGACCTGTTTGTCCGAGGTTGGAAGGCAGACATGGAAAGTCATCAGGACCACAGGGGCTCCTCTCCCCTTTCTCGCTTCTCCTTTCACTTTTAACCCTACTCCTCTTTTCTGCACATCCCACATTAGCCCCTCGGACGAGTACAGACGTGTCTTCAGTGCCAAGCGCAGGTGATCTAAGCGACTGCTGGACACCTGGTCCCTCCACTTCACAGGCAGCTTCAACCGCAGAGCGTGTACAAGCAAGGACAGGGGTGCCGGCGTTTGGAGAGAAACACAGACTGCTTTCTTGGCAGCGGGGGCGGGGGTGGAGGGGATCTGTTTTCAGTTGCAATTTCCATCCGAAGATTTAGGAAGGATTTGAAGGGTCTGGGACGTCTCCTTAATGCATGCAGTTCTTGTACGGGACGCTAAGAATTCGGACTTCCTAACCAGAGGTCGAGAAGCGACCTCTGAGGCTTCCGAGCAAGGTAACCTATGGCAACAAGCTGGGATCATCAAAAAGATTCTAGTGGCAGCGGATATTGGGGAAAACTTCGATTCAAACAAGAGGTTGGGGACTTGAGTGTATCCAGGAGTTGCTGTAAAGTGAAGATTTTCTTTTTCCCTTTGCAAGAGATTTTAAAAACATTTGTTAGCAGCCGGCCACTGACGGGAGGCGGGGTCGCCCAGGATTCGGCCGGGCGCTGCGCTCGGCAGGGCTTCCGGAGTGGGGGTGGGGGTGGGGAAGAGGCCGAGGAGCGCGGGGCCGGACGGCAAGTGGACGCGGAAGGCGTGGGAGCTGCGAAGACCCGTCTGGGAAGGAGGACTGGTCAGCGGCGAGGACGACAACGTCTAACGAGGCGAACCGCCCCCTCAGGCGCGCTCGCGGCGGCAGGAAGAACTGCTCGGGGGCCGCCCGGCGCGCGGGGGCCGCCGGGAGATGTAGTCCTCGGGTCTCCGCCTGAGCCGGTCGCACTCTGACGGAGCGCGCCGCTCCAGTTAAAACTTGCGCACCGGCCCGTCAGCGTGCGGGGTCCTTCAGGGCCGGGAGGCGCCTGCAGTGACGTCACTCAGGTCGCCTCCTCCCCCTCGGCGGAGGTTTTAGGTGTCTATCGAAAGCCGTCTACACAGCAAGTCGGCAAAGGAAGACTAAACGCTACTCGGCGGAAGAGGGGGCCCGTCCGACGCCTCTCCGCCTCGCGCCGTCCCCGCGGGCCGTATGCCCCCGCCGCGGCGGCGCGGCCCCGCGCCCCGTCTTCCCTCAGGCGGCGCGGCAGGCAGCCCCGCGCCGCGGCGTGGGGGCGGGGCCAGCCGGGGCGGGGCGGGGTCCTGGTTCGGCGGCGTCGCACGCTCGCGGAGCCGCGCCGGGTGTACCGTTTCTGTCTGCGGCGCCTGAGGTGGCTCTGGCTCGGAGAGCCGTTCTCCCGGCTCCACGGGGACCTCGGTGCACGGATGGACCCGCCCGGACTCGGCGGGAAGCGGCCCGGCAGGGCCGGGCGGCCCCGGCGGCGTCAGCAGAGGCAGGACAGGGCCGAGGCCGCCGGCCCCTGAGGCGCGCGGGCTCCGCGGCCCCGGCGGCGGCACCATGATGCCGGGCGAGACCCACTCGGCGGCGCCGGGGACGGCGGCGGACCTCTCGCGCTGTCAGGGCTGCGCCTCTCTGCAGCAGGTGAGGCGTCTGCCCTCAGGCCGAGGGCGCAGAGGGGCTGGGCCGGGCCGTGCGGGCCGCGGGGCGGGGGTGGGGGTGGGGGTCGGGCGGAAGCCCCCCTCCCCCTCCCCGCATTGGGAAAGGCTAGGGCTTCCAAAAAAAAAAAGGACATACCTATTGTGGTCGTGGAGGTAAAACGTGCGGCCTGGGACAGGAGGGTTACAGAATGCCAAGCGGGCAGGAAGGGCACTCCAGGCAGGTGCAGGGCACAGGAAGGCGGCAGTGAGTTCCCAGTTCCTGCAAGGGTAGGGATGTCGCGTGGGCGGGTGGACAGTGCAGAGGGTGCCAATGCTGGAGCATAAGCTGGTGCCTCCGTGACTAAGATACCCTGGTGGTGGTGGTGGGGGGGGACATTTGAGGAACCTTAGATAAGAAGGAAGTTACTGTTAAGACCTGTTTGTCCGAGGTTGGAAGGCAGACATGGAAAGTCATCAGGACCACAGGGGCTCCTCTCCCCTTTCTCGCTTCTCCTTTCACTTTTAACCCTACTCCTCTTTTCTGCACATCCCACATTAGCCCCTCGGACGAGTACAGACGTGTCTTCAGTGCCAAGCGCAGGTGATCTAAGCGACTGCTGGACACCTGGTCCCTCCACTTCACAGGCAGCTTCAACCGCAGAGCGTGTACAAGCAAGGACAGGGGTGCCGGCGTTTGGAGAGAAACACAGACTGCTTTCTTGGCAGCGGGGGCGGGGGTGGAGGGGATCTGTTTTCAGTTGCAATTTCCATCCGAAGATTTAGGAAGGATTTGAAGGGTCTGGGACGTCTCCTTAATGCATGCAGTTCTTGTACGGGACGCTAAGAATTCGGACTTCCTAACCAGAGGTCGAGAAGCGACCTCTGAGGCTTCCGAGCAAGGTAACCTATGGCAACAAGCTGGGATCATCAAAAAGATTCTAGTGGCAGCGGATATTGGGGAAAACTTCGATTCAAACAAGAGGTTGGGGACTTGAGTGTATCCAGGAGTTGCTGTAAAGTGAAGATTTTCTTTTTCCCTTTGCAAGAGATTTTAAAAACATTTGTTAGCAGCCGGCCACTGACGGGAGGCGGGGTCGCCCAGGATTCGGCCGGGCGCTGCGCTCGGCAGGGCTTCCGGAGTGGGGGTGGGGGTGGGGAAGAGGCCGAGGAGCGCGGGGCCGGACGGCAAGTGGACGCGGAAGGCGTGGGAGCTGCGAAGACCCGTCTGGGAAGGAGGACTGGTCAGCGGCGAGGACGACAACGTCTAACGAGGCGAACCGCCCCCTCAGGCGCGCTCGCGGCGGCAGGAAGAACTGCTCGGGGGCCGCCCGGCGCGCGGGGGCCGCCGGGAGATGTAGTCCTCGGGTCTCCGCCTGAGCCGGTCGCACTCTGACGGAGCGCGCCGCTCCAGTTAAAACTTGCGCACCGGCCCGTCAGCGTGCGGGGTCCTTCAGGGCCGGGAGGCGCCTGCAGTGACGTCACTCAGGTCGCCTCCTCCCCCTCGGCGGAGGTTTTAGGTGTCTATCGAAAGCCGTCTACACAGCAAGTCGGCAAAGGAAGACTAAACGCTACTCGGCGGAAGAGGGGGCCCGTCCGACGCCTCTCCGCCTCGCGCCGTCCCCGCGGGCCGTATGCCCCCGCCGCGGCGGCGCGGCCCCGCGCCCCGTCTTCCCTCAGGCGGCGCGGCAGGCAGCCCCGCGCCGCGGCGTGGGGGCGGGGCCAGCCGGGGCGGGGCGGGGTCCTGGTTCGGCGGCGTCGCACGCTCGCGGAGCCGCGCCGGGTGTACCGTTTCTGTCTGCGGCGCCTGAGGTGGCTCTGGCTCGGAGAGCCGTTCTCCCGGCTCCACGGGGACCTCGGTGCACGGATGGACCCGCCCGGACTCGGCGGGAAGCGGCCCGGCAGGGCCGGGCGGCCCCGGCGGCGTCAGCAGAGGCAGGACAGGGCCGAGGCCGCCGGCCCCTGAGGCGCGCGGGCTCCGCGGCCCCGGCGGCGGCACCATGATGCCGGGCGAGACCCACTCGGCGGCGCCGGGGACGGCGGCGGACCTCTCGCGCTGTCAGGGCTGCGCCTCTCTGCAGCAGGTGAGGCGTCTGCCCTCAGGCCGAGGGCGCAGAGGGGCTGGGCCGGGCCGTGCGGGCCGCGGGGCGGGGGTGGGGGTGGGGGTCGGGCGGAAGCCCCCCTCCCCCTCCCCGCATTGGGAAAGGCTAGGGCTTCCCTGGGGGCCCAGGATCCGCCTGCAGTGCCGGCAGAGTCCCTGGTTCGATTCCTGGGTCGGGAAGATTCTCTGGAGGAGGGAAAGGCTACTCGCTCCAGTATTCTTGGACTGCCCTGGGGGTCAGCTGGTAAAGAATCCGCCCGCAATGCGGGAGACCAGGTTCGATCCCTGGGTCGGGAAGATCCTCTGGAGAAGAGAAAGGCTGCCCATTACAGTATTCTGGCCTGGAAAATCCCATGGACACAGGAGCCTGGCAGGCTACAGTCCATGGGCTTGCAAGACTTGGACATGTTTTAGCGACTTTCCCCTGCGTTCTTCAGGGTTGGAATCTGGGATTCATTTCCTAGGTGCAGCGCTGGTGGAGGGGTGGAGGGCCCGGGTGGGAGTCCCCTCGGGGTTCTCTTCTCCAATCCCGGTGTTTACTCCAAGGCTGACTTCGAGGGAGATGAGTGGTGGTCAGAATGCCAAGGGAAGCTAATCTTTCCCAGGAGAATGTGGTGGTTTTTTTCCTGTGCTGGCCAGTCCTTCCGTATTTCTCGCCCGTGGGGGCGGTAGGGGCGGGTGCTCTTGTGGCCTGCGGGTTGGCCAGGAGGGTCATTCGTCCCCCGAAGGCACGCGGACGCTGCAGGTCTTTGAAGTGTAGCGTGGAGTGTGCGCGCCCCCGGCAGAAGAGGAGCCGCTGCCAGCGTCAGCCTCAGGCCCTGCGGAGTGCCCCTCCCCAGCTGGACTTCTCGCAGCCATCTGATGTCAGGAGTCTCTCTGCCGCTGTCATCAGTGTTCTTCGGTGGTAAAGTAGAGCTGTGCACCGCCTGTGACTGTGTGCGCAGTCGAGTCCGGCTCTTTGCGACCCCAGGGGCTGTATGTGTAGCCCTCCAGGCTCCTCTCTCTGTCCATGGGATTTTTTTTTTCCAGGCAGGAATATACCGGAGGGGGTTGCCATTTCCTTCTCCAGGGGATCTTCCCAACCCAGGGATGGAATTTGCGTCTCCTGCATTTGGCAGGTGGATTTTTTACCATCTGAGCTGGCAGAGGAGCTGGTTGTAGTCCAGCGTGGTACTGACGTGTAACTGAATCACTCCTATTGCACCCGGCGTTCTAGGCACCAGGGACATAGTGGTGAAAAACCAGTGGTGAACAGAGCATCTTGCAGACGAGGTATGTGTGTGAGAGTAGATTTAGAAGGCTTGAAGTGTTAGGGAAATAAGGGAGGAGTTGGAGTGGTGTTTTTTCTCCACTGGGGGCTGCTGGGAGGGCAGGTTGCTCTTGAGCTGGTGACATTCAGACATGTGAGTGATGAGAAGCAGACTGGAAAATGTAGGAGGAGCTTCCTAGGTAGAAGGTTTGACAGGTGGTCGGGTTTTGGGGTGAAAAGGAATGAGGTGTCTGAGGAACTGGAGGAGCTCTGGTTGGGGCAGAGGCAGAGCTTTGTGAGGGCAGGAAGGAATGTAGGCCCTGAGGCCATCAGAGAAGCTGAGGGTTTGGGGTTTTGCTTTTCTAACAGCATCATCTATGAGCTGATCCCAGACATTTTAAGGGTGGGGAGCAGGGAGGGAGAGAAGAAAGTCCTGCCCTGGCACTCTGAAATAGAGGGGGAACAAATGGGCAAGTCGCTGTCTGAGCTGAGATGTCTCATGGAGACATTCATAATGTGCTTTTGTTTTCCCCTCAAAACCCAGGTCCATGAGGGAAGTTCTCTTGAATCTTTTGTAAGTTGTATTTATTCTCTGGGCTGTTTATTCACTCAGCAAATGTTTTTTGATCCCCTGCTGTGTTTTAGGAAGTGCAGTTACAGCAGTGGGTGAAAAGGCAAGTATTCTTCATCTCTTAAGAGCCTCTGTGTTAGGAGGTAGGGGGAGGAGATAGTCAACAAGTTATGTGAGAAGGTAATAAATGTGCTGGAAATAAATTGAGCAGAGAAAGGAGGGAGAGGAATAAAAGGCTGAGGAAAGGGCCAGTGTCTGGTAGGATTTAAGTAGGGAGTCCTGGAGGCTTCAGGGAGGTTGTCTTTGGGCAGAGAGGGTGAGGATAAGCTCTGGAGACGTCTTTGGAGAGGAGCACCCCAGACGGCCGAGAGGTCGCTGTGGTGGCCAGTCGCTCGTGTGCTTGGGAAGACGTGGAGGCACGGCAGCTGGGGTGGAGCGCGTGCTGGGGTCTTGGGGGGTTTGGGGCCGCCCTGGCCAGGTGACTTACAAGCCACAGGGTTCCGCTCCTCACAGTCACAGTGCCCGGCAAGTCCGGGATCCAGGGGCTGGCGGATCTGCTCTCTGATGAGAGCGGCATTCCTGGCTCGTGATTCCTTCCTGCTCTGCCTTCACTTGGCAGTGCTCTAGGGTCTCCTTCGTGAGACCATTCCATCCCCGGAGGCTGTGCTATTCTGACCTGTTCACCCAGCAGAGGACCACCCTGCTGTGCCTGGCCTATAGCTGATTATACATCAGTATATGAATTTGGTGGGGGCCACAATGAATTTGATGAAGTTAGAAGAGAGGCTGACCAGGGAAGCCCTTCGAGTCCGTCGTAAGGACGTTGGCTCTTCTGAAAGGACAGTGAGTCACAGGTTTTTCTGTAGGAGGACAACGAGTGTAAATAACAGTGTCCAGTCATGGGTCCGAATCACCTTCAGAGACATGGTCTTGGTTCAGAGTAGCAACTGCATCCTGCTGGTGGCTTGGCCAGAAACTAGATGTCCCCCTTGGTTCCTCGCTTTTCTCTCACCCTCTGCGTCCAACCCATCAGCTTACTGTCTTCTTCTCCTGGTCCACCTGTTTCTCCCTGTCCCCACTGCTTACCCCCTCGTGTGAACCCCTGTGATCTCTGGCCCAGAGGCTGTTGCTGTCCTCTCCTGGGCACCTCCTTCCTTCCTGCCGCGCCACATTCTTCTGTTGGTTCTCAAGCCAGCCAGCAGCTGTAGGGGTTGTCCTGTGAGGTCTCTAAGTACAGGAGTCTGCAGGCCTTTTCCGAAGGGGCAGGATCATAAATAGTTAGATGGTGTGGTCTCCTTCACCAACACAGCTCAGCCTGTGTAGTGTAGAGACACCCACGGTAGCACTGGAGGGCTGGGTGTGGTTATGCTCGGGGGGACCCTTGTTTGCAGAATGGAAAGGGCACTGGAAGTGTGGACTGAAGCTCCGAGGGTTTCAGCGGTGTTCACGTCTGGTTGTGGAGCCTCCAGGTACCACAATCCCCTCTGGGGAAAAGGTGAAGCGGCTAGGTCAGATGGGCTCTGAGTTCACTGTGAGAATCTTAGTTGGGGAGAAGCGGGGACAGGAGAGTGGAGGAGTGTGTTCGTCCACACCTGCTGATCACTAAGGTAGGTATGGGGTCATGAGGCCAGGAACAGCAGACAGACGGAGGTAAAGAGGACGAGTGTGGGAGATCAGGATGGGGAGACCGGAGGGTGAGAACAGGCACGTGCCAGTCAGTAGGCCCGTGGTCGGCCCCGCAGCAAAGATGCTTCTACAGGATTGCGTGGCGCCATAGCACATTGTGTGTCTTGGAGAGGGTCTGTGGCGAGCACACCCTGCTGTGAGCTCTGGCGCACCGGGAGTCCTGGGTCTTGCAGAAGTTTCCCGTGCACATCAGGAGGGTCTGCCTGCAGGAGCCCCCGGGCCAGCGCTGTGGCCTGCCCTGAACCCCTTGGAGGCCGACTGTCCCCACGGAGCAGCGCTCTGTGTGGGCTGCGCGGCTTCCTCCCCGTCTTACTCCTCCCGGCCCTCTTCTCTCTCTGTTTCTTATTTTGGTCATGCCTCTGGCTTGCAAGATTTTAGTTCCCTGACCAGAGATTGACCCCGAGCCCTCAGAAGTGAAGCCCTGGAGTCTTAATCACTAGACTGCCAGGGAATTCCCTGCCCTCTTTTTCTTTAGCGGGTGCAGAGATACATTGCTTTTGTGGCTTGATTTAGAAGTTGATAGACTGACCACGTTTTTCCCTAGTCTCTCACATCACCTCATCTGTTTTCTCATCTTTACTGGTTATGATGGTTGATCACTGATCTGTAGCCCAGTGTCCATGTGGGTTGCCAAACTTTGGAAATCCTAAACCTGTGCGGATCCTCACACTGGTGATGATACTGTGTACTGTTAAATCTTAAGCTGAGAGGTTTTAAGTCAAGCTGGCGGAAGCCCCTTTATTCTGGTGAAGGAGAGGGCCTCTCCACCCCCACTGCTGTTTTTTTTTTAACCAGTTTTAGTTATTGCAGAGTAAAACATTTTAATTCTCTGGAGAATCCAGATGAGAGTTTGAAGCACAGTCATGCTGTTCAGCTTATGTGACTAGCATAGATTCAGAATAAATGCTGTTTGGCTGTCCTTGGAGCAGCTTTGAGCCAACTGTTTATATAAATTAGTGTTGGACTTCCATTGATAATCACCAGTGGTTTCAGCTTCCATTATTTGCAGCTTGAAACATGCCTGCCCCGAAATGTAAGTGGTTATAGAGAATGCTCACAGAGTTGAGATTCATTCAGTAAATGTTTTTCGAGCGTCACCTTGTTTGTGAGACGGTGGTGTGTGTTGGAACGTGAGCGTGAACGTAAGAGGCATGGAGCGTGTGTTGTGGTTGAGGTTACAGAGGAATGAGCACACACAGTGTACGTGTCTTGTCATGAGTACTTAGAAAATCTGAGTAAAAGGTGGGACCCACACAGTTCAGACCCTGTTGGTCAGAGGTCAACTCTTCTCTTTCAGGGGACGTTCAGGGTAGGCGCCCTGGGAGCATCCAGGAGGGGCAGCTGAAGGCTTCACGGAGGAAGTGAGTCTAGGCCTGAAGAACTATTTGTGATAAACAAGAGGAAAGAGATGGAAGGGCCTGGTGTGGGCAGAGGAGGTGTCACGGGCAGAGACTAGGAGGGGAACAGAGTCCCTGAGTGATCAAGCCCCAAGCAGAGGATGGGGAAGAAGAGGCCCGCGAGGCTAGAGCCTGCCCTCCCCGGAGCCAGAGCCGTTCAGCGGTCCCTGCGGGTGCATGCAGGTGGAGGACAGGTGTTCCCACTGTGCCAGGGGCATCACCCGGGCCCTGGCTGACCGCTCGGGGACAGGCTCAGCCGTCATGAAGCTCGACCGGACTCCATTCACCCGCAGTTGGTGAAAAGTTAGCAAATAGGAGGAGGAAACGCGACTCACTGGAGAGGATTCAAGCTGGTCATTTAGCCAAGTCACCCACAGCACAGCAATGAGAGAGATTTGTGTGTTTTTTTTTTTAATTTTTATTTATTTATTTTTTTAATTACAATACTATTTGTTTTGCCATACAATGACATGAATCAGCCACAGGTGAACACAATCTCCCAATGCCGAAGCCCCCTCCCACCTCCCACCCCACACCATCTACCTGAATCATCCTGTGCACCAGCCCCATGCATCCTGCATCCTGCATTGAACATAGACTGGCGCTTTGTTTCTTACAAGATAGTATACATGTTTCAATGCCATTCTCCCAAACCATCCCACCCTCTCCCTCTCCCCCAGAGTCCAAAAGTCCGTTCTATACCTCTGTGTCTCTTTTGTTGTCTCACATATAGGGTCATCATTACTATCTTTTAAATTCCATGTATATGTGTCAGTATACTGTATTGGTGTTTTTAGAGCACACACAGTGTACGTGTCTTGTCATGAGTACTTAGAAAATCTGAGTAAAAGGTGGGACCCACACAGTTCAGACCCTGTTGGTCAGAGGTCAACTCTTCTCTTTCAGGGGACGTTCAGGGTAGGCGCCCTGGGAGCATCCAGGAGGGGCAGCTGAAGGCTTCACGGAGGAAGTGAGTCTAGGCCTGAAGAACTATTTGTGATAAACAAGAGGAAAGAGATGGAAGGGCCTGGTGTGGGCAGAGGAGGTGTCACGGGCAGAGACTAGGAGGGGAACAGAGTCCCTGAGTGATCAAGCCCCAAGCAGAGGATGGGGAAGAAGAGGCCCGCGAGGCTAGAGCCTGCCCTCCCCGGAGCCAGAGCCGTTCAGCGGTCCCTGCGGGTGCATGCAGGTGGAGGACAGGTGTTCCCACTGTGCCAGGGGCATCACCCGGGCCCTGGCTGACCGCTCGGGGACAGGCTCAGCCGTCATGAAGCTCGACCGGACTCCATTCACCCGCAGTTGGTGAAAAGTTAGCAAATAGGAGGAGGAAACGCGACTCACTGGAGAGGATTCAAGCTGGTCATTTAGCCAAGTCACCCACAGCACAGCAATGAGAGAGATTTGTGTGTTTTTTTTTTTAATTTTTATTTATTTATTTTTTTAATTACAATACTATTTGTTTTGCCATACAATGACATGAATCAGCCACAGGTGAACACAATCTCCCAATGCCGAAGCCCCCTCCCACCTCCCACCCCACACCATCTACCTGAATCATCCTGTGCACCAGCCCCATGCATCCTGCATCCTGCATTGAACATAGACTGGCACTTTGTTTCTTACAAGATAGTATACATGTTTCAATGCCATTCTCCCAAACCATCCCACCCTCTCCCTCTCCCCCAGAGTCCAAAAGTCCGTTCTATACCTCTGTGTCTCTTTTGTTGTCTCACATATAGGGTCATCATTACTATCTTCTAAATTCCATGTATATGTGTCAGTATACTGTATTGGTGTTTTTAAGCCAGAAAGATTTGTGGTTTTTAAAAAGAGTTCATTTTGAAATAGTTTAGAACTTCCAGGACAGTTGCCAGAAGAGTGCAGAGAAGGCTGATATTCTGTTCATCCTGTTCACAGGTGGTCAAGATGTTTGTGTTCAGGTCCTCCTCGTTGGTCTACACACACACACACACACACACACAAACACACACTTTCTCCCCGCTCCACATTCTTGTTGGTCTACACACATGCACACACACACACTTCTTCCCACTCCACATTCTCATTGATCTACACACACACACACTTCCCACTCCACATTCTCATTGGTCTACAGAAACACACAAACATGCACACACACACACACACTTTATCCCTGCTCCACATTCTCATTGGTCTACACACAACACACACACACACACACACACACACACAGTTTCTCTCCACTCCACATTCTCGTTGGTCTACACACACGCACACACATACACTTTCTCCCCGCTCCACATTCTTGTTGGTCTATACATACACACACACGCACACACACACACACAACTTTCTCCCTGCTCCACATTCTTGTTGGTCTATGCACACACACACGCACACATACACTTTCTCCGTGCTCCACATTCTCGTTGGTCTACACACACACACGTTGGTCTACACACACAAACACATACACACACACTTTCTCCACGCTCCACATTCTCATTGGTCTACATACACACACACAAACACACACACTTTCTCCCCGCTCCACATTCTCATTGGTCTACACACACATGCATACACACACACTTTCTCCCCACTCCACATTCTCGTTGGTCTACACACACACACACACACATGCATACACACACACTTTCTCCCCGCTCCACATTCTTGTTGGTCTAGAACACACACGCACACACACACACACTTTCTCCCCACTCCACATTCTCGTTGGTCTGCATACACACACACTTTTTCCCTGCTCCACATTCTCATTGATTTACACACGCAAACACACACACACACACACTTTGTTCCCACTCCACATTCTCGTTGGTCTACAGACACACACAAACATGCACACACAGACACACACTTTATCCCTGCTCCACATTCTCATTGGTCTACAAACACACACACACAGTTTATCCCTGCTCCACATTCTTGTTGGTCTACACACACACACGCGCGCGCGCACACACATACACACAAACACACTTTCTCCTCGCTCCACATTCTCATTGGTCTACACACACACACAGTGTGTGTGTGTGTGTGTGTGTTTCTCCCCGCTCCACATTCTGTTGGTCTACACACACACAGTTTCTCCCTGTTCCACATTCTCGTTGGTCTACACACACACCTCTCGTCTCCACATTCTCTTTGGTCTACACACACACGCATACACACACTTTCTCCCCGCTCTACATTCTCGTTGGTCTACACACACACACACACACTTTCTGCCCCCTCCACATTCTCGTTGGTCTACACACACACACGCACACACACACACAGCTTTCTCGCCACTCCACATTCTTGTTGGTCTACACATACACAAACACACACAAACACATACTTTATCCCCACTCCACATTCTCGTTGGTCTACACACACACGCACATACACGCACACACACGCACACACACACTTTCTCCCCGCTCCACATTCTTGGTCTACACACACACACACACACACACACACATCTCCTGGCTCCACATTCTCATTGGTCTACAGACGCGTGCACACACACACTTTCTCCCTGCTCCACAACAAACACACTTTCTCCTCGCTCCACATTCTCATTGGTCTACACACACACACACACACACACACACACACACACTTCTCCCGGCTCCACAATCTCATTGGTTTATAGATGCGTGTACAAACACACTTTCTCCTCGCTCCACATTCTTGTTGGTCTACACACACACACACACACACACACACACACTTCTCCCGGCTCCACAATCTCATTGGTTTACAGATGTGTGCACACACACAGTTTCTCCCCTCTCCACATTCTTGTTGGTCTACACACACACACACACACATACTTTCTCCCTGCTCCACATTCTCATTGATCTACACACACACACACACTTTCTCCGCACTCCACATTCTTGTTGGTCTACACACACACACACACACACACAGTTTCTCCCTGTTCCACATTCTTGTTGGTCTACACATACACACTCACACACACATACACACAAATACACTTTCTCCTCACTCCACATTCTCATTGGTCTACACACACACACACACACACGCATTTTCTCCCTACTCCACATTCTCATTGATCTACACACACACACACACACACACACTTTCTCCCCACTCCACATTCTTGTTGGTCTACACGTGCACACACACACACACTTTCTCCCCGCTCCACGTTCTCGTTCGTCTACAAACACGCACACACACACTCTCTCTCTCCCCGCTCCACATTCTCGTTGGTCTACACACACACGCACGCAAGCACGTGCACACACACACACACACACACACTTTTTCCCCACTCCACACTCAGTGTGCTTCCTCGAGATCTGAGCGCTTTCCAGCAGAGCCTCAGCTCTCCCATCAGGCCAGAAGCCTTCGTGCTGCACTTCCTCTGGCCTCTCCGTGTAGCTGCGATTTCCCTCAGGTCTCTATTTGTAGACCCGTCCGAGGGGCCTACATCACAGCCAGGTGTGGCTTCCCCTTCCTGGTGCGAGATCCTGTCAGGGAGATGTATTGTGTGTCATCATGTCGCTTCTGCCTTTTTCCTTCAGTCTTTCTCCATGTGTTGGGAAGTTCCAGGACAGCTTTGTATTCTCTGCGGAACACCTGGCCAGGTCTGGAGACGTTTGGGTGGTTACCCTGCAGTAGCGAGCCCCATGACCGCCCTGGGTTTGGTGACGCCCAGGAAGGGCTGATCCAGGGTTAGGTTAGTGGTTTATTGCGGTGAAGCAGACCCAGGAAAGGCGAGCGAGGTGCCATGTGGAGGAAGCCAGCTGAGCGCTTGACTCAAGAGTTGTGTAGCCGTGTGTTGTGACGCGTGTCAAGTATTGTCCGGCAGGGCTGCTTGTTAGAGATTCCGAGCTCAGAGACTGCTGTGGGCTGGCCATGTGGTTGCGCCTGCCTGCATGCCCAGGCGCCGGCCTCCCGGGAGGAAAGCAGGTTTCAGCAGCAGCCGCGTCGCACCGTTGGGCCACTGGGTACCACTCTTACTGGTTTGGGGAATGGTGGGAACCCTTCAGAAAGCCAGGTTCCTGGACGCCAGCCAAGGCCCTCCTCCTCGCAGCAGGCCTTTCTGAGGGCTGCAGTCTCAGGCCTGCCCTGTGGGCTCTGGTCTGCACCAGCCCCGGGGGGTGAACAGCCTCTGGCCTTGGAGTGAGTAGTGACCGGAAGGCAGCAGGCGTCCCAAGGCGGGAAGGGCACTCCAGAGTCAGCCGAGAACATTCCCGCCCCAAACATCAGCGCTTACAGGCGGACTCAGGCCGTTTACTTAGCCCGCTGTCATCCGTGTTTCCTTACTTGCTTGATGTCTGTGTCTTGTAACACCGCTTCCCTAACTCGAGGGCCGCCCCCCTCTCTCCCTTGCCCTCGGCGCTCATGTCCTCACTGACTTGGGGCCGGGGTCCTGGCTCCTGGAACCACGTGCTGTGGAGCAGGCGGCAGGACTCGGGGGCTGCCCTGGGGGCTGGGTCAGTGAGCACGGGAGTGAGCAGCAAGGGCTGGAGCCCAAGGAAAGCTGGAGGAGGGAGTCAGGACAGAGGAGGAGACTGGGGGACGTGAGGTTTCCAGGGGACGCTGGGACAGAAGTCCCTGAAGGAGGGGAAGCTGTGTCTGCATAGAGACATAGAACAGAGACAGTGGCAATGGGGTTCCAGAGGTGAGCACGGGCCGCGGAAGGAGAGGGGTCTCAGGACACCCCCGCCTGCACCTCCCGGGGAGGGAGAGCAGCCCGGGACCGCATCCTGCCCTGCAGGCTGCACCGGGAGGGCACGGCATGCGCGCGGGCGATCGGTCAGCTGGGGCCTGCCGCCCCCCCACCCCCGGTCCACAGCGTGAGCATTGCTAGCGGCCTTGACCACGAGCAGGGTCGGAGAAGCCCCGGAGAGTGTTCCATGAGGACAGCGCAGCGGCAGACCCGCCAGCAGGGCCAGAGGAGAGGTTAGGGATAGGATGCGGCGGCCACCGCGGCATGGGCCTCGCCTGGTGTGTGTGCTGCTCTCCTGGGTAATGCTGCGCTTTGTGATTTTAAGTTTTTAAAGTCAGAGTTCTGTGTGAGCGTAGTTTAGAAAGATAGCTAGATGCGCCAGATTTGTTAAGCCCCCAGCCAGCCTGTCCGTGTTCTCGAGAGATGCCAGTTTTGTTTGCACTGTTGCATATTGTTAAATAATAGAGGTATTTTGCTGCTTCTTGTTTTTCAGTTTCAGACTTATTTTTCCATTTCTGCCTTTGGAGGGTGAGGTTGGACCTACACCCCCTGCCCCCAGTGGAAAAAACAACCTCTCAGTGTAGCTGCAATGCCCCTTAGGTCACTATTCAGAGTTGACATCATTATGACTGTTTGTTAGAGCCAAATATGGAGTAAATTGCAGTTATTTTTCCTTACCTCTGTGTTTTCTAGTGTTTCCCCTGACTAATAGCTATATCCTTAATTCAGTGGATTAATCTTGAAAATGTTAATATGGCAGAGATGAAACTAAATGCTTTATATGGCTTCTTCTGTTTAATCCTGATAGCAAGCCAGATACATAACCGGCCCCACCCCCAAACACACACACAGACCAGTGTTTCAGTCTTCTTGTCTGTAAAATTGGAAATAGTACTGAGGCAGGGAAAGTTAAGTTGGTTTGCCCAATGCACCCTTATAGAAAGTGGTGGAAGAGGAATTTAAGCCCAGCTGTGTCTAACCACAGGGCCTGAGGTTTCTGGAGTGTGTCTGGCACAGTTCTGGACATCACAGAATGGCCCCTAGAAGCAAGGCTGGGAAGATGACATTGACTTGCAAAGAACTTGAAAGAGAATTGGGAGTGGGTGGTAAGAGGTTACTTAAAAAATAATCCATCTCAGTGCGTGATGACACCACGTTCCCTTGCTGCTCTGTCAGTTAGATCAGCTTAATGCCTTCCTTCCACCCGGCCTTCCGTCGTTTTATTCTTAAGGAGAAAAGTCCCCTGTAAGCCCTTGTGCCTGCCCCAGTCTGGCGCACAGCAGGCCTGCTGGGTTCTCCGGACCTCTGTTCTGTGCCCGCCTCGTCCTCTCTCCGTTTATCTCATGATTAGGGTGGGCTCTGTTCACGGCCTTGGGCACCTCCCTGAGCAGGGGCGGCTGGGGAGTAAGTTTGCGGAGACTGCAAGTGTTAAAATGGCTGTTTTCCATCGTGATTGATAGCTTGTGTGGAATTTTACCTTGGAATTCGTTTTTCCCAACATGCTAAAGGCTTGCTTTCTCAGGTCTCTGGATGATTGTTGGAGTCGGAAGATATTCTAATTCCAGGTTCTTTGTATGTGACTTGTATGGTTATATTCTTTCCAGCCAAAGATGCAGAAGCTCTATACAGTCAGCAAACACAAGACCAGGAGCTGACTGTGGCTCAGATCATGAACTCCTTATTGCCAAACTCAGACTTAAATTGAAGAAAGTAGGGAAAATCAGTAGACCATACAGGTATGACCTAAATCAGATTCCTTATGATTATACAATGGAAGTGAGAAATAGAACTATGGACGGAGGTTCGTGACATTGTACAGTAGACAGGGATCAAGACCATCCCCATAGAAAAGAAATGCAAAAAAGTAAAATGGCTGTCTGGGGAGGCCTTACAAATAGCTGTGTAAAGAAGAGAAGCGGAAAGCAAAGGAGAAAAGGAAAGATATAAGCGTCTGAATGCAGAGTTCCAGAGAATAGCAAGAAGAGATAAGAAAGCCTTCCTCAGGATCAATTCAGAGAAATAGAGGAAAGCAACAGAATGGGAAAGACTAGAGATCTCTTCAAGAAAATTAGAGATACCAAGGGAACATTTCATGCAAAGATGGGCTCGAAAAAGGACAGAAATGGTATGGACCTCACAGAAGCAGAAGATATTAAGAAGAGGTGGCAAGAATACACGGAAGAACTGTACAAAAAAGATCTTCACGACCCAGATAATCACGATGGTGTGATCACTCACCTAGAGCCAGACATNCATACAATTTCCTCAGCCCAAAATGCCCTGTCTTCTCTAGGTGCAAATCCTTGTTCATTCATTAAGACCTTGCTCAAATGTCACGTCCTCTATAAAGCCTACCTACCTTACCTCTTAGCATCAGGTGCTCCTGGTTCTGGACCAACTTAGCTCTTTTCCAGACCTCCCTAATGGTACTTCTTACCTTGTGCCTTCTTACCTTCAGTTATGTTCAACTCTTTGCTGCCCAGTAGACTGTAGCCTGTCCATGGGATTCTCCAGGCAAGAGTACTGGAGTGGGTCGCTATGCTTTCCTGCATAGGGACTGAACCCATGTCTCCTGCATCTCCTGCACTGGCAGGCAGACTCTTTACCCACTGATCCACCGGGGAGGCTCGCCTCTTACCTTGCTCTGTGATTATTTTCCTACCTGAATTCCAGGTGAATCTGGATGGAGTTACTGCATCTAGTTGAAGATGCAGATCTTCAAATTTTTAGTGTCCCTGAAATCAGGATGCATTTATATTATAATTGGCAGTAAGCTTTTTCCTCTTTTGGTGAAATTTTTTAAAATGAGCAATGGTGTGATTGTAATATATAACACAGGTTTGATACAGTGTGTGTGTCTGTTAGCTGCTCAGTTGTGTCCAACTCTACAACCCCATGGACTGTAGCCCACTGGGCTCCTCTATCCAAGGGATTCTCCAGGCAAGAATACCGGAATGAGGTGCCGTTTTCTTCTCCAGGGGATATTCCTGACCCAGGGATCAAACTCGGGTCTCCTGCATTGCAGGCAGATTATTTACCATCTGAGCCACCAGAGAAGCCTTGATATATTTTAGTAATTGCCTTTGTGTCCCCCAGGCAGTGGGCTCAGTTAATGCAATAAATGTGTCAAATGTTCTGACAACACTAATAAAAGTTTATTGCAATTACCACACGTGTAAATTATTTGGCTGGCAGCCTCTCCTCCCTTCTGAATGGCAACCTCTCCAAGGGCAGAGACTGGAGGCTCTTTCATAGCAATGGGCTGGGCATCTTGTGAGAGGCCAAAATGTAATGCCTGGTTTTTGAGGAAAACGTGCCCCCAAAGAAATCCCACCTTCCTACTACAGCATGATTATGCTTTAAAATTTTCTTCACCAAAATATCTAATTACTGAATCAGGAAGCAGAATGATCCAGCTAGAATGTCAGGTTGAGAAATGTGCACTTGTGGGACCAGGGGGGAGAGAGAATGTTTCCCCTCAAAGCTGCATGTTTCCTTAGAATCCCTATAGGGCTCCAAACAGATTATCTTTCAAAGGACTCATTACAAGGCAAGCAGAGCTTTTAACTTCCAAGTGTTTTAACAAAGTCTTTTCTATCTAATGTCAAATTATGCTGTCTCTCTCCAGTTCATAAAATGATGCACAATTTTTTAAATGCCAAAAACCCCTCTTATCAAGAGAGCTCCAACTATAGCCAAATACCAATCATTAGAAGGATAAAAAAAAATGCTTCATCCAAAAAAAAGTCAAAGGGATGGGGTGATGGGGCAGAGGAATAAGGACTTTCCTGCTTATTTAACTTCTATGCAGAGTACATCATGAGAAACGCTGGACTGGAAGAAACACAAGCTGGAATCAAGATTGCCGGGAGAAATATCAATAACCTCAGATATGCAGATGACACCACCCTTATGGCAGAAAGTGAAGAGGAACTAAAAAGCCTCTTGATGAAAGTGAAAGAGGGGAGCAAAAAAGTTGGCTTAGAGCTCAGCATTCAGAAAACGAAGATCATGGCATCTGGTCCTGTCACTTCATGGGAAATAGATGGGGAAACAGTAGAATCAGTGTCAGACTTTATTTTTGGGGGCTCCAAAATCACTGCAGATGGTGATTGCAGCCATGAAATTAAAAGACGCTTTACTCCTTCGAAGGAAAGTTATGACCAACCTAGATAGTATATTCAAGAGCAGAGACATTACTTTGCCAACAAAGGTCCGTCTCGTCAAGGCTGTGGTTTTCCACTGGTCATGCATGGATGTGAGAGTTGGACTGTGAAGAAAGCTGAGCACCGAAGAATTGATGCTTTTGAACTGTAGTGTTGGAGAAGACTCTTGAGAGTCCCTTGGACTGCAAGGAGATCCAACCAGTCCATTCTAAAGGAAATCAGCCCTGGGATTTCTTCGGAAGGAATGATGCTAAAGCTGAAACTCCAGTACTTTAGCCACCTCATGCGAAGAATTGACTCATTGGAAAAGACTCTGATGCTGGGAGGAATTGGGGGCAGGAGGAGAGGGGGAGGACAGAGGATGAGATGGCTAGATAGCATCACCGACTCGATGGACATGAGTTTGAGTGAACTCCAGGAGTTGGTGATGGACAGGGAGGCCTGGCGTGCTGAGATTCATGAGGTTGCAAAGGGTTGGACACGACTGAGCAGCTGAACTGAACTGAACTGTGTCACTTTGATTTTCTCTCTCTCATGACTCTTGGAGGATCCTTATTTTGCCTCATATTCTGACATTTTGTGCTTCTGTTTCCTGGTTTGAATCCAGTTTGGATCTGTGTGCTGGGCCCTTTCAATTTGGCAACTGTGGCCGCAGTTCTGGGTTTTTCTTCTTGAATTGCAGTGTTTAATGATCTCCCTATCTTTTCCATTCTTCCATGAGACTCATCAGGCAGGCGAGACTTCTTGCACTGACACACCGATTGCTTTTATTTTTCTGAAATCTTTCCCATGTCTCTGCTTTTTTGGGGGGAGGGGTTTGGAGGGCTTTTTTTTTTTTTCAGTTTTACCACCAAATCTTTTGATTCTTTTATTTTGCTTTCCTGTTTTTAATTTAGCTGTAACAGTTTTGTTGAAGTATAATTCACATACCATAAAGTTTCATCCTTTTAATATGTACAGTTAGGTGGTTTTTAGTATATTCACAGTTATGGAAACTGGTTACCACTTGTTAAACATGTCTTTCTTGCCCCTGTGCCCTCTCCAAGAACCCATTAAGCATTAACAGTCATCCCACTTCCCCAGCCCTGGTGGTCTCTAGTCTACTTTCTGTCTCTCTGTCTCTGCCTGTTGTGGACAGTTCTCATGAATGACGCACACAGCGTCAGCCTTTTGTAACTGGCTTCTTTGACTTAGCAGGTTTCCTGTGTTCATCCGTGATGTAGCACGGGCCATTCATTTCTGCTCATTGTCAGATATTCACATTGTATGGCTGTACCACGTTTTATTTTTTCCTTCATCAGATGATGATTCATCCATTTATCAATTGATCTTTAGTTTATTTCTACTTTTTGGCTAGTGTGAATAAATGCTGCTTTAAATGCCAACTTGTTTCAGTGGTGTCCGAATCTTGTGACCCCATGGACTGTAGCCTGCCAGGCTCCTCTCTCCATGGGACTCTCCAGGCAAAGATACTGGAGTGGGTTGCCATGCCCTCCTCTAGGATGCGTCCTCTGTACAGGGATCAAGCTGTCAAACCCGCGTCCTGCATTAGTAGGCAAGTTCTTTACCCCCAGCACCACCTGGGAAGCACTTTAAATAAGTGTACAGACTTGGCTTGGACGTATGTTTTCACTTCTGGGTGTATACCTTGGGGTGGAATTGCTGAGTCATATAGTCAGCTGTTCAGCATTGTGAGGAGCCATGAAGTTACTTTCCTCAGCAGCTGTACATTTCCTGCTCCACCGGCAGCGTGAGGAGAGTTCCAGCTTCTCTGCGAGCTCATCAGCACTTGTTATTACCTGTCATTTTGATTTTAGCCGTCCTAGTGGGTGTCTATTTTTAATTTTTAAGAGCTGTTAAATTTTTTTCTAAGAATGGCCACAAGAGACAAGGGTGATTTCTCAGTTTCACTTGTGAAGAAATATAGATGAAAAACACGGCTCTGAGATGATCGAGCGTCCAGCTATCACTAATGCAGGGAGCCTGTTTGGATTTGAAAATGGATGTGCCTCCCAGAAGACTGGGCAAGAAAATATATTGCCCAGTGTATTATTAACAATATGGTAAAGACTGAAAAGGACCCAGCGTGGTCCTCAGTGGGAAAATGGCGAATTGAATACATCCAGACATGTTCTAAATGCGCAGTGAAGCTCTCAAAAGATATATGCAAAAAGCAAGAGTGGCTTCTGACAGGTGTTGAGATCATAAGAAGGTACATACTTTTTAATGTGTTGATTTCTTATTTCAATAAATATTACATGTATGATTGCAAAGAAAATGCACACTTAGTGTGAAGGGAAACTGTTCTGTAATTCTCAAGTTAGATAAAGACATTTTGGGGATAATTAATGAAAAATAAGTTCTTAGTTCTGAAATGTTTATCAGTGAAAAAAGGAGACATTAAAGGAAAAAGTCACTTAAAAAATCTGTTCAGTTTTAAGTATTAGAAACATTTTGAACAGTCAATTAATTTTTTCCATCAAATTGGTAGCAATAATTTAGAGCCAAATTTGTAGTTGTCCCTAAACTATAAAATAGATCCTTGTAAAGAGAAGCTTCACTGACTCTTGATCCTATTTTAATATTCCTATTTGTCTTTCCCATGTTATTTTTCATTGTTTGCTGTTGTTAAGAATTTACATGTATTTTTGGATTGAGTCTTTTTGGAAATAACACAGAATGAAGTGTAGACTGGTGGTTAATAGTAGTGAGTGAACTAAACCAGTGTCTACTTATTGAGCTCTCACAGTGAAAAAGCACGCACAGTCAGAGCATCTTGCTGTTAGTGTGTGGCTGTTCAGGTAAAGAAGGAGCTTCTGAGCGCTGGAGCAAGGGCCCAGGGTCACACAGAATATCCCTGGGGGATTGTGCACAACGTAGATAATAGACTCACATATTTCTGCGTTTGTATAATATAGTGAGCTGTATGTTTATATTTTATCATAAATGTTACAGAAAAGTTTATATTATAAAAACAAATGGCTAACTGCAGCTTTTTTTCTTGCAGAATTTGAATGAATACGTTGACGCATTAATTACCTTGAAGCAAAAAATTATTAACACCGAGTGAGTATGTTTTTGTGTGTTTGGCCGAACTCCATGAAGCTGACGTACAAGCTGGAGCAGGTGGCAGTGGTGCCCTGGGCTGAGGGTAGACCAGGGGTTGCTCGCCGGGGCCTGCGTGGTGCTGTGGGGGCCGTGCAGCTCCTTGGGACCCGGCCTGGCCTCGGAGAGGCTTCTGGTCTTATGGGTGTGCACACTGCTCTGGTGTGTGGCCGCACCTCGGGACTTGCAGGGTCTCAGCTCCCTGGACCACCAGGGGCTCTCAGTGCTCTCAGACCTTCACAGCAAAGCTCTGGGGCTAGAACGCGGTTTCTGCTGAGCTGGAAATGTTAAAAATTCTAAGAGCTTTAAAAATTCTTTAAAGCCTTCTTAGCTTTAGGACTGAATAGGTTTTCTTGAGGTAGTTCATGGTCATGGTGTGAGATTGTTTTTTTAATCCTTTAAAAATCACAGGAATTTATGGGCAAAGATAGTATTTAGATCAAAGGAATTTTAAATTAAAACCTCATATATGTGCAGTGCTTTTAAGGAATTTAAGGTTCTGTATATGGATGTGCACATATATTTAATGAATTAAATTTGTTGCCAGAAACCTAGGAAGAAGAGTGCCTTGTACATTTTGCAAAATGCTTGTAACGTATGTTTTCTAGATTCAAAAGTAACATAACTCTTTTCTTTGTTGCAGTAATTTGTTAACAGAATATCAGAAGAAATGTGATGATATCCTTTTACTGGCTTTTTCCTTTGAATTTTTAAGAATGTAAACAAATGTGATAATTTTCATGGTTATCCTTTGGGAAGCAGTGTTTACAGATTCAAAGTAGGAAGTGCCTCTAATAAACTCAGTGAGCAGCTGTCTTCTACTCTAGGCACATGCTAAATCAAGGCTGCTTGTCTCCTTGTTACAGAATGTTTTGTTTTTGTCATTAATGCTGATTTTCTCAGGTTTTGTAAGCTTTTTAAAGAGTCGGTCTTTTTCATTTGCGCTGAGGACGTCACCTATGTTCTTTAGGTTTAGGAGTAATGTGAAGCTGAGATGATGCTGTAAGATTTGGGAGTTTCTGTAAGAATTAGACCGTAGGAGTATCAGAATGTTGGAAGGTTAATTAGCTTTGTGATTTGTAGAGAGTAATAAATATTTGCCAAGTCATAGTGGACTTTTGTATACGCTGGGCAGTTCTTAGGCTCTGAGTCCCCACTTGTTCAGGAGCCATCTGGAGCAAACCAGCCTCTGTATTTTCTTGAAAGGGGGGAAATTGTGTGCCCAGTTGTTCTGCCACATCCTGTCTTAATACTTAGCTAAATTAAGTCTCTCCTATGACAATAAACATACGTAGTTTTAGGGATTCACTGACCTGCAGCTCAAGCTTCAGTGTTGGAGCAAATGCTGCTATTTAGGTTTTGCACTAACCTAACACTGGTTTCAGTTTTGTTTCTGGCATTCCTAAACTCACATATGATCATCAGTTATTGGTTTGTGTTGGTACCATCATAGCTGATTTGTATCACTGGAGTAATAAAATCAAGGTGTAGCGTTCCAATCACTTTAGTATCCGAAATTTTACATTTAAAACAACAGGCCTCTGAAAGTCTCCTCTTGTGTTTTATTTATTGAAACTGTCCGTCTGTTTAACTATAAATCTGTGTTACTACAAGAGTGATATCTTTGGTTTTGAAAGCTGTGTGGAAACTGTAAATACCTTTAATTAGCAAACAAGGAAATAGGCAGTTAATTCCAGTAGGAGGCAGGTGTGTGCTCATTGTGTCCTTTCTGGAAGAAATGGTATGAACTTTCTGAAGTAGTGACAGATGTCTTCTAGCAGGGAAATTATTGAGCTACTTTCCTAAACTTTATGAAATTGTAAAGATCAAAATTATTAGAATAGTTTATTAAAAATTGATAAAACTTATTCTTGAATTCCCCTTATAATGGGGTGATCTGCTTCAGCCTCAACTACAGGTAAATACAGATTTTTTTAAAAAATAAACACAGCTGACATTTGCTTGCAGTGTGTATTCATTGTGCCTCCAGTAGGCAGTTGTTTACTCTGCAGCCTGAGGTGCCAGTGCTGTAGGTTTAATACAGCATCTTACGTGACTTGATTCTGTACTCCTTTTTTAAAAAATTAATTTATTTTTTATTGACAGATAATTGCTTTACAGAATTTTGTTTTCTGTCATGCCTCAACATGAATCAGCCTTAGGTATACATATGTCCCTCCCTTTTGGAACTCCCTCCCTCCCTACCCCACCCCTTTAGACTGATTCAGAGCCCTTGTTTGAGTTTCCTGAGGCATAGAGCAAATTCCCATTGGCCATCTATTTTACATATGGTAATATAAGTTTCCACGTTACTCTCTCCACACATCACACCCTCTCCTCCCCTCTCCCCATGTCCATAAGTCTGTTCTCTGTCTAATTCTCCATTGTTGCCCTGTAAATAAATTCTTCAGTACCGTTTTTCTAGATTCTGTATATATGTGTTAGAATACAGTATTTATCTTTCTTTTTCTGACTCACTTCACTCTGTATAATAGGTTCTGGGTTCATCTGCCTCATTAGAACTGACTCAAATGTGTTCCTGGTTATGGCTGAGTGATGTTTTTGTCATTAATGCTGATTTTCTCAGGTTTTGTAAGCTTTTTAAAGAGTCGGTCTTTTTCATTTGCGCTGAGGACGTCACCTATGTTCTTTAGGTTTAGGAGTAATGTGAAGCTGAGATGATGCTGTAAGATTTGGGAGTTTCTGTAAGAATTAGACCGTAGGAGTATCAGAATGTTGGAAGGTTAATTAGCTTTGTGATTTGTAGAGAGTAATAAATATTTGCCAAGTCATAGTGGACTTTTGTATACGCTGGGCAGTTCTTAGGCTCTGAGTCCCCACTTGTTCAGGAGCCATCTGGAGCAAACCAGCCTCTGTATTTTCTTGAAAGGGGGGAAATTGTGTGCCCAGTTGTTCTGCCACATCCTGTCTTAATACTTAGCTAAATTAAGTCTCTCCTATGACAATAAACATACGTAGTTTTAGGGATTCACTGACCTGCAGCTCAAGCTTCAGTGTTGGAGCAAATGCTGCTATTTAGGTTTTGCACTAACCTAACACTGGTTTCAGTTTTGTTTCTGGCATTCCTAAACTCACATATGATCATCAGTTATTGGTTTGTGTTGGTACCATCATAGCTGATTTGTATCACTGGAGTAATAAAATCAAGGTGTAGCGTTCCAATCACTTTAGTATCCGAAATTTTACATTTAAAACAACAGGCCTCTGAAAGTCTCCTCTTGTGTTTTATTTATTGAAACTGTCCGTCTGTTTAACTATAAATCTGTGTTACTACAAGAGTGATATCTTTGGTTTTGAAAGCTGTGTGGAAACTGTAAATACCTTTAATTAGCAAACAAGGAAATAGGCAGTTAATTCCAGTAGGAGGCAGGTGTGTGCTCATTGTGTCCTTTCTGGAAGAAATGGTATGAACTTTCTGAAGTAGTGACAGATGTCTTCTAGCAGGGAAATTATTGAGCTACTTTCCTAAACTTTATGAAATTGTAAAGATCAAAATTATTAGAATAGTTTATTAAAAATTGATAAAACTTATTCTTGAATTCCCCTTATAATGGGGTGATCTGCTTCAGCCTCAACTACAGGTAAATACAGATTTTTTTAAAAAATAAACACAGCTGACATTTGCTTGCAGTGTGTATTCATTGTGCCTCCAGTAGGCAGTTGTTTACTCTGCAGCCTGAGGTGCCAGTGCTGTAGGTTTAATACAGCATCTTACGTGACTTGATTCTGTACTCCTTTTTTAAAAAATTAATTTATTTTTTATTGACAGATAATTGCTTTACAGAATTTTGTTTTCTGTCATGCCTCAACATGAATCAGCCTTAGGTATACATATGTCCCTCCCTTTTGGAACTCCCTCCCTCCCTACCCCACCCCTTTAGACTGATTCAGAGCCCTTGTTTGAGTTTCCTGAGGCATAGAGCAAATTCCCATTGGCCATCTATTTTACATATGGTAATATAAGTTTCCACGTTACTCTCTCCACACATCACACCCTCTCCTCCCCTCTCCCCATGTCCATAAGTCTGTTCTCTGTCTAATTCTCCATTGTTGCCCTGTAAATAAATTCTTCAGTACCGTTTTTCTAGATTCTGTATATATGTGTTAGAATACAGTATTTATCTTTCTTTTTCTGACTCACTTCACTCTGTATAATAGGTTCTGGGTTCATCTGCCTCATTAGAACTGACTCAAATGTGTTCCTGGTTATGGCTGAGTGATATTCCATTGTGTATATGTACCACAACTTCTTTATCCATTCATCTGTCGATGGGCATCTAGGTTGCTTCCATGTTCTAGCAATCGTCAATAGTGCTGCAGTGAACAATGGGATACGTGAGTTTCTTTCAATTTTGGTTTCCTAGGAGTGGGATTGCTGGGTCTTCTCACCATATGGCCTAGTTTCTATCCTAGTTTTTTAAGGAATTTCCATACCGTCTTCCACAGTGGCTGCATCAGTTCACATTCCCACCCACAGTGCAAGCGTGTTCCCTCTTCTCCACATCCTCTTAAGCATTTATTGTTTGTAGACTTTTTGATCATGGCCACTCTGACCGTTATGAGGTGATCTCTCATAGAAGTTTTGATTTGCATTTCTCTGATAATGAGCGACGTTGAGCTTCTTTCTATGTGTTTGTTAGCCACCTGTATGTCTTCTTTGGAGAAATGTCTGTTTAGGGCGTTCCCACTCTTTGATTGGCTTGCTTGTTTTCTGGTGTTGAGTTGTATGAGCTGCTTGTATATTTTGGAAATTAGTCCTCTGTCGGTTGTTTCATTTGCTGTTATTTTCTCCCATCCTGAGGGTTGTCTTTTCTCCTTGCCTTAGTTTCCTTTCTGTACTCTTTTGTGTCATTCTGACCATCTTCTTGTTTATCAGTTTTTCATTCTATAGGACAGAGGGTATATTTTATTTCATCAGAAATTTTTCTGAATTTTTCTTTCTTGCAAAGACTGCAGTAATTTAGGATGAATAACATATACTCCATTAGAAGTTTATGTTCTAATAGAGGAGAATACAGACATGTTATGACCAATAGGCATTTCTGTATTGTGATATGAGAGTAGGGTTTTATAGGAGATGAAACTTAAAGATGAAACTGCTGTCTTTGGTAATATTTTACTGGCAGCGTGATGGGAAATGAAGTTATCAAATTGTGCAGATTGTAAAAGTGAAAAGTTTTTCAGATTTTATGTTCTGCCTGTATTTCTTTTCTCAGATCTCCCACATTGGAGGCTAATTCTTTACCATCTGAGCCACCTGTATTTATTAAACATATAAATACATATATGTATATGATTTTATTAAGTACGTAACTCTTGTTTGCTGGAACTGTGCTCTGGACTCTGAGAAAGGAAAGGCAGGATGTGTGGGTATTCAGGGTCGTTTTCGTTAGTTGTTTATTCCTTGGTCTTTGCTTTTGTCTAGAGTTTCATATTAATCATACAATTAATCAAGAATCTTTTAATTTAGGGAAATACATATTTCTACTTATGCTAATGCTGTAAGTTAGGAGTAGCTCAGTAAAAAGCTTTTTATCATATGCTATAGGTGGAACTTCGAATGCTGTACCTGTATGTGTATTGAACACAGATTATTACAGTTTTAAAGGGAGTTTCATCTTCAGACTGGTACCTGGTACCTGTAGATAAAGTTGTCACAGTTTTCTTTAACAAGTTTTACAGCTGCAGTTTGCAAGAAGGTAAGCTGCCTATTTTCACAGTCGATTCAGGGTAGACATTTACTGGACTAGATTTCTACACAAATTCAACAAAGTGCCACATAGAATTGACCCATTATGTAGGCTTTTTTGAGCTCTCATAATAAAAGATGTACATTTTCCTTCCTTTAAATTGTTTAAATGAATTCTTACTGAGGTCCCAAATTACGACCTAGGGTTTGGTTTTTCAGTTACTTTTACTGACCATGTGGCTTGAGTTGAAGCTTATTGCTATCAGGTACTGTCTCTGTGAACTGGACAGTTTAATGTGGTTGTTCACTGTGTATATTTTAAACAATTTAAAATGATCTTACTTAGAATTTAGTAGTGTTGTATACAACGCTACTGATTATTCTTAAAATTAGAAGGAGGCAAAGTGTGGTTATAAAATGAATCACAGAGTTGCCTGTCATTTAATTTAAATCAGTGGTGATGAGCGTATTATTGGAGAAGCCACATCGCCTGACAGGCAGTCCCAGTATTCTTATGCTCTCCAGTGGCCTGAGAGCCTGTGGTGTTTGCTTCTCAGATGGCTTTTGATGTACCTTTATTAGAAATAGAGTCATGTCAAAGGAATAAAAAGTGATATGTAAATAATTTTGGTATTTAAAAATACCAAAAGAAATAGAATGCATTTAAAAAGAGAGATTCTTATTTTCTTTTTTGTTTTTAGAAAGAAAATTGAAACTCACCAGTAGATATATTTAATAATTCATCATAGATTCTTCTCATAATAATGTTAATGCTTTGTCCATTTTTAGAGAGAATAGTACTCTGCATCACCAAGTGGAGCAGATGCTTCAAAAAATTTCTCCTCTGCAGAAATGTCAGGAAGAACTGGGATTTTTAAAGGCCGAATTAGAAGAGAAAAAGGTACCTAAAATAATTTTCCTACACAGATTTATCTTCAGTAAAGTAAGATCTGCTTATTTACTATCGTTGGGATAAGGGGACATTGTATATCTT
This sequence comes from Litocranius walleri, assembly GCA_006410535.1. NCBI lineage: Eukaryota > Metazoa > Chordata > Mammalia > Artiodactyla > Bovidae > Litocranius > Litocranius walleri. The sequence continues at coordinate 5,297,236 of SJYG01000068.1, forward strand.
AACAAAGCAGAGAAATGATAGGACTCCTAAGTGTACTGCTATCCTTGGAGAACACTGAACAAAGTTGACTGATGCCCAGTCCTTAACAGTAATTGTTAGTGATCGATGTAAGGCTGTATTATTTCCGTATGCTTTTTGAGAGATTTAGTAGAAGAGCCTTTTAGCTGTGAATTTGTATGACTGTGTCCTGCCCTGCTTGCTTTCTCTGTTTTTCCTTCTGCCATTGGGGTGACTCAGATGGTAAACAGTCTGCCTGCATTGTGGGAGACCTGGGTTCCATCTCTGGTTTGGTCAGATCCCCTGGAGGGGAGGGCATGGCAACCCACTCCAGTATTCTTGCCTGGAGAATCCTCATCAACAGAGGAGCCTGGCGGGCTGCAGTCCGCAGAGTTGCAAAGAGTAGGACATGACTGAGCAACTAAGCACAGCACATAAGTAAAATAGCATCTTCAGACTGGTACCTGGTACCAATAAAGTTCAGACTTTATTAAACTTAGGAAAAAAATTAGGTTCTCTGTTTCAAAACCCAGTTGCAATAAAACAGTTTTAAGTGCTGTAAACTTTTTTTTTAATTTAAAATTCATGTTACTCTTACTGGAGCTCTAGAAGAGAATTCACGGCTTTTACAGGCTAAAAACTCTGAAGCCGGTAGTTAGGTGTTTAGCATGAGACAAGTGGAAGCCACGCTGGTTCCTGTCTCCCTGACCTGGCAGCACTTGTGCCTCTTAGTCTTCAAGTCATGCCGTGCGCCTCCTTGAGGTTTTCCTACTTTAACAGTGCTTGATTTTCCTGTTTGTTTAGAAAGTATTATATATTTATCTACGTGGTGAAAGATAAACAATCGTGCTGAATTTTGTCTGCCCCTGATGACAAAGTAATGTCATCAACCGTACCTGAGAGGAAGCATTAATCCTGGAGTCAGAGTTGAATAATAAACCCTCAACAGTCAATCCTTTAGTTTGGCTTTCAAAGAATTCCTCAGCTTCTGAATCCTCAGGCCCCTCACCTGTAAAAAGGGGTCAGGAAGACCGTCTCTTCGAGCTCTGGCAGTTGAAGAACTGTGTGCACAGGAGGACCGTGGCCAGGCGAGTGTGTTCCTTTCCCGTCCCATGCTGCTGGTACCCACGCTGCTGCTAAGCGTGCCTGTGGCTGGTGTGGACACAGCCCCCGGTTACCAGGAAGGGTAAGGATGGACATTTCTGCACAGTGGTAATGATTGCTGTGCAGTTGCTCAGTTGTAGCTGACTCTTTGCAACCCCATGGACTGTTGCCAGGTTCCTCTGTCCCTGGGATTTTACAGGCAAAAATACTAGAGTGTGTTGTCATTTCCTACTCCAGGGGGTCTTCCTGACCTAGGGATTGAACCTACATCCCTTGCATTGGCAGGTGGATTTTTTTTACCACTGAGCCCCCTCGGGAAGCCCAGTGGCAATAGTAACTTACATTTATTAAGCTTGACAATTGCTCTAGGGTTGTTGAATTCTAATTGATTGAGACCAAAATATTAGCTATTCAATGTTATGAAGATTTGGATTTAAAATTAGCATATTTAAAATTTTATAGCTCTGTTTGACTAGACTATTAATCATGTTACCTCTGTTGAGAGTTTGGTTATATCTGTTAAAGTGTTCAGTGAATTGTACTTTGGTTTCATTTGGTTAATTTCATACTATTAAATGATTATGATTTAGCTTATCAAGGTCAAAATCAGTTATCACTGATGGTCAGTGACTTTCACATTGGTGAATGTCAATCAATATGTAAATTTCAATATATAAAACTTCTTTTCCAGAGTTCTCTAAAGTTGTATCAGGACACTCATCAGGAATATGCTCGTGTGAAAGAAGAATGCTTAAAAACTGATGCCCAGTATGTATTTAAAAATTACTGTGAAAATAAGGTGTCCAACCTTGATGCTGTCTAAAGCTCATATGAGTAGTGTTGTCTTCTCTGTCTTTGGGTTTATTCGCCATAATCAACAGGGTGATCTTGAACTAGTCTCTCAACCTTGGTTTCCGCACGTCTGGAAATTCTGTGTTGAAGGATTAATAGGCTAAAATACCCTGTTGTATATTAAGGGCTTGCACAAAGAAGGAACTCCATAAAAGTTTTTATGTCTATATGTGGGTGTGTGTCTGTGTTACGTTTCCACAGAGAAAACATAATTGTCATTTCCTTTTTTTGTACCAGTCCTTTAACACGTTATTATGTGGAATGGTTGTCTTTTTTCCATTAAGGCAAAGGGCTCTTCCAAAATGTCAATTAACTGTTTTGAAGTCTAATACTGTGTTCACATCATTTACAAAGCTTGTGAACTACACATACAGTTATTTCACAGTAACTCAAGAGGCTTTCTCAGAGGGTTTCCTACCTCCTCTGACTCAGAAATCTTTCCTAAAACTGAAAATGTATAGTTTTCTAGCCACTATCTCCTATAAAATGGTGGTGTGACTGTTCCCATCAGACATACTTCTTAAAGTAACCTCACCTGATCAGGATATCACCTGGACACATGAGCTTGGCTTGGATGAACCATGCTCATCTAAGTCCCAGGCGTGGCATGCCTGATAAACAGAGAATTTTAGACCCATTTTCCAAATACTGCATGAAAGCAGCATACTGTTCTTTCTGTGGTTTGCTCTGCCTTCTGAACAGTTGGTGGTGGTAGTGGTTGGTGTGTGATGCTTGTCGTGGCTAACGTTTTGTTACATGAATGTCAGTAATTAAAAAAAAAATGTGTACCACAGATTTTGAGGTTGTAACATGTTTTTTCCATTAATGCTTCTCTAACCATGTTAATATGTACGATTGTGTTATCAGGAAAAAGAAGCTAGAAGCCAGAGTGAAGAAGCTGGAAGGTAATTGGCACCCTACTGCCACGCTGGTGGGAGCCCTCATCCTTGTGCGAGTAACTGGTGTCTGCGCAGGGCTGCAGGTCTTGGTCAGGCGGCCCAGCCCTGCTTGTGACAGCGTATCCCTGGGAGAGCACGTTAAGGGTACCCTTGGGCAGAAGTGTGAGCACCACGCTCCTCTCAGTTCCTGAACAGACGTGCAGGTCCTTGTCATGTTCACTCAGAACACAGCCCACATGTTCCGTGTAAGAAGTGGCAGTCAGTCAAAGGGCGTAATTTTGAAAGCTGAATCTCATGGGGCCTTCTCATTTTTTTGTGATGAAATCAGTGGTTAGTAGGAGAGGATACTCCTTTTCGTACTCAGAAACTCAAGAGCATTTGGATGTGCATGACTCCCGTGATGGAGAGATCTCTGTGAGGTTCCCTGCGCCGGGGCTTTCCGCCTTGTCCCTGACAGTCCACCCGACCACCCCCGCCCCGGCCTGCCACCCCCGCGTTTGGTTAGGGCCGTGTGTCTGCGCTGAGCAGGGCGGGTGCGGACCACACGGGGGTCTGCTCCGTCCTCCTGTGGCAGCCAGGAGCTCTTTCAGGAGTCGAGTCTGAGATCTCCCCTTCTGTCTCCCCCCATTCACTTAGTGGTTGTGATGTGGAGATGGCATCAAGTAGAGATGAGGGGCCCCTGCAGACCCTCCCTGGTCCCAGTGCCCTGTGCGCTCAGCCCGGGGTGGCCTGGGCTGCCCTCTTACTGCGGGCCTTCCTGACCCTGCACCGGCCGTTTGCACACCACTGGTGTTCTGCTTCAGAGAATGGTTTATTTTTTTTAGTTAATTTTTTTATTGAAGTATAGTTGATTTATAGCATTGTGTTCATCTCTGCCATACAGCATAGTGACTCACATAGTATAGACATTTTTTTTTTTTTAAGCATCCTTTTTTATTTTCTTTTCCGTTACAGCTCCCACAGCAGATTGAGTTTAGCCCCTGTGCTGTGCGGTAGGACCTTGCTGGTGTACATTCTGGGTATACCAGTTGGCATCTGCTAACCCCACACTCCCACTGTCTCTCTCCATCCCCCTTGGCAACCAGGAGTCCGTCAGAGAACAGTTTATTTTCATTTCAAGTGTGAATTGAGAATTTGAATAGACTTTGCTGAATATGTTTCCAGTTATTAACTTGCCTAAATTGAGCCCGGTTTTTCAGACTTAAACTCTAAATATTTTGGTAACAACTTTTCCCCTGATTTGGTTTTTGCAAAAGCATTGTGGCAGTAAGTACATCATCACTGTGTTCCTTCCCAGATGACCTCTCACTAGTGTGTGGGGATGTCTATTTAAGGACATATTTTAAAGGAATCCAAAGTGCCTGTGAGAGTGTATGAAGCTATTACAACAAACTTCCTTTGAATCAAAAATATATTTTCCATGTGACAAAAATGTTTTTAGTAAGTGATAGGAAATAGAAATCAGGTGAAGAAATAGACAGGTTTGTTAGAGGAATCAGGAGGGGACTGTCTCTGAGGTGTTTATAGGATTTTGCTTCTCATAGCAACTGTATGTGAACATATTTGGATGTAGTCAGCACTGGTCAGGTGTTTCATAGTATAGTTGAACCCTTCAGTGCTTCAGAGCCAAAAACCTGAGTGGAGAGTTTGCTCTTGGTCCACAGGGGACCCACACAAACGTGTTAGAAGTGCCTCTGGTAGTTACGGGACTTGGGGTGAGTTGACTTGAGGCAGGATAACTCTGGGCAGGCAGGCACAGTGGTGTAGTAAACACCAGGAAGGCGGTCCCTCCTTCGGATGAAGAGCAGGGCATGAAATAACCACTGCTGAGCAGAGTCACACTTCGAGTCTCTGGCGCCAGAGTGTTGCTGGTTGTTGAAGAGTGAGCACAGCAAGCCTCTCTTCTGTAAGGCTTGAGTGTCAGCCTTTTGCCTGACTGAAAGGTCTGGGTTGGCTTGTTTGGGGATTGGAAAGGTTTCTTAAGGCCTATGACAGTTCTTTGTTTTTGTAGATAGTAGTTTAATCAGAAGTGTTTCTTCCTTTCTTCCTGATTCCAACAGAATACTGAAAGAATGATAACTTTACAAAACCTGTTTCAAATTTGAAAAAAAATGAGAAAAGCTCTTAGTAGGTTTTTTGAGTATTTCATCAATGGTACTTATAAATTTGGTAAATTATTTTTCTCTTTTACTTCACTGTACTCTTTAAAGAGGCTGCTGTCAAGCAAACTCAGGACTTCAAGCAACTAAGGAATGAAAAGAAAATACTTGAAAAGGAATTTAAGAAGACACAGGTAATGGATCACAGCAGTGCTGCCTGTGTCCGAGTCTCCTCTCCAGGCCTGCTCGTGCCCTCTCTCAGCGCAGTGGGTCCCCGTCATGCAGAGTCAGGGGCCCCACAGATGCGAGGGCAGGGAGGGGCGGCCCGGGCTGCCCCCACGCATCCCTTCCAGAACAGCTGCCCTCCTATCCACTGCTCACACTGCTTCTGTCTTGTTTTCACAGGAAAGACTTGATGAATTTTCTAAGCAGAAAAATGAAAGGGGTGAGTATTCAGTTAATGCTTACTTAAACATGCTGTTTCAGCACACATTATTCTAATTGTTTTCCCCCACGTTTTAGAACTGAGACATATTGGAACACAAATTTCAAGTGATTCTTACGGAAGCATCGATAAAAGTGAGTATATTACAAATGTAGTTTTAATCTCCGTGCATTTCTTTGAGTGGTTTGGGAAGTTGCTTGTTACTCTCACCTATAATGATGGGGATTCCAGGGATTGTAATGATTTTGTTAGAAAAGACCCCTCCTGTTTCCTGTGGTGATCAGATCTGTAACTTTGCCCTCGGATAAAGCACTCCAGGGAATGAACGCGTCAGTAAGCTGGGAGAGGTATCATTTCCACAGTTGGCAATAAATAAGTTGAGTTTCCTCATTAGGTTACAGTTTTTCGAGTTAACACTCGATTTCTTAGGTGCCAGGTGTATAGAAGTGGCTGAATGCAGGCAGGGAGAGCATGGAGTCTGAGCCGTGCTGGGTGTTTTGGCAGACAGGAGACCTGGGGAGGCCGGATGTCCCATGGAGGGTGCAGTGGTCTTCTGGGAGTAGGGTTGCCCCACGCCCTGCTCATTGCCTGCTGTGCCCGCCGCCACATGGTGGAGGCATGATAGGGGAATTGGGGACACTGGGGTTCACATCACCACTTCCACCTGTTGTGGGACCTTTGGCCATGTACCTCCCTTCTGTGTGTTTTCGTTCTCAGTTTTGAAAAAGAAATTTTTACTGTGCTATCGTACTTTTTTGATAGAGGTAAGTTCAAAATGATTAATAAGTAAATAATGGTCTTTTCATGTCATCCATCCATGTTTTTTTCCAAATGGAAATTATTAAAAACACATTGTTTTGTGCAGGTATATAGTTATCTCTTCAGAAGTATCCTTTGCCTTTTTCCTTCCTTTAATTTTTGTTAGTCCGCAGTTTAAAGTTTCAGGTTAGACTGACAGTTGCCGCGTTTCTGCCGCCTGGGGCCTGGTTCTGATTGTTGCCATCACTGATACTTGCTCCACGTGTCTTTGGCTCTTCCTGCTCTGAGGTTTGGAGATTCTTGTGTACTGGCACTGCTGAGGAAAGCGAGCGCTGGAAAGTGCTTGGCTCTGCCAACTGACAGCCAGCTTTTGAGTTTGGTCGTCTCAGTTTTAGGAGTCAGCCGTTATCAGGCCTTCCTGTTTAAAACAGAACCCTCACCTCCTTCCATAGTTGCTCGCTAGCCTCATGTTCTGATTTTTCGTCAAAGAACTACGTACTAGTTTTACTAGAACTAGTAAAATCTTTTTTTTAATATATCCTCTTTGTGAGGGAAAGGATCTTATTTATTTTCCTTTATCCAAGTAAATGAAGTCTTTAGGAATCTGCTGATTATTTAGCTGTGGAGCTTGCTGGGTTTAATTCCCAATGCTTAAGTATGTGTTTAACACTTTGCTCTGTTAACACTGGACTTCTGAAGGACATTATGAGTTGGAAAGAGCACTGGGCCGGCTTCACTGTTGAAAAGACTGCCTGAGTCCTGTCTTGGCCTGTCTTTCTTTCATATTCCATAACTAAAGATGGCAGAAGATTAAAAAAAAAAAAAGTTAAAACGTGCCAACAGTTATTGAGGAAGGTGTGAAGCAGATGGTGGCAATTGGTGATGAAATCCCCAGTCACAGAGAAAATCGCAGGCTTTGACTGCGGGAGCCTGGCGTCCCTGGACTAGGGGTGGTGTCAGGGCGAGGAGGAGCAGTGTGGCTGACGGGGTGGGAGGGCTGCTGCCATCCGGCTACACGCTGTCACGGGCTGTGACCCAGACTGGCCGCGGGGTGCGGCCCAAGTTTCATCTTCTGATGAGTTAGGACACAGGAGAACCCAGGGTCGCTGTGGGTGTCAGAAAATTGGGTTAATGGTGCCGCTTTGAAGGCTAGCTCCCCCTGTTTCCAGAGAGTGAGGTATGTGTGTGCCTTGTGGGTCCTCGCCATTCTCGCTCTGCTTGCCCTCCTGATGAAGGCATGTCCCGTAGGTTCATGACATGAGGACCTGCGTTCGTTGTCAGAGGAACAGCACTGTGGATGGAGGCTGAAGAGACACGCTCTGGCTGTGTGGGGTGCTCCTGTCCTGAGGAAGGGCAGGGATGGGAGAGAAAGACACCGGGAGCGAGTAGGCCCTGAGGGAACAGTGGCCAGTCATGAGCAGGGAGAAACGTCTCCAGCGGAAGTTGAGTCCTTAGAGAGCATCTGGGCGCATGGCCGTGGGCCGCTGCTGTGCCATCTGGGTCAGTTCTCTGATACTAAGAGCACGGCTGTAGAAGTGAACCACTGGAAAGGCTGGGTTGCTGAGTGGGCAAACAGAAGGTTGCTGTGTTGAGCCAAGGGGTTTGATCGTGGCTATCTCTGAGTATGTGGTATACAAAGATAAGGAAATAAAAGGTGTTAGGGAAAATCTGAGCTGTTGGAGTGTAGAGCCAGATGTTGTGATGGTCACCTAGGACTTCCCAGAGTGGAGAACAGAGCTACTCTTTCCAGAGAGTGTGATCAAGAAATGATAGAAACTTTCCCAGATCAAGACCCTGATGTCATAGTATATTAGAAAAGCCTGTCAGCTGTAGAGCATGATTTTTATGTAGAGTCTCCATCCTCGACTTGTTCAAAGGAAATACATTTAAAAACAAATGACACAGAAAGATTGAATAGAGGGGGATGGATATAGAAATTGCAGTTCAAGCAAATTCTAATTTGAAAGCAGTCATATAACACAAAGGGTTTCCCTCGTGTTTCAGTTGGTAAAGAATCTGCCTGCAATGCAGGGGGCCTGGGTTCGATCCCTGGGTTTGGAAAATCCTCTGGAGAAGGAAATGTTAACCCACTCCAGTATTCTTGCCTGGAGAATCCCATGGACACAAGAGCCTGGCACCATGGGGTCGCAAAAGTTGGACACGACCTAGCAACTAAACCAACCATATAATGCAAAGAATAACTCACGCCTAGGAAAGAATTGGAAGAAAAGTTACGACCAACCTAGATAGCATATTCAAAAGCAGAGACATTATTTTGCCGACTAAGGTCCGTCTAGTCAAGGCTCTGGTTTTTCCAGTAGTCACGTATGGATATGAGAGTTGGACTATGAAGAAGGCTGAGTACCAAAGAATTGATGCTTTTGAACTGTGGTGTTGGAGAAGACTCTTGAGAGTCCCTTGGACTGCAAGGAGATCTAACTGGTCCATTCTGAAGGAGATCAACTCTGGGATTTCTTTGGAAGGAATGATGCTAAAGCTGAAACTCCAGTACTTTGGCCACCTCATGCGAAGAGTTGACTCATTGGAAAAGACTCTGATGCTGGGAGGGATTGGGGGCAGGAGAAGAAGGGGACGACCGAGGATGAGATGGCTGGATGGCATCACTGACTCGATGAACACGAGTCTGAGTGAACTCCGAGAGTTGGTGATGGACAGGGAGGCTTGGTGTGCTGTGATTCATGGGGTTGCAAAGGGTCGGACACTACTGAGCGACTGAACTGAGGAATGAATTTGCCTGGATTAAAAGGAACTATCTAGAATGGTCAGCAGTACAATTCATCAGGAAGATACTGCTCTTGTGACCTTCAGGCATAAAGCTGCATTAGGTGAAACACTTGGATATTCTAGAAAGAGCCAGATCTGACTACACGAAAGACTTCAGTGTGTTTGTTAGAAATAGAGAGTAAAAGCAAACAGCATGGGAGATGGAATGGAAATCATGACTGCAGGATGGATGGTTTACATTAACTCTTAAAGACTGAGGATTCTTTAAACTACTTTTCAAACGTACCTAAAAGCAGACTGTTTACTAAATGAAAAGCTGCAATCTGAGATTAGGTTATAGATATTTCAAAAGATATTAATAAAAATCTCTCCTACCTCCTTCCTGAAAAACTGATAACCGAACACACAATAAACCACTCTTGGATAACAGAAAAGATAAAAACTGAAATAGTAAATGGTTTTGGAAATAAAAATAAGGTAGCATTTATTGAAATCTTTGAGATATTGCCAGTATTCAGTGAGTGATCCGTGGACTTAAGTGATGTTGTAAGGATATGTGAGGATAGACACAGGGCAGCCTCAGAGGAAGGATCCCTGAGACACACCCTTGTGTGCCAAGTAGCTTCGGTAACGTCCGACTTTTTGTGACCCCATGGACTGTAGCTCACCAGGCTCGTCTGTCTATGGGATTCTCCAGGCAAGAATACTGGAGTGGGTTGCCGTGCCCTTTTTCAAGGGATCTTCCCAAGACAGGGATCGAACCCACAGTCTCTTTAAGTCTCCTGCATTCACAGGTAAATTCTTTACCTCTAGCACTACCTGGTAAGCGATGTTAGGACACAGGAATTACAGTAAATGAAGCAAGAATTCCAGAAAATGAGACTTAAGAAGGTAGGAAAATACAATAGAAACCCAAGGAAAATAGAAGGAAGGAATTGATGAAGATGGAAACATAAATGAATGAAATAGGAAACAGCATGGGACCATGGAAATGAAGAGCTGGATCTCTGCAATGCTGATGAAGCCGACCACTCTTTGGCGAAGCTGATGAAGAAAGGAAGGCAGAAAAACCTAATAGCACCAGGACTGAGGAAGCTGTCAAACTACATTTGGAGAATTTCTGAATTTACAAATTTCAGATTTTATCATGTTTATAAAATGGACTGTTTTGTAGGAAAACACACTCAGATTGACATAGAGCAATTGTTGCAATATCCTGAACAGAGAAATAACCTGTAAGAAAGTTAAAAATTAAAGATAATACTACTTCCTGTCTCATTCTTTTAGACTAACCGTGTACCAAGGTCAGTTGCATACGTGAAGATGTGCACACATATCTTCAAGACTCAGAGCTGTCACTTAGCAACAAAGCTGTGGAAACACTGGAATTTTAAGAACTTTAGTAATCTAGAATATGGACAAATTATGACGGAGGATTTATCTCAGGACTACCACAACAACAGGTTAAGAGGGAAATGATAGGGTCTTCTCAATTCAGCATCCATTCCTCATTTAAAAAAAAAAAAAAAGACAAGATAATAATAGAAAAAACACTCTGAACTTGAGAAAAGTGAAACGCTGAGAGCGTAGTCTTTGCATCAGAAATAAGGCAAGACTGCCTCTCCGCCCTTTCTGTGTATGCTGGAGACCCTGGGCCATGCATCCGAGCGGACTCAGAGCAGAAGCTGTTGGTGCTAATAAGGAAGAGTCAGACTGCTGTCGTTTTAAATGAGGGGACTGACTAGGTGGAGAAAGGGAAACAGCAGTGTTGGAGCTTGGGCAAGTGCTGTGCGTACAGGGAGGACGCACGGTGGGTCGTCAGTAGTCTGTCGGAACAGATGGGCTGAGAACAGTCTGTTCTCAGGTGGCCGCAGATCGGTCAGACGCCCTGGGAAGTACCTGAAGGCAGCGTGCCTGCCTCTGTGAAGACAGCTCTAAAACCACGGAACATGCACACAAATGCTGTGTTCCTGGGTCCAAACAGTGGAGGCACAGAGATGGGGATTTTCCCCACATCTATGTATAAATACATACTCCAAGACTGGATGGGGACGGCTTATCACAGGCAATAGACTATGATAATAATTTAACCCTGAGCCAGAGTCATGCCAGCACAGTACTAAAACATAGTTACAAGGTTGTCGTGATTAAGGATGCATGCCGTTCATGTGGACACTGACAAGTCAGTGGAGTAGGCAAGTCTAGAAACGCTGTCCTCAGAAAATCCTGGCGTTTGATAAAGGAGGCGTCTGTCAAAGGGTCAGGGGAAGGTGTGTGGTTCAGCCAAAAGGTTTTCACAACTTAAGTCCTGAGAGTTTGACGGTGTGGGCTGTTTTCTGCTTGCTGGTCTTGGATAGCTCTTGTGTCAGACTGGAAGTAGTGAAGGAGTGCTCAGTTGGAAGAGGCATAGCTCTGGTTAATAGCCTCTGTAAGAACAGAGGAGGGACTTTTCTTGTTGTTGTTTTTTTTTTTTTGGTTCCTTGTTTGCTGCTTTGGGTATTTGTAACAAGCAGGGTTTTCCAAATTTGCTGACATTGAGTGCAGCACTTTCACAGCATCATCAGGATTTGAAATAGCTCAACTGGGATTCCATCACCTCCACTAGCTTTGTTTGTAGTGATGCTTTCTAAGGCCCACTTGACTTCACATTCCAGGATGTCTGGCTCTAGATGAGTGATCACACCATTGTGATTATCTGGGTCCTGAAGATCTTTTCTGTACAGTTCTTCCATGTATTCTTGCCACCTCTTCTTAATATCTTCTGCTTCTGTGAGGTCCATACCATTTCTGTCCTTTATCGAGCCCATATTTGCATGAAATGTTCCCTTGGTATCTCTAATTTTCTTGAAGAGATCTCAGGTCTTTCCCATTCTGTTCTTTTCCTCTATTTCTTTGCATTGATTGCTGAAGAAGGCTTTCTTACCTCTTCTTGCTTTTCTTTGGAACTCTGCATTCAGATGCCTATATCTTTCCTTTTCTCCTTTGTTTTTCGCCTCTCTTCTTTTCACAGCTATTTGTAAGGCCTCTCCAGACAGCCATTTTGCTTTTTTGCATTTCTTTTCCATGGGGATGGTCTTGATCCCTGTCTCCTGTACAATGTCATGAACCTCATTCCATAGTTCATCAGCCACTCTATCAGATCTAGTCCCTTAAATCTGTTTCTCACTTCCACTGTATAATCATAAGGGATTTGATTTAGGTCATACCTGAATGGTCTAGCAGTTTTCCCTACTTTCTTCAATTTATGTCTGAGTTTGGTAATAAGGAGTTCATGATCTGAGCCACAGTCAGCTCCTGGTCTTGTTTTTGCTGACTGTATAGAGCTTCTCCATCTTTGGCTGCAAAGAATATAATCAGTCTGATTTCGGTGTTGACCATCTGGTGATGTCCATGTGTAGAGTCTTCTCTTGTGTTGTTGGAAGAGGGTGTTTGCTATGACCAGTGCAT
>SJYG01000068.1:5318039-5336374 GCA_006410535.1 Litocranius walleri
GACAGCCCATGGGGCACCTGGGGTGGCCTGCCTTCCTCAGACGCTTGTGGAGCATGTCTGTGTCCAGTGCATTGAACCGGTAACTGTGTAGTTGGATGAAGTGGTATTTAACTGACAGATACAATTGCTTTGTTTTTAAGGAACCCTTCTTTGGAGAGGGTACTGACTCCAGCGATTATGACTCGGCCCCATGCAGGGCCTCGGAGCCTGTGGCCAAAGAAGACCCGCCTGAGACCCCACACCGCTGTGGCCCATCTGGAGAGAGGAGAGAGGCTGGAGCTGGGAAGGAGCAGCCCCGCGCCCGCGAGGCCGCCCCGGCTCTCAGCGCGGGGACCACGCTGGGCTTCGGGACCTTCGCAGCAACCCTGCGGGGGCCCACGGCCTCATTCGCCTTCGCTCGGGAGCAGCTCTGCACTGTGTCCTCTGAGCTCGGGAGTGGGAGAGAAAAGGGCTTTGTGGACGAGCCGGGCAGACACAGAGAGGTCGGGCAGAAGGACAGGTTGGTGCCCACAGTGTGGACACGTCCCAGAGCCCCGGGCAGCGAGCCTGCTGAGATGCTGTCAGGTGGCCTGGCTCCAGAGGAGGGCATGGCTCGTGGTCAGTCAGACCCACGTCCCCCTCCCCTGGGCCTGCAGCCGCTCAGGGAGCCTGGGGCACCTGATGGGAAGACCCTGCTATTCGCAGGGATCAAATCACCTAAGTTAGAGCTGGCCAGGTGGACGCTCACTGACGGAACTGCTTCTGAATCAGGGTGGCAGTCAGCCTCTGGTCATTTCCAGGGACAGCCTAGAGCCTTGGAGAAGGAAAGAGGAACCACGGGGCTCGGCCTGGGAGCTGCGTGGTCTTGCTCCTCAGCCTCGGGCGCTTCCCCTCGCTGTGGCCACCCCCCGTCTCCCTCGGGGCTGGAGGATGGCGGTGGTCCCACCGTTCCCCCTGCCGTCGGCCCTCCCTGCCCTCGCAGCTCAGAGCAGACTGCGCCTGCTGCCAGGGTGACTGTGGTGGAAATGCCCCCCGAGCCCCTGGAGTGCTCCTCAGGAGGGGCCCATCTCCAAAGCAGCTTCCCAACTCTGTGTCCTGTGTCGGGGGCATCTGGTCCTTTTGGTCAGAGGAGCAGGCCGCTGGAATGCGCAGCCTTTGTGAAGGACTTGAGGGATGCCCACTCGCTCTCGCAGCCTCTGTTTCCCCCGCAATCAGCGTTCCCCAAAGCTGCCGGCATTGGGCTGGCTGCGGGGCAGGCACGGAGGGTGGAGCTCATGCCGGTTCGGACAGGTTTCAGAGCGTCACCGAGGCCTGCGTCCAGCTTGGTCAGGAACGGTTTCGGCTTTGGCAGGAGCGCTTCCTGGCACTACAGTGACCTCTTGCGGCAGGGCAGTGAGGCCAGGCCCCAGGCCTCAGAGGGCAGCAGGTTAGCCTCCACATTTGCCGGCGAGGACCGTGGTCCTGCTGTACCCCAGGCTCCCGCATCTGTGCTGCCCAATCAGGTGTCAGTGATCACCAGGCAGGCACGGCCCAGTCCTGCGCAGCCTGCCCGCCTGGAGCCCCTGGCACCCCACGGCGACACACAGGCTGGCTGGCCAGAGTGTGGAGCGCAGCGTGGCGGGGAGAGGGGGTCCCCCGCGCAGAGCAGTGCCCGGAGCCCTGCCTCAGGAGCCCCCGCCTCCTGGGGAAGATTAGATTTTGATGCTCCAAGCGGTTCTTTCCCAGTAGAAAATTCCCATCATCCTACAGACTGTAAATCCTCATTCTCTTCTGAGAGCATCCCAGTCCCAAACCAGGATGCTGTTACGGGCGCCGCAGTGCAGGAAGAGGTGCAGAAGTGGAGTCCCAGTCTTGTGGCCACAGGTGTGGACACGGCCAGCTTGGATGTAGATAAACGTCCAGACATGGAGCTGACTCTCTCCAGAGGTTTTCCTGCTGGAGGTGCAGTCAGGTGCCCTGGGGAGGCTCTGGCAGTTTCACAGGCCCAGCCTGCCCTGCAGCACGGCCTGAAGGAGCACCTGCAGCTGGAGTCTGAGCGTCCTGGAGGCACGCCTCCTGAAGGCCTGGGTGCTGCCAAGACCGCGGCTCCACGCGCTGCCCCGTGCTGTGACAGTGGCATCCGGGAGGCGGGCGGAGGCGACACCGAGGTGGAGGAGAGCGAGGCGCCCAGCGGCAGTGAGGGAGAGACTGAGCCCGAGCCGGACCCGCACAGCACCCCCAGGACCCCCAGGTGGGGCACAGGGGCTGCAGAGGCCGGGCCTTCCGTTGAGGTGGGCTCCCTGACCTCAGCTCTACAGGACTTCAACATCAGCACACTCTCTGAGATGGACAGGCTGTCCACGTCTGAGGTCGCCATGTTTCTTGAAAGCTGTCAGCTCAGAGACTATAGTTCAGCAGACTCTGTTTCAGAATGTTCTAGCAAAGGAACATTGAATAGAGGAATGCAGGAGGATTTGAAGCACAGCAGACCATCAGGAGAAGGGTATGGAAGTCAGCTTTGTGAAGAGGAAGCGCTGGAGACCTTAGAAGAGTGGGTGGAGTCAGAGGAAGACGACTGTCCTTTGCGGGCTCAGCTCCCTCGCTGCTCCCTGGAGACGCTGTCCGAGGTGCTCACCAGGCTCGGGCAGGAGCTGCAGGCCAGCCAGGAGGACAGCGAGGCGGAGGAGGCCCCGGGGCTGCTGCTCCTCAGAGGGCCTGAGAGTGCAACGGCAGAGCACCTCCAACAGCAACTGCCACCTCTGGACACAGCCATCACCGCCTCGCCCACACCGCAGGCCGGCACGCACACTCAGGATGGCTCTCCCGCCCATGCTGAACCCGGCCGTGAACGCATGCAGAGCACGCCTGAGGGCCACGTGGACGCGGTCGGGCCAGCAGGCAACCGGGAGGAGGTCCAGTCAGAACCCGCAGAGCCCTCAGTCCCCAACGCTGACCCAGGGGCGGGGCCAGAAGAGATGAGGCTCCAGTGTCAGATCTCCACGGTGACCTCTGAGGTCATCAACGTGCTCTTCAACAAGGATCAGAACCTAGTCATTGAGAAAGGGGACAGCTGGACCATCATCAACGGGGCGGCGCTCATGCCGGAGCTGGGCCAGGTGATCCTGTGTGACGCGCCGGAGGACGCCCCCCTTCCCACCCACCCGGAAGAGCTGGCGGCTGGTTTCCTTTTGGTTCCTCCTGTGGAGAGGTCCCCAGAGGCTGGTCGCCCTGGCTCACCTCTTCAGGAGCCCCCATGTGGCCATAGTGCGGCTGGAATCCAGGAGGATATCTCAAGCAGCGGGCAGAGTGGTAACTTTGATAAAAGTCGTTTGCGAAACAGACCCGTTAAACCCAGCGTGAGGATCAGCTCTGAGATATATGATCAGAACTTTGAGTCGCAGACTGCTCCGTTCGATCACACTTATTATAACTCGAAACTGGAGCCACTGAGCAAAAATAAGAATCGATCAAAGGTTTCAAACAGAGATCAGTCCAGCAAGCCAGTCAAGACTCCGGCATCAGGCCGAGTTGAAACCACTCAATGTGAAGTCTCTCCCTCGTCTTCAGGGGACAGAGGTCATGGAAAACCCCAGAGAAGTCACACGCAGACCATCCTGGCCACCGCCGACACGTCCACACCTGCAGAGTGCTGCGTGGACACGCTGAGCAAGATCCGGCAGGAGGTGGGACCCCCGCTGCCCCCGCTGCTGGCCCCCCTGATCGCCACGCCGCCGAGGACGTCCCGGCTGGCGTCTCCCCTTATCTCTAGCTCCAGCCCCTCCTCGCCACTGTCCCCACTCTGCCCGACGTCCCCGTCATCCGAGCCCCTGGCGCCTCCTGTGACGTCCCCGCTGCCGGAGGAACCAGGACCCTGCTCTCCTCCACGTGCCTCCCCATCCCCGTCGTCCGCGCCGGCCGGAGACAGGGTCTTGTCATCTCCACTGCAGTTCTGTGCAGCGACCCCAAAGCATGCCCTCCCAGTGCCCGGCCGCCTGCCCTCACTTGCACCTGCCCATCCTGCGGTGGCAGCGCCCCCAGAGAACTCTGTGAAGATCCTGGACACCATGTACCCGGAGTTGTCCGCCCGGGCCCGCACCCTCAACATCCTCAAAGGGAACATCCAGCTCACGCGTGGCCCGCCGGTCGATCGTAAAGGCCTGCCAGGGCCCGTGGGCGCCATCACAGGCTTCCAAGCCATTGCTTCCAGCTCCACCGCCTTCGTGAAGGCAGGGGGTAGCTCCAGCGGCGACAGCAAGCATGACAAGGCGGGAGGCCTGGGGCCTCCACAGGACCTGGCTGGGAAAAGGACGCTCTCTGCCAACGCACTGAGGAGCGCCAAGAGGCTGCGCCTGGACAGCAGGTCCCCAGAGCCGGAGCCCACCCTGGAGGGCATGGGCCGCAGCCCCCGGGTGGACAACCCCCAGGCTGCAGCCCTGAGCACAGAGGAGGACAGGCATCCTCTCCCAGCCTCTCATTACCCACCCAGCCATGAAGAAACTGCAGAGTCCCCCGACAGAGCCATCGCAGAGGCCCTGAGAAAGATCGGGGAGGCGACCTTTGACCTGTTACCTGTCATCCGGAGTCATGTGTATGTCGGAAACATCTCCACAAAGCCAGTGATGCGAGACCAGGAGAAGGACGTTGTCTACGAGTTCAGCACCACAAAAAAGGTATGTGGCTCTGCTCGGAGAGCACTCGGATTGCCCGTCCCCCGACAGAGGCTGCCTCCCCACAGTGAGACGGCCCCTGAACAGAAGGTCCCGTCCTCTGACACAGGCTGCCTCCTGCCAGCGAGGGAGCCCCTGAAAAGAAGGTTATTGTCCGAGATGGACAGTCACCCCTGAAAGCATCAGGACCTGTACTCTATTTCTAGCTGGCAGTTTGTACGTCTGAGAAGTGGTCAGACATTGGAGACTTGGTAGTCTGTATTCACTAGATGAGTTAAAATTTTAAAGGGAAAAGAAGGTGCCTGTCAGGACTTCAAGTGCACAGTTCCCATTGGTTCTGGTATGTTTAAAGGCTCAAAATGGTTTGCTTCAGAGCATCAGTTGCTCTGTAGTAGAGCCTTTTTGTCAGTAGTGTTACATACACATTTGAGAATTTTGAGAGAAAATGTGTGGGTCCCTCCCGCCCCCCACACTTAATGTAGGTCACCAGTCAAATAGGAACACACGCTTAGTTTCAAGAGGAGGTGGGGAGAGAAGTTGTGTAGGTTTGCATGTGGGGTTTCTTAGGAGTTTCCTAAGCTATTATCTCTTCCGTGTTCATGTTGATAGTGGGTGGGTGACTTCCAGTGTCCCTGGATTAACATTATTGGTTATCTGTATATGCCTAGAATCACAGTGGTATACATGCTATTCATTTCAGAAAGCATAAAGAGCAATACAGGTAACTTTGGAAGGATGTTTATTTTCACGTGATTGAATGTATCAGGTTATTTAGTACTCCTTTACCTGAGTAAGGAAACTGTTACCCAATATTCTAAGATCTCCCTGCAGTGTGGGAGACCTGGGTTCAATCCCTGGGTTGGAAAGATCCCTGCAGAAGGGAAAGGCTCCCCACTCCAGTATTCTGGCCTGGAGAATTCTATGGACTGTATAGTCCATGGGGTCACAAAGAGTTGGACATGACTGAGCGACGTGCACTTGCACAAACGGGATAAATGTGTAGAGTATATTGCAGTTCAGAAAACAAGAATGGCAGTAGAATTAGAGTGGGTTTCATACACAGAGATTATTTTAGTAAAAGCCAAAAAATAGCAGCTTGTTGGAGTGGCAGTAGTGACGGGCATCAAGAGTTGGACCAGCTGTGGGCCCCATGCCCTGCTGACCTCTGCCAAACCGCCCGTCTGCCCACTGGGGGCCCCCTTCTCCACAGAGCCTCCTGACTTCCCTGCTGAGGCTTACCGCAGTGGCAGCTTGGCCTCTGTCCGAGACAGTACCCCTTTTATCTTTCCAGCTTTCCTAAAGACTTGGTTTTGTAACTTGTAGCTGTTCCATAGTAGGCTAACGATAAATATCAACGCACATCGTCTTTGTTTTTTTTCCCCCAATTCAGCATTTAGCAGAGAGCTTGCTTCACTCTATCCTCTCAGAGCTGAAAAGTCAGAAGATGTCTGTGGAGCACAGTTACATCCACGCGCTCTGCAGGGTGTACGTTGGGGTCTGCCGGCAGCTGGGAGACCTGGAGAGGGCGCGCCTCTTCTGCTACGGCCTGCTCAAGGAAGGTATGCGGGGCTGGTGGCAGTCTGGCCTCAGAAGCAGGGCCTTGCTCTCTGGCCTGCTTGCACGGCGTCTGGGTCTCCAGCTGAGTTGCTGCTGTGTGTCTCTCGTGCATCTCCCTGGCTTGCTGTGGGAGGAGTTATGTGACTGAAGCGTACCGAGGTCAGCACGCACATCCCTGCTGTGTGTGGGAGGGCCTCTCCCCACTGCGTTTTGGTGTTCCTTGGGCAGCTGCTTTGGAGTCGGACGTGGTTGACACAGGAGGGAGTCATGGTGATGCAGCAAACTGCTCTGCTGTGTCCTGGCTGGAAAGAGCAGAAACTGGTGGAGTCACAGGCTCACGAGCAGTTTCAGGGAGATGTGGGGAGGAGTGCTGCCCTTCAAGGCTTTCCTTTCAGTGCTCTGTCTTCAGTCTGCTAACGGGAGCAGGCCTTGTTCTTTACATCAGGTCGTCAGGGAGACATTTAAATAGCAACGTGATACGCAAATGCAACAGTGTATTGTATCAGAGTCTAACCTAGATTGCAGAGGTTGACAACCTTGTGTCACCATAATGTCTATGGGATTTTTGAATCGGGATGAACCTGCCACGTGTAGACTTGTGCATGAAGCTGCTGTGTTGGTTGCCCACTTTATTTTTCTTTATTTTTTTCAGTCACTGACTTATTAGCAAATAGTTACAGGGTGTACATATGCATAAAGGCTTTGATGGTGACCTGACCCAGGTACAGCCTTGCAATGGTGCACGCATGACCATGACCTCTAGGAGCACCCAGCAGGTTTACTGCGGTGGAGGGCTGCAGGGAGGAGAGCCCCGCAGGGCGGCCAGGCCCACCTGGGTCTCTGTTTCTCCCTTCCACTCGCCGGGTACACTCTCCCGTGTGGATCTTTGTAACCGTGACTCTCTCGGGGACCATCTCTCTCCACTTGGTCCTGGTCAGACAGCTCCCTTTCCCTTTGTCCTCTCTTCTCTGCTAGATCCCGTCAGAGTACCAGTTTTGTTTCTCTTGTTCCTGTTATATCCTCTCCCCAGGAAAATGCGTTGTGTACTCCCACTAAGTGTCTATTGAATGAATGAGAGGTACAGTGGAAGGTGGCTTCAAGTGAGTCTTAGGCCTGGGATCCTTTCCTTGTCAAAGTGACTTTTGAGCTTTGATGTGAAGACAGAAGCAAGGGAGAGAATTCCAGAGGGAGGGAACAGCCTGTGATGTCCTGGGACAGGAGGAAGTGTGACCACATAAGCAGTTTCCCAAGTAACAGATCAAAGTAGCCCAGAGAGTGTATGCTTTGGGTTACTCTCCTTCTAAACACATCGCAGCCTTAGATAAAATAGAACAGAGAAAATGGAAAAGATATGGCTTCACACTAAACAAGATACAAACATTTGTGTTGACTGGTATAACCACTCGAAAACACTTAGTTTCTTATAAAATTAAACATTAATTTATCATCATCCTTGTTCAGTTGCTAGGTCATGTCTGACACTCTGGGACCCCATGGGCTTCAGCATACCAGGCTTCCCTGTCCTTGACTGTTGCCCGGAGTTTGCTCAAATTCATGTTCATTGAGTTGGTGATGCTATCTAATCATCTCATCCTCTGTCTTCCCCTTCTCCTTTTGCCTTCAGTCTTTCCCAGCCTCAGGTGCTTTTCCAGTGAGTCAGTTTTTCCCATCAGGTGGCCAAAGAATTGGAACTTCAGCTTCAGCATCAGTCCTTCCATCGAATATTCAGGACTGATTTCCTTTAGGATTTACTGGTTGGATCTCCTTGCAGTCCAAGGGACTCTCAAGAGTTTTCTCCAGCACTACAGTTTGAAAGCATCAATTCTTTGGTGCTCAGCCTTCTTTATGGTCCAGCTCTCATATCCGTGCATGACCACTGGAAAAAACATAGCTTTGACTATACTGACCTTTGTTGGCCAAGTGATGTCTCTGCTTTTTAATACAGTCTAGGTTTGTTATAGAAGTCATGGTGATGCAGCAAACTGCTCTGCTGTGTCCTGGCTGGAAAGAGCAGAAACTGGTGGAGTCACAGGCTCACGAGCAGTTTCAGGGAGATGTGGGGAGGAGTGCTGCCCTTCAAGGCTTTCCTTTCAGTGCTCTGTCTTCAGTCTGCTAACGGGAGCAGGCCTTGTTCTTTACATCAGGTCGTCAGGGAGACATTTAAATAGCAACGTGATACGCAAATGCAACAGTGTATTGTATCAGAGTCTAACCTAGATTGCAGAGGTTGACAACCTTGTGTCACCATAATGTCTATGGGATTTTTGAATCGGGATGAACCTGCCACGTGTAGACTTGTGCATGAAGCTGCTGTGTTGGTTGCCCACTTTATTTTTCTTTATTTTTTTCAGTCACTGACTTATTAGCAAATAGTTACAGGGTGTACATATGCATAAAGGCTTTGATGGTGACCTGACCCAGGTACAGCCTTGCAATGGTGCACGCATGACCATGACCTCTAGGAGCACCCAGCAGGTTTACTGCGGTGGAGGGCTGCAGGGAGGAGAGCCCCGCAGGGCGGCCAGGCCCACCTGGGTCTCTGTTTCTCCCTTCCACTCGCCGGGTACACTCTCCCGTGTGGATCTTTGTAACCGTGACTCTCTCGGGGACCATCTCTCTCCACTTGGTCCTGGTCAGACAGCTCCCTTTCCCTTTGTCCTCTCTTCTCTGCTAGATCCCGTCAGAGTACCAGTTTTGTTTCTCTTGTTCCTGTTATATCCTCTCCCCAGGAAAATGCGTTGTGTACTCCCACTAAGTGTCTATTGAATGAATGAGAGGTACAGTGGAAGGTGGCTTCAAGTGAGTCTTAGGCCTGGGATCCTTTCCTTGTCAAAGTGACTTTTGAGCTTTGATGTGAAGACAGAAGCAAGGGAGAGAATTCCAGAGGGAGGGAACAGCCTGTGATGTCCTGGGACAGGAGGAAGTGTGACCACATAAGCAGTTTCCCAAGTAACAGATCAAAGTAGCCCAGAGAGTGTATGCTTTGGGTTACTCTCCTTCTAAACACATCGCAGCCTTAGATAAAATAGAACAGAGAAAATGGAAAAGATATGGCTTCACACTAAACAAGATACAAACATTTGTGTTGACTGGTATAACCACTCGAAAACACTTAGTTTCTTATAAAATTAAACATTAATTTATCATCATCCTTGTTCAGTTGCTAGGTCATGTCTGACACTCTGGGACCCCATGGGCTTCAGCATACCAGGCTTCCCTGTCCTTGACTGTTGCCCGGAGTTTGCTCAAATTCATGTTCATTGAGTTGGTGATGCTATCTAATCATCTCATCCTCTGTCTTCCCCTTCTCCTTTTGCCTTCAGTCTTTCCCAGCCTCAGGTGCTTTTCCAGTGAGTCAGTTTTTCCCATCAGGTGGCCAAAGAATTGGAACTTCAGCTTCAGCATCAGTCCTTCCATCGAATATTCAGGACTGATTTCCTTTAGGATTTACTGGTTGGATCTCCTTGCAGTCCAAGGGACTCTCAAGAGTTTTCTCCAGCACTACAGTTTGAAAGCATCAATTCTTTGGTGCTCAGCCTTCTTTATGGTCCAGCTCTCATATCCGTGCATGACCACTGGAAAAAACATAGCTTTGACTATACTGACCTTTGTTGGCCAAGTGATGTCTCTGCTTTTTAATACAGTCTAGGTTTGTTATAGCTTTCCTTCCAAGGAGTCTTTTAATTTCATGGCTGCAGTCACCATCTGCAGTGATTTTGGAGCCCCCCAAAATAAAGTCTGTCACTGTTTCCACTTTTTCCCCATCTATTTGCCATCAGTGATGGGACCAGATGCCACAATGTTAGTTTTTTGAATGTTGAGTTTTAAGCCAACTTTTTCACTCTCCTGTTTCACCCTCATCAAGAGGCTCTTCAATTCCTCTTTATTTTCTGCCATTAAAGGGGTATCATATGCATATCTGAGGTTGTTCCCATTTCTCCTGGCCATGTTGATTCCATGCTGTGATTAATCCAGATGGCCATTCTGCATGATGTACTCTGCATAGAGGCTAGATAATCATGATAACACTATACAGCCTTCTCCTACCCCTTTCCTAATTGTGAACCAGTCCATTGTTCCATGTAAGGTTCTAATTGTTGCTTCTTGACCCACATAACATATTTTTCAGGAGGCAGATAAAGTGGTCTGATATTCCCATTTCTTTAAGAATTTTCCAGTTTGTTGCAATCCACATAGTCAAAGGCTTTAGTGTAGTCAGTGAAGCAGAAGTAGATGTTTTTCTGGAATTCAGTTTCTCTAGAATCCAGTGAAGGTAGACAATTCGATTTATGTTTCCTCTGCCTTTTCTCAACCCAGCTTGTACCTCTGGAAGTTCACCATTCAGTTCACTTCAGTTCAGTCACTCAGTCATGTCTTGACTCTTTCCCACCTAATGGGCTGCAGCACACCAGGCCTCCCTGTCCATCAAGAACTCTTGAGCTTGCTCAGACTCATGTCCATTGAGTCCATGATTCCATCCAACCAACTCATCCTCCGTTGTCCCCCTCTCCTCCTGTCTTCAATCTTTCCCAGCATCAGTCTTTTCCAATGAGTCAGTTCTTCACATCAGGTAGCTGAATTACTGGAGTTTCAGCTTCAGCATCAGTCCTTCCAGTGAATATTCAAGACTGATTTCCTTTAGGATTGACTTGTGTAGACTGGTGGTAAAGCTTGAAGGATTTTGAGAGTAATCTTGCTGGCCTGCTAAATGAGCACAGTTCTATGGTAGTTTGACCATTGTTTGGCATTGCCCTTCTTTGGGATTGGAATGAAAGCTGACCTTTTCTAGTCCTGTAGCCGCTGCTGAGTTTTCCAAATTGGCTGACATATCGAGTGCAGCACATCACTTTTTAGGATTTGAAATAATTCAGCTGGAATTCCATCACCTCCACTAGCTTTGTTAGTAGTAATGCTTCCTAAGGCCCACTTGACCTCACACTCCAGGATGTCTGGTTCTAGGTTAATGACCACATTATCGTGGTTATCCAGGTCATTAAGATCTTTTTGTAGAGTTCCTCTGCGTATTCTGTCCATCTTGTCTTAATCTCTTTTGCTTCTGGGAGGTTCTTACCATTTCTCTTCTTTATCGTGCCCATCCTTACATGAAATGGTGATATCTCTAATTTTCTTGAAGAGATCTCTAGTCTTTCCCATTCTGTTGTTTTCCTCTGCTTCTTTGCATTGATCGTTAAAGATGACCTCTTTATCTTTCCTTGCTAGTCTCTGGAACTCTGTTTTCAGTTGAGTATATTTTTCCCTTTTCTCCTTTGTGCCTCTTTTCTCTTTACTTAGCTGTTCGTAAAGCTTCCTCAGGCAACCCCTTTGCCTTCTTGCATTTCTTTCTTTTTGTTTAGGATGGTTTTGGTCACCGCCTCCTGTACAGTGTTACAGACCGCCTTCTGTAGTTCTTCAGGCACTCTTTTCTGCCACATCTAATCTCTTGCATCTGTTTGTCACCTCTGCTATATAATCATAGGGGATTTGATTTAGATCGTACCTGAATGGCCTGCTGGTTTTCCCTGCTGTTGTCATCTTGAGCCTGAATTTTGCAATGCAGAGCTGATGATCTGAGCCATAGTCCAGGTCTTGTTTTTGCTGACCATATAGAGTTTCTCCATCTTTGGCTGCAATATAATCAATCTGATTTCGGTGTTGACCATCTGGTGATGTCCACGTGTAGAGTCACCTCTCAGGTTGTTGGAAGAGGGTGTTTGCTCTGACCAGTGCTTTTTCTTGGCAAAACTGTTTGCCTTTGTGCTCCTTCATTTTGTACTCCAAGGCCAAACTTTACAGGTATCTCTTGACTTCCTACTTTTTCATTCCAATCCCCTATGATGGAAAGAACATTTTCTTTGGTGTTAGTCTAGAAGGTCTTGTAGGTCATCATAGAACCGTTCAACTTCAGTTTCTTTGGCATTAGTGGTTGGGGCATAGACTTGGATTACTGTAACTGAATGGTTTGTCTTAGAAATGAACAGATCGTTCTGTAGTTTTTGAGCTTGCACCTAAGTACTGCATTTTGGATTCTTGTTGACTCTGAGAGCTACTCCATTTCTTCTAAGGGATTCTTGCCTGCAGTAGTAGATATGGTCATCTGAGTTGAATTTGCCCATTCTGGTACATTTTTGTTCACTGATTCCTAAGATGTCCATGTTCAGTTTTGCCATCTCCTATTGAACATGTCCAGTTTACTTTGATTCATGGACCTAACACTCCAGGTTCCTATGCAATATCATATCTTTACAGCATCAAACTTTCCTTTTACCACCAGACACTTTTGCAGCTGAGCACCGTTTCTGCTGGCCCAGCCTCGTCATCCTTTCTAGAGCTATCAGTGATTGCCCTTCACTTTGTCCCAGGAGCATATTGGACACCTTCCAACCTGGGGGACTCATCTTCCAGTGTCATATCTTTGTGCTTTTTCATACTGGTTATGGGACTCTCATGGTAAGAATCCTGAGATGGGTTGCTCTTCATTTCTCCAGTGGACCGTGGTTTGTCTGTAGTCTACATTATGACCCATCCATCTTGGTGGCCCTGCACCTTTGCCACAACGAGGCTGTGATCCATCAAGGGGACGGCCTGAAAGGACACTCATCTAGTAGCAGGGTTCTGGGTGTGGACTCTTGAGACAGGGCGTCTGCCTTCTCTGCTTGCTTTATAGTTTATTGCTCTTCTCTACAGTGGTGTATACTCATGCTGGGTTTCAGATTTGATTAAAGAAACTTTGCCGAAGGGAAAAGTTGGCTGAAGGCTGGGGGAGAGGACGGGAGGGGCAGGCGGGAGGGACAGAGTGGATTTGAGGCAGCTGAGGCTCCATCCTCATGGGGCTGCCTCTTCTTCAGGTGTAGGCGGCCTTGCTGCGCACGGTGGGTGGGGGTGGGGGGCATTGTTTAAATATATTCTTGCTTTGTAATTTACTCACTTAATCAGACATGAAGGT
Source organism: Litocranius walleri (assembly GCA_006410535.1). Lineage (NCBI taxonomy): Eukaryota > Metazoa > Chordata > Mammalia > Artiodactyla > Bovidae > Litocranius > Litocranius walleri. Next base: position 5,331,165 of record SJYG01000068.1, read on the forward strand.
TTATTATCTTGTTTTCTTTCTCGTAGATTTTCCAGAGTCTGAGAAATTGACTTTGTTCATTGCAAACATGTGGCATGATGTATTTATCTCTCAGTCAGTGATTAATAAGGCGATGCAGTTGGTAGCCAGGCAGCGCGCCAAGGGAGAAGTTCTGAACTGTTTGCGTGCCTTCCTCAATTGGGAGAAGGTGAGGTTTCTTTTTATTTTGTGCATTACTGCACACATAGACCTTATATAAATGTTTTATTTGGTTTTGTGTTTGTGAGCATTTTAGAGTTATTCTTCATATTAGATCCTTCAGAATACCATTTTAGTCCAAGCTTGTGCATTTTGTTCATTAAGTATGTCCATTGAGCTGAGTTTATCTTGGGTACTAATTTGCCGCTGGTGAAATCCATACCCATGCTTACATATGTAAGGGCCCCGAGAAAATGCAAACCTCTGCTTCTACACGTGGTACTTAGGTGAGAAAATTAAGATCCCAACTCCTTCCTTTGATGATTTTTCTGAATGTAATCTGTTCTTCTTCCCAGTTGATGAAATCTGTAGTTTTTTGGAGTATTGTGTGCTTTCTTTTATTACTTTATTTTCTTTAGTGACTGATGTGCTAATATGTAGATTGGTGTTCTTTTCATAGATTTTCTCTAATGAGAATTGCTGGGTGCTGAATTGATAGTGATAAACTATAAGAAGAGGTATGGAAGAGGCACTGAAGTTAGTGGCAGGCTGACTTTGACTGTGTTCTGCCCTTTTTTAGGGCTGTATTACTGTCCTTTTTAAAAAAACACTGGCTTGTGCTGTGGATGGCGTTTATGTGCCATCGTGCTTTCCTTTGTAGTTCTTTCTGGTGTTACTGTCAGTTAGACTTTAATTTTCTTAAGAAAGGGGAAGGGCTTGGTGGGTTAAAAGTTAGGGAAGTATTAAACAGCGGGTCGACAGTCAGCCCTCCATCAGTCCACCTCCACAGTCTGGAGTGTGTCGTGTGAGGTCCCTCTGATTGTACTCCCCAGGCTGTGTGTGAGCAGAGCCCTCCCACGTCTGGCCTGTGTCCCACCCTATGTGGTTGCCTGCTGGCCTGCCACGCCCTCCCCTGCTGAATCCTCCCGCTTGTGCACTGGAGGTCTCCTCCTCCAGCCTGTTCAGGGTGAAGATAGATAGGATAGGGTGGTAGAAGCCATGATTAATGAAGAAGGGAGAATTTCAGTAAGTGTATTTTATCTGTATTATATCAAATAAAAATACAAACTCAAAGATATTAGAAATACCTGGGGGTGGGGGGAGAATACCGTTACCGTCTAAGATGTCCATATTCTATCTTACAGAACTCAACAGATGTGATACTCAAAAAATAAGTAAAGAGATAACAGAAATCAACAACACATAAAGTAAACTTGAATGAAGGCTATTTTTTCATGTCTATGACATTTGCAAAAGCAGTCATAAATTTGGCCACACAAGAACTTTAATTTATAAAAAGTATATATTCTATACTCAAAATTGTCTGGTAATGATTTAGTAAAATTAGACATAAATAATTTAAAAATTCTATAAAAATTCGGTGGAGATTGAGATGCACAGTCTCTGCACAGTCTGTGAACAGATAGAAACTCAAAGTAAAGTTGCAGTATCTGGAATCTTTCATTATCAGAGACCTCTCATTTTTGGAAGACTCACACTCATTGCGAAAGTTTAAATGTCTTCAGTATTAAACACAGGAACGAAGTTCTTTGATAACCATCTTGAAAATTAGAAATTTGAGAAGGAATCTAGGAAAGAAAAAATGTGATTTAAAAAGTAACAGTAATAAAGTTGAGAATAAAAAAAAAACCACTGCCTTTAAAAAAATGCTGATAAAACAGATAACTCAGTTCAGATGACTATAAAAAGAGAAAAGCAAAAAATATTCAAGATTTTAGGATGAGAGGAGATGTGAGTAGAGACAGAGGGTGAAAAACGAGATGATTGCCACCTGCAACGTCACAGAGACAGCTCTGGACCCGGGCGGCCTCTTAGCAGTACACACACACCACAGCTGGCTTCAGGGTCGAACACTGCAGTAAGCCAGTTTTCAGTTACAAAAGCCTGAAAAGATAATTGGAAACTTAGTATACAAGAAGAGTGTATAGATGTCACCTAGACATTAAATCTTATCTTTAAAGAACCAATTAATTCCAGTCTTTTGCAGGCATCAGATATTGAAAGCTCCTTTTTCAGTTTAAATCACAAAACCCAATTTAAAAAAAACTGAAGAAAGAGAACATTATAAATCCACTGCTGGGTATGAAACCAAGGGAATTCAAGTTTATGTCCACAAAAAGGCTTTTACAGAAATGTCCAAAGCAGCGTTATTAACTAGCCTAAAGCTATAAATGAGCCACATGTCTTAAGTAGGTGAAAGGACAAACCATGGTATATCCATGCTTTGGTATATCCGAACTGTGGTATGACCGGGTCCCTGCTCAGCAGTGAGAAGGCGTGCTGAAACTATGTGGTATGACCAGGTCCCTGCTCAGCAGTGAGAAGGAGTGCTGAAACTATCTCTACACTCAAGAACGTGGAAAGACCCAGACAGCACTCAGCTGGAAAAGGAGGCAGACGGAAGACTCTAGTACAGTCTTGTTCAGTTTTTTAAATTTCTGGAAAAAGCAGGTTGATACATATGGTCAGAAAGATGGCCAAATGAGTTTATTAAAGAATTTTTTAAATATTAAAAACTTTTTTTATTTGTAACTTTAATTCTCTGATTTGAGTTAATGAAACTGCATTCCTCTGGGTTGCGGAGTCTTTTCTAGCCTGGCTGGCTTCTGCATTGTGCCTGGAGCTTTTTATCTGGCCTCTCTGGCGCCATTGTATAATTACTTAGGGACAGGTACTATGCCTAGATAAACACAGTTCCCTCTTTAAAACCCAGCTTTCAAAGGGTGTCTTTTAAAGTTACGTGATGATTCATCTGATGCTCGTTATGTGTCTTAAGATCACCCATAGAAGATGTGTTACATTTGAAATTCTAAATTCCCTTTTTTTTCCCTTTATTTACTAGAATGCGCCTGTAGATGTTGGCTTCATGGTTTCTAAGCTGCTTTTGACCATACAGTTATGTCCAAAAACAGAATTTCAGCCCAGTGCAAGGTTTGGGGAAGACCTGAGTGATAGCACTTGGGAGTACGTATGTGCCATCGACCTGCTCTGCTGCCATCAGAAGTGGGTTTGGACGCACGACAACATTATCAGGTACGGCTGCTCTCTGACTCAGGCTGGGTTATTTGAATTGTCAGTAGTCCGTTCAGCGATTGCCAAATTGTTGTTTGAATCATTTTTCCTTTTAAGGCAGCTGAACTGTTTAGAACACACATTTTGATTTGGATAGGAGTTAACAAAACTGCTTGTAAAGTGCCAGTGTCGCTGTGATATCCCCTCACCTTATTTTTTTATGGTACCTTTCACTACTTTTCATTGTATTCTGTCATTACTGTCTTTCCCAACGGGAAATGAATCTCATGAGTGGGGGGCCTTTGGTTCCCTGGCCTCCCTGGCACATGGAGACCTATGCCTGTGCCAGCGAGGCGCTCAGCAAGCACGTGCAGATGAAATGCTGTGATCACTGTCGTAACGTTCAGGTGCTGTGGAAAGGCCACAGGAACAGGGCTGTTCAGGATTCTGCACTGGCGGCTCTTCTCACTGGAGTTGCAGGAGAGAACAGAGTCTGATATGCTCAGGCATCTGTTTTGTGTAATGAGCTAACTTTTCTCTGTGCATCAAATATGCAGCATCTTTGGAAAAAGGAAAAACAGTCAAGTATTTATAACTGTTCTGTGGTTAAATATAACCTTAATTTTCTTACAACTCTGACTGAGAAAGGCTGGTTTAAAGAGGCTTATGACATTGAAAAGGAGTCCCCAAAGGATTGACAGTATGCATCTTGATATCCTGTGGACACTTGTTTTCTGCTAACACTGGGAAAGACGCCCCATCTGAATGTGAAGCAGCAGATCACTGAATCCCGGGGCGTCTGTGTGATGAGCTGCAGCCATTCCAGGATTAAGAGCCCTGCTGCATGGATCTGTATGTGTTGAGACGAAAGTGTTTCGTAGTCTGTTACTGAGAAAGTGCCAGGACCATCTGTTCTGTGCTGTGTAATGACGAGCGAGTGGCTACCCTGGGTCACCTCTTCCAAGGGGCTGGGGGCAGGGCCCTTCTCCCAGTGAAAGGTGAGGCCACTGTGGACGGTGCTGGGGAGAGCTGCTTTGTCCAGGGTCCCCCTGGTGGAGTGGGCAGAGTGGCGAATAGCGAGAGCTCTGCCTGAGCTGCTTGTGGCCCTGATGCCTGAGCTCTATGGTTACTGTGTGCTTTTCACATGAATGCAGGCACAGATGTGTGTGGATGGAAAAGCCCCAAATTAAAAGAATGATCGGTACCTGACAGTGTGCTATTTGGGGTGCTTTTAATTGACATTTTCCTTTCGTTTGTATTAAACTTCTCTAATGTTATAAATACTATGTAAGAAGTTAATACATTTTTTGAAAAGAGAAAGCAAAGAGGAATTGCCACTGTTCAGTAGAAAGTCCTTGCTCCTTCCCAGGAAATGAGGCTTCTAGAACACAGGCGCTCCTGATGTCTAGATGGTCCACATGAAAATCCAGACTCTGCTGCTTCCAGTTCTGCAGCTTGGGGATGATACTGGGTACTTTGCCTTGTGAAAAGGGTCTAAACAGAATAAATAAGTCAGCACGGGTGTTCGCAGCTTTTTTAAAGCCACTGTGAGCACTGAGATGCTGAATAGTTGGAAAGTCTGAGTTTTCAGAGTCTGTTCTATTGTTAGCCAAAAATGCTACATCTTGAGAAGTTCCTCTTCTTCACTGATTGTCACTTATACACCATTTTTAGATAGGTTCTTAATATTTGAGCCATGATGGGCATACATACTTTCATACACATACATACGTGTCTATATTTGTTGTTATTTTGCAGCAAGGAGCTGTGGCCTGTGATGGATAGGTGGATAAAGTACAGAAAAGGACATCCAAACATCGCCTACACTCCTGATATCATCGTAGCGTCAGTTCTGAGGCTCATCGGTGAGTTGTCTCTTGTACTGAATTTGTTCTTGTTATTGATGCTATTTTGGTGGGAGAGTAACTGGAATAATGATAAATGTTGACTGAAACTTCACTATGACTGACTTTACAGCCATTAGCGTAGGTACTTTTGCA
>SJYG01000068.1:5336480-5367451 GCA_006410535.1 Litocranius walleri
ATAGGTACTTTTGCACTATATTAATTTTCATTACTCATACTCTTTATAAGTTAACATTTTATTCATCTTTGTCAGAGAGTCAAGATTTTTCTTGTTAGTACATCTTATTTATAATTAAACTCTTGATTCCCAGATAGGAATTTTAATATACAGACAGATATACACATATACATACCAGGGTACATAAATTGCTATAAATTATAGTCTAATTTGATTTAGAAAATAAGTCTATCTTCCCTACTTTCATCCCCCCCCCCTTTTTCTTTTTTGGTACTTGCTTAGTAAGGATAACGATGTACTTCCATAATTGGAACTAGTTTTATTTTGTTTCTACAATTGTAAGCTGAATATACAGAAACTAAAATCACTGCTTAAAAATACTTTAAATGAAAGGGACTCCTTGGAGCAAACAAAACTGGGTTTACCCAATTGCTGTGTCAGGGCCCGTTAGGTCATTGAAGATAGTTATCATGACTATACACACATCTTGGAATGTGAAGTCACATGGGCCTTAGGAAACATCACTGTGAACAAAGCTAGTGGAGGTGATGGCATTTCAGTTGAGCTATTTCAAATCCTAAAAGACAATGCTGTTAAAGTGCTGCAGTCAATAATGCCAGCAAATTTGGAAAACTCAACAGTGGCTACAGGACTGGAAAAAGTCAGTTTTCATTCCAGTCCCAAAGAAAGGCAATGCCAAAGAATGTACAAATTACCTACCACACAATTGCACTCATTTCACATGCTAGCAAAATAATGCTCAAAATTCTCCAAGCTAGGCTTCAATAGTATGTGAACCGAGAATTTCCAGATCGTTAGGCTGGACTTAGAAAAGACAGAAGAACCAGGGATCAAATTGCCAACATCCGTTGGATCATAGAAAAAGCAAGAGAAAAAACATATACTTCTTTGACTGTGTGGAAAATTCTTAAAGAGATGGGAATATCAGATCATCTTAACCTGCCTCCTGAGAAATCTGTATGCAGGTTAAGAAGCAACAGTTAGAACTGGACATGGAACTACAGACTGGTGCCAAATAGGAAAAGGAGTAAGTCGAGGCTGTATATTGTTACCCTGCTTATTTAACTTATATGCAGTGTACATCGTGCAAAATACTGGGCTAGATGAAACACAAGCTGGAATCAAGATTGCAAGGAGAAATATCAATAAATAACCTCAGATATGCAGCAGAGAAGGCAATGACACCCCACTCCAGTACTCTTGCCTGGAAAATCCCATGGATGGAGGAGCCTGGTAGGCTGCAGTCCATGGGGTCGCTGAGAGTGGGACACGACTGAGAGACTTCACTTTCACTTTTTACTTTCATGCACTGGAGAAGGAAATGGCAACCACTCCAGTGTTCTTGCCTGGACAATCCCAGGGATGGAAGAGCCTGGTGAGCAGCCTTCTATGGGGTTGCACAGAGTCAAACACGACTGAAGCGACTTAGCAGCAGCAGCAGATACACAGGTGACACCACCCTATGCCAGAAAGTGAAGAGGAACTAAAGAGCCTCTTGATGAAGGTGAAAGAGGAGAGTGAAAAAGTTGGCTTAAAACATTCAAAAAACTAAGATCATGGCATCCAGTCCCATCATTTTATGGCAGATAGATGGAGAAACAGTGGAAACAGTGACAGATTTATTTTCCTGGGCTCCAAAGTCCCTGCAGATGGTGACTACAGCCGTGAAATTAAAAGATTCTTGCTCCTTGGAAGAAAAGCTATGACCAACCTAGACAGCATACTAAAAAGCAGACATTATATTGCCGACAAAGGTCCATCTAGTCAGAGCTATGGTTTTCCCAGTAGTCACGTATGGATGTGAGAATTGGACCATAAAGAAAGCTGAGCACCAAAGAATTGATGCTTTTGAACTGTGGTGTTGGAGAAGACTCTTGAGAATCCCTTGTAGTGCAAGGAGATCCAACCAGTATATCCTAAAGGGAGTCAGTCCTGAATATTCTTTGGAAGGACTGATGCTGAAGCTGAAGCTCCAATACTTTGGCCATCTGATGTGAAGAACTGATTCATTGGAAAAGACCCTGATGCTAGGAAAGATTGAAAGTGGGAAGAGAAGGGGATGACAGAGGAGGAAATGGCTGGATGGCATCATCGGTTCAGTGGACATGAGTTTCAACAAGCTCCGTTAGATGGTGAAGGACGGGGAAGCCTGGTGTCCTGCAGTCCATGGGGTCAAAAAAGTTGAAACAGTCTCATCCACTGTATCTTTGGCATTTAATTAAAACTCAAAGATAATACCATTTGAAATGAGGTTTAAGAATTTTTAACTCATGGAAATCAGTCTTGTAAGTGGGTCACAGTAAGAAATACAGTGGCTATGGCTGCTTTTGTTGCTGTGTCTGCTGACATGCACTGTGCACATTCGCCTGCGAATATAGGAACGTTGCAAATAAATACATAAGCTGAGTCCTGACAACAGCCTGGTTGCAAGGTGGACATAACCCAACATATACTTGGAGTTAAGATTCCAAGCAGGAAAACATGGAGGTGTGGGAGCAGAGATGGCTTCTTAGGGCGCGGCTCTCCTGAGCCTGTGGGATCAGTGTCCCAGGCGGGGCCGCCAGAACACAGGCCAGCAGCTGCATTTCCAGCTGTCAGGTGATGGCATCACTGTGTCTGGAAACACCTGGTTTCAGTAGCAGCTTTTCTTACGGATTCAGGAAGGATTGTTCATACCTGTTGAGAATTCTCCTCTGTGCCTAGAGAATTCCACGCACAGAGGAGGCTGGCGGACTATAGTCCTTGGGGTTAAAGAGTTGGATACGACTGGGATTTCTTTGGAAGGAATGATGGCTGACGCTGAAACTCCAGTACTTTGGCTACCTCATGGGAAGAGTCGACTCACTGGAAAAGACTCTGATGCTGGGAGGGATTGGGGACAGAAGGAGAAGGGGACGACGGAGGATGAGATGGCTGGATGGCATCACGGACTCGATGGACGTGAGTCTGAGTGAACTCTGGGAGATGGTGATGGACAGGGAGGCCTGGGGTGCTGCGATTCATGGGGTCGCAAAGAGTCAGACACGACTGAGCGGCTGAACTGAACTGAACTGAGCAACTAACACTGACAGAATAGTTTGTAAGATTTGATGATGTATTATTTCGAGTAATATATATATTTACATAATTAAGAGTGATGCATTGCGCAGTTGGGCATCTTACAGGAGTGGTTCGTGTCTTGTCTCTTTGTGACCCCACGGGCTGCAGCCAGCCCGGCTCCTCTGTCCATGCAAGAATACTCTCTCCTGGCAAGAGTACTGGGGTGGTGGCCGTGCCGTCCTCCAAGGGATCTTCCCGACCCAGGGATCGAGCCCCGGTCTCCCACACTGCAGGTGGATTCTTTACTGTCTGAGCACCATGGAAGCCCATAGGAGTAATTAATAATGTATAATTAATATTTAGTTAACAGTACTGTATAATAAAACAATAACATAGACGTAAATGTAGTTCAAAGGAAGGGTAATTAGGAAGCAAGTGTCACGTGGAAAATAACAGTCTGGCCTACCTGGCAAACGCTGCCTGTTCACAGGAGGACCAGGGCGGGTGGCACTCACATGCCTGAAAGGCTGGAGGGCAGAGAGGGCAGGGGGCCGCCAGGCTGTTCCAGGAGGACCTCAGCAAGCTTTGCTCGGTGTCTGTTGGCACTGAAGGCTCTCCTGACCCCCATGCACAGCAGGTGCTGGGGGCTTCCTTAGCGGGGGGCTGGGGCTGGGCACCGGAGAGGCCCAGTCTGAGGACAGGGCGGAATCCTGTGAGAGCTTTCATGGGTACAGGTGCTGTCCTTCCCGTGCACTCATCTCAGGTGGAGTTTGAGCCGTTTCTGAGAAGAAAGCGTTGGTGAAGCATCTTAACAGTTTCTGAAGCTGACAGTTAACTAAAGAATTTAGCGAATAATTAAGATGGTTAGTATGACTTCATAATAATAAATGAAGTCACACAGCAGGCATTCATGAAACAGGAATCATCTGTATTCTTAACTCTAAATGTGTAAATCCCAGTGGGGTTTCTGCTTCTTGGGAAATAAAGCAGGATGATCCAAGGCCATCTGGTGCAGGATTGGGGTGTGAATACCACCATGAGCACATGCCATGGACACACCTGATTATTAACCTGCCTGAATGCCAGTGGAGCGCAGGGCTCTGGAGGAGTGGAGAGCCTGGCAGAGCTGGGGTGTGGGGAGAGGTGAGTGCGTCTGAGGTCCTGAGTCAAAAGGGCGTGGAGCAAGGCTAGAAGTCAGCCTCCACTGGACACAGAGGCGTATAAAGCCACGTGATAGCACTTGCTGCCCCCAGAGCGTTCTAACTCTTAAACAGCCTGGCCGGGGTCAGCAGAGCCCCGAGCTCGGACGGCCCTGTCCCTCCCGCCAGGGTTTGCATGTCTCCTGAGGTAGCCAGTCCTGCTTCATTTCTGTCCAGGGTCTTGCCATGTCCTTCAGCTTTTCTGTGGAACTGTCTTAACATCCTTTCCCTAACATTCCTGCATATAAAACCATGACAGAAAGCCCTGGGTGACTGTCCAGCTCTGAGCCTTTCCCTGTAGACTAGGCCACATTCCCTATGACCGTCAGCTCTCCTTGGGCCTCCCTGAGTGTGGAGAGTGTTGTCTTTGACCTGAGATCACCTCCATGTTTCCTACTTGAATTTCATTGTGGCCCAGCTGCCTTGGACTCAGCCACGTTCCTTCCGTCGGGACTTTTCTTCCCATCTCTTTAGCAGATTTGTCCATCGTCTTTGCCAAGTCAAGATACGTGTGAGTGCCAAGTCCTGAACCGTATACCTCAGATTCATAGGTTTCTCTTATTGTATCTCTGATTTACTCTGGTAGATAGCTTCTAAAACCCAATTCATTAAGCATCTTTAATTAAAAGAAAAGGATCCAATATAATACAGTCAGGCGTTACCTAGTGGTGATGGTGTAGTCGCTCAGTCATGTCCAACTCTTTGTGACCCCATAGACGGTAGCCCTCCAAGCTCCTCTGTCCATGGGATTCTCCAGGCAAGAACACTGGAGTGGGTTGCCATTCTCTTCTCCAGGGAATTTTCCCAACCCAGGGATTGAACCCACATTTCCTGGACCGGCAGGTGGATTCTTTACCACTGAGCCACCAGGGAAGCCCACGTGTTTGCTGGGGACACAGCCACGTGGCCCCCCAGCTGTGGAGGCATGTACCCTGCCCCTTCCTCTGCTGTGGGTCAGGCACCAAACACTCCTCACAGATGGTCTCAGGGGACAGGACTGGGGACAGGCGCTTAGCACTTTGACCTCATGCAAGGCGGTATTTAAGAGTGACGGTGCCTTGACTTTCTCATCTCTGAAGTCTGTTACTTTTCAGCCTCAGTAAAGGACTGCCTGAGACAGCATCCAGACTTTTACGGTTTCACCCCGGGTTAGGTCTTACCCGGGGAGTCCCTGGTAGAAGGAATTTCCTGCAGGACTGTGTCTGTCGCAGAGTTCAAGGTGCGTGTGACCAGCACTGCGAGCCCCTACAGGAGATGCAGAGTGACTAGCTCCTGTGGTGCCCCAGTAATTGTGGGTGTACTTCTTTGACAGTGGGCTTTCTGGTGGCTCGGCAGTAAAGACCCCACCTGCAATGCAGGAGACCCAGGTTCCATCCCTGGGTCAGGAAGACCCCCTGGAGAAGGGAATGGCAACCCATTCCAGTATTCTTGCCTCGAGAAGCCCATGGACAGAGGAGCCTGGTGGGCTACAGTCCATGGGGTCTCAAAAGAGACTGAACAACTAAACAACAGCAGCAGCAACAACCCGGTTTCAGATCCTGAAGCTCAGTGCACATAACATTATTGGGGACAGAAGGAGAAGGGGACGACGGAGGATGAGATGGCTGGATGGCATCACGGACTCGATGGACGTGAGTCTGAGTGAACTCTGGGAGATGGTGATGGACAGGGAGGCCTGGGGTGCTGCGATTCATGGGGTCGCAAAGAGTCAGACACGACTGAGCGGCTGAACTGAACTGAACTGAGCAACTAACACTGACAGAATAGTTTGTAAGATTTGATGATGTATTATTTCGAGTAATATATATATTTACATAATTAAGAGTGATGCATTGCGCAGTTGGGCATCTTACAGGAGTGGTTCGTGTCTTGTCTCTTTGTGACCCCACGGGCTGCAGCCAGCCCGGCTCCTCTGTCCATGCAAGAATACTCTCTCCTGGCAAGAGTACTGGGGTGGTGGCCGTGCCGTCCTCCAAGGGATCTTCCCGACCCAGGGATCGAGCCCCGGTCTCCCACACTGCAGGTGGATTCTTTACTGTCTGAGCACCATGGAAGCCCATAGGAGTAATTAATAATGTATAATTAATATTTAGTTAACAGTACTGTATAATAAAACAATAACATAGACGTAAATGTAGTTCAAAGGAAGGGTAATTAGGAAGCAAGTGTCACGTGGAAAATAACAGTCTGGCCTACCTGGCAAACGCTGCCTGTTCACAGGAGGACCAGGGCGGGTGGCACTCACATGCCTGAAAGGCTGGAGGGCAGAGAGGGCAGGGGGCCGCCAGGCTGTTCCAGGAGGACCTCAGCAAGCTTTGCTCGGTGTCTGTTGGCACTGAAGGCTCTCCTGACCCCCATGCACAGCAGGTGCTGGGGGCTTCCTTAGCGGGGGGCTGGGGCTGGGCACCGGAGAGGCCCAGTCTGAGGACAGGGCGGAATCCTGTGAGAGCTTTCATGGGTACAGGTGCTGTCCTTCCCGTGCACTCATCTCAGGTGGAGTTTGAGCCGTTTCTGAGAAGAAAGCGTTGGTGAAGCATCTTAACAGTTTCTGAAGCTGACAGTTAACTAAAGAATTTAGCGAATAATTAAGATGGTTAGTATGACTTCATAATAATAAATGAAGTCACACAGCAGGCATTCATGAAACAGGAATCATCTGTATTCTTAACTCTAAATGTGTAAATCCCAGTGGGGTTTCTGCTTCTTGGGAAATAAAGCAGGATGATCCAAGGCCATCTGGTGCAGGATTGGGGTGTGAATACCACCATGAGCACATGCCATGGACACACCTGATTATTAACCTGCCTGAATGCCAGTGGAGCGCAGGGCTCTGGAGGAGTGGAGAGCCTGGCAGAGCTGGGGTGTGGGGAGAGGTGAGTGCGTCTGAGGTCCTGAGTCAAAAGGGCGTGGAGCAAGGCTAGAAGTCAGCCTCCACTGGACACAGAGGCGTATAAAGCCACGTGATAGCACTTGCTGCCCCCAGAGCGTTCTAACTCTTAAACAGCCTGGCCGGGGTCAGCAGAGCCCCGAGCTCGGACGGCCCTGTCCCTCCCGCCAGGGTTTGCATGTCTCCTGAGGTAGCCAGTCCTGCTTCATTTCTGTCCAGGGTCTTGCCATGTCCTTCAGCTTTTCTGTGGAACTGTCTTAACATCCTTTCCCTAACATTCCTGCATATAAAACCATGACAGAAAGCCCTGGGTGACTGTCCAGCTCTGAGCCTTTCCCTGTAGACTAGGCCACATTCCCTATGACCGTCAGCTCTCCTTGGGCCTCCCTGAGTGTGGAGAGTGTTGTCTTTGACCTGAGATCACCTCCATGTTTCCTACTTGAATTTCATTGTGGCCCAGCTGCCTTGGACTCAGCCACGTTCCTTCCGTCGGGACTTTTCTTCCCATCTCTTTAGCAGATTTGTCCATCGTCTTTGCCAAGTCAAGATACGTGTGAGTGCCAAGTCCTGAACCGTATACCTCAGATTCATAGGTTTCTCTTATTGTATCTCTGATTTACTCTGGTAGATAGCTTCTAAAACCCAATTCATTAAGCATCTTTAATTAAAAGAAAAGGATCCAATATAATACAGTCAGGCGTTACCTAGTGGTGATGGTGTAGTCGCTCAGTCATGTCCAACTCTTTGTGACCCCATAGACGGTAGCCCTCCAAGCTCCTCTGTCCATGGGATTCTCCAGGCAAGAACACTGGAGTGGGTTGCCATTCTCTTCTCCAGGGAATTTTCCCAACCCAGGGATTGAACCCACATTTCCTGGACCGGCAGGTGGATTCTTTACCACTGAGCCACCAGGGAAGCCCACGTGTTTGCTGGGGACACAGCCACGTGGCCCCCCAGCTGTGGAGGCATGTACCCTGCCCCTTCCTCTGCTGTGGGTCAGGCACCAAACACTCCTCACAGATGGTCTCAGGGGACAGGACTGGGGACAGGCGCTTAGCACTTTGACCTCATGCAAGGCGGTATTTAAGAGTGACGGTGCCTTGACTTTCTCATCTCTGAAGTCTGTTACTTTTCAGCCTCAGTAAAGGACTGCCTGAGACAGCATCCAGACTTTTACGGTTTCACCCCGGGTTAGGTCTTACCCGGGGAGTCCCTGGTAGAAGGAATTTCCTGCAGGACTGTGTCTGTCGCAGAGTTCAAGGTGCGTGTGACCAGCACTGCGAGCCCCTACAGGAGATGCAGAGTGACTAGCTCCTGTGGTGCCCCAGTAATTGTGGGTGTACTTCTTTGACAGTGGGCTTTCTGGTGGCTCGGCAGTAAAGACCCCACCTGCAATGCAGGAGACCCAGGTTCCATCCCTGGGTCAGGAAGACCCCCTGGAGAAGGGAATGGCAACCCATTCCAGTATTCTTGCCTCGAGAAGCCCATGGACAGAGGAGCCTGGTGGGCTACAGTCCATGGGGTCTCAAAAGAGACTGAACAACTAAACAACAGCAGCAGCAACAACCCGGTTTCAGATCCTGAAGCTCAGTGCACATAACATTGAACAAAAGAAAACATAACTTTTAAATTCTTACGAAAAGTTAGCAGTTAACCCAAGGTTGTTTACTTTTTTTTTTTTTTCCCCCTCTAGGTCGTTTAGGTCAGTTGGGTTTGAAGGAAGGATTCCCGTCTGCGGTGAAGAACATTAGTACGGTGATTGGTATGTTTATCCAGCATGCGCAGGATGAAGGTACAGCTTCTGTCTGTCACACTTATTTTCAGATCATTTGCATTCCTCTCATCCAGTCTCTCATGCGTCCTTAACTGTGTGCCGTGCTCTGTGCGTCTCCCACTGCTCGGGCGTGAGTTTGATGAAGCCACACTCTCCCTGTGCTCTCAGCACCAGCGTTAGAACCTCTGTGGGTTTCCTGCCGTTTGCGTGGTCGACGCTCATGTCCTTGGGCAGCGAACCCCTAAGAAGGAAGGGACTCTTCCTGACCTGGTGCTGGCATTCTGTCTCAGCAGCCGTCGGCACTGGCTTCATGCCGCCCCGTGACCCCCGCTGCCCCCACGCGCCCGGCCGAAGGTGTGTCCTGGTGATGAGTGGGGTCACACGTGTGAAGCAGCAGCTCCACTACAGCCTGGATGTCCGTCCATAGCACCCAGGAGAACTTGGAGACTGGAACCCCTGAGCCAGTTTTCACGCTACCCATTTCCTTTAATGTGCATACCGCAGAGCATATAATTTTATAGTCTTAACTCAGGAAGAGCTTAAAACTCAAAAAGTGACCCTTTGAAGCAGTGAGTCCCTCTCGTTTTTATTTGAATGCTGTGCCATCAAGGGGTAATGGGTTTACACAGCTTCTGTCAGGAGCGCCCAGTGACATCTGAAATCTACATCCCAGATGAGCTTAACCTCTGACTGTCCTCTTTCAGGGCGAGACTCGGCAGGTTAAGCTGCCGAGAACTTCTTTCTCTTTGATCTGCTGAGATAATGCCTGTGAGGGTGTTCCCTTCCCGCTAGACGGTGTTCCCCTCCCATCTGGACCATGTTCCCTTCCCCTCTGGACCGTGTTTCCTTCCCGTCTAGACGGGGTGTTGTCCTCTTAGAGTTGCTGGAAAGTGGCTGACGGACTGTCCCCAGAGCCGCCAGCTCAGACATTTCCTGTGGGGAAGGAGGCTCGAGGGGACTCTCTTGGGCCTGCCGCCAGTGCAGCACGGGGTCCCCGGACGGCCCTCCTGGGTGGCGCTGGCTGTGCTACGCTCAGGAAGCTGACGCCCCAGGAGGGACCTCGAGCTGGGTCGTGCCGCCAGCTCACAGCTGGGCCTGAGGCCAGAGCTGCAGCTGTGCACGCACTCCTGCTCATCTCAGTGTCACATGGGGTGTGACTCCTGTTAGGCTTTTTGTGTCTTGTGTCCCCTTCTCTGGTGACCGTGTAGCTAAATGGGAAAGTAACTCTGAAGCTGGAGCAGCACTGCCTGCATCCACGGCATCGCCATCTGAACCTCTGGCTTTTGTGATGTTTATTTTTGAACACTTATTGAACACTGCATCACTAACAGTGTATAGTTAATAATAAGTTTACATAAATGACTCCTAAATTTTTTAAACTAAATGGTTTAGTGAATTTAAAATTGAAGAAGGAAATGGCAGCCCACTCCAGTGTTCTTGCCTGGAGAATTGCATGGACAGAGGAGCCCGGCAGACTGCAGCCCAGGGGGTCGCAGGAGTTGGGGACAACTTAGCAAGTAAAACTGAACTGAATTAAATTTGAATTAAATAACTCCTAAATAAACTCAGGCTAAATGAGAACTCTTAGGCACCATTCTCTCTCAGCTAGCTCTCGTCTACAGTTGAACGCCGAGTCTGTGATCAGGCGCTGTGCTGCAGGGTGTGAGAGTCTTTGCTGTGCTGTAGTGGGCTTTGCTGGTGGCTCAGACAGTAAGGAGCATGCAGGCAAAGCAGGAGATCCAGGTTCTATCCCTGGGTCAGAAAGGCCCCTGGAGAAGAGAATGGCCACCCACTCCAGGATTCTCGCCTGGAGAATCCCATGGACAGAGGAGCCTGGCGGGCTGCAGTCCATGGAGTTGCAAAGTTGGACATGACTGAGTGACTAACACTGCATACTAAAAACCAGTTTCTCATTTGCTCTCATTTCATCATGTTTTTCCTTTCCAAAGTCCATGTGTAAATACTTGCCTTGGATATAATGGAGTCGTTTACTTGACGGATATTTTGGGATCCACATTCTATTGAACCTTAAGTGCCGGGTGTGGTCCTTCTAGAGCTGCTGCTGGAGAGCTTGGCTGCGGTCGGGAGGAGGGCCACTCCCTGTATGCCCTCTGTTCCGCACGCCATCCCAGGGTGCCAGCATCACCAAGGGCCTGTCCAGACTGGGCTCTGTTTTGTTTCTTCCGTTCCTGGGAGGACTTAATGAGCTTTTTTTTCATTGTCGGTTTTGTTTTTATTATTACTAGTTTTCATTGCTGCCAGAAAGTATATGAATAGCGATTCACTAGATTAACAATATTAAGATTGTGAACAGCAGAGCTTTTCTCTTGTGATGACTGATATGGAAATGCTTTTCAGATATCCCATGGGGGGTCCAGCTGGCCGCTGTGTATGCCCTGTGCGACCTGAGCCCCAGCAACCCGGCGGAGATCTCCAAGATCCTGGAGGCCTGGCGCAGGGAGACAGCTCGCAGCGTCCCCACCGCAGTGCTTGGTGCCCTGGATGAGGTGGGCACGCTGTGTGCAGAGGGACAAGGCTGAGCGCCTGCGCCGCGCCCAAGTGCCTTCACGCGTTTCGGGGCCGCGGGTCAGCTGGCCTCTAGGATGTGGCCCCGGGCCCTGGGGAGAGGCCGGGCTGCGCCCCCTGGGCCGAGGTCGAGACACCCGGGCTGGCCCCGAGCCGCGCACGTCTCTCTTCCGGTTGTGGTGAGCACAGACGTTTGGACTGGAGTTTGTGTGTCTTGGTCAAACAACAGAAACTTGAACTTAGCCCTTTTTTGCTGCAGAAAGTGGTTTTGTTTTGTTTTGGTTTTTTTTTTTGGTCGCTTTTTGAAACTGAGTGGCATTTTGTAATGAGTTTAATATAAAAACATTAATTTGGTTCCTGAGCCAGTTTTGGACCTTGTGCCCAAACGACTGACTGGGAGGAAGCGCAGCTGAGGCGGAGGCTGAAGACTCTGCCAGCGTCCTCGCCGGCAGGGGCTGCCACTGCTCAGGGTAGAGACCCGGGGCGCCTCTCCCACCGCTCAGCCCGTGCCCCGGGAGGAGAGAAAGAGTCCAGGCTTGCGGGGTCTGCACCCAGCCCCTCGCAGGTGGGCCCCCGCGTGTGCCCTGTATATACAGACAGCCGACAGTGTGTCTCACATTTGATGATATTCCACTTTTCGGAATTTTAGTATTTGTACAGAGAAAAATGAGTTTAATAACTCACCCTGGTCCTGATTTGTCCACTAGTCATCATTTCTTAAAATTCTTGTATGTGTTTTTTTATAATAAAAAGTGAAAGTAAGCCATGCACATGAGTCCTGGTGAGTACAGAGTGACCCTTGCCCACCTTCTACTCCAGCCAAAGATGAAGTGAGCGCCCAGTGCTGACAAGGACGGGACCTGCTGCCCGGGAGCCTCCTCCGCCGACACAGCGCGGACGCCGCGGGGTGCCCTCTGCCACACCCTCCAAGGCTTTCGGGGATGGCAGACCCCGCGCCGGCGCTGCCTGGCCCTCAGTGTTGGATGTCTCCGTTTAGCTAGAGATGCTCCCCTTAAAAAATTACCTCTGACAACTATTTTGTTACTCCTTCCCCCTGTTTTTAAAGGAATTATAACAGACGGAGATTTATAAAAAGAAACCTCTGCCTCGCCCTTTGGATGCTTCTTGTCTGTTGTTCCTTCTTTCTCCCTCTGTCTCTGGAGCGCGTGGTCCGGGCCAGAGCCTGGCTGGGAGGAGCCGGTGAAGAAAGTGGCCAGGTTCTCAAAGACTTGCGTGACCTGTCACCCCAGGCTCTGGTTACGTGCAGTGAGAGGGGCACAGGGACTTGGGGCAGCGTAGCAGGCCCAGGAGCCCCTCGCGGAGGCCACTCGTGAGCCAGGCCCTGAGAGGAGGGGCCCTGGAGCGGTCCCGGTGGGTAGCTGTGCTGGCTCTGAGGGGGATGGGCCTGCTCTGTGTCAGCAGGATGCTCGCCTGTCCCTGGGACCTGGGCAGCCCTGGGCTCAGTCACACTCCGAGGGAGGTTTGAGCAGGTGTGACAGGGCAGGGGGCTGACACTGGTGGGCACAGACCATCAGCAGGGGCAGGGGGCAGATGTCACACGAATCTTGGGGGTGAAAACAGTGCTGAGTTGGATGAAGGACAGAAAGGAGTTGGGGGTCCCACAGTTTTGAGTTGGGGGTGGGGGTTCCGGTTTGGTGATAGGAGCCACAAAGCCTGGGCGTGTGCCAGGACGCAGACATCCACGTGGAGGCAGCCGGGAGCTGGTGCCAGCAGGAGTCGAGCTGGGACGAGCTGGGGCGGACGTCAGAAAAGTGACAGAGCACGGAGGGTGTTTAAAGCTAGTGGTCACCTAGGACAAGTCTCTTCCCTCTCTCAGCGCCTCCTGTGATTTGAAGATGCCTGGGAGGGGGCAGAGGAGGAAGCGCCAGGTGGGTCAGGAGAGGCTGGCAGAGAAGCACATGGGTACCTGCGCCCTGGCCCAAGTTGGGAGCGGGAGGGCAGGCAGCGGCCCCTGAGCTGCTGGAGGCCGTGAGGGCCGCGGTCCTGGAGGAGCGGCGGGGGTGGGTGGATTCTGCTGCTTGTGGGGGCGAGCTGAGCCTAGAGGGTGCAGAGTAAAAGGGGGTGAGGAGGAGAGGGCAGGTTGGGACACTAGGGGGTGAACTTGCCTGGTGTCACGTGGCTTGTCACATGGCCACAGCAAGGAGGGCTTCCCTGGTGGCTAAGCTGGTCAGGAAATCGCCTGCAGTGCAGGAGACCCAGGTTCCATCCCTGGGTCGGGAAGATCCCCTGGAGAAAGGGACTGCTACCCACTCCAGTGTTCTTGGGCTTCCCTGGTGGCTCAGCTGGTAAAGAATCCACCTGCAATGCAGGAAACCTGGGTTCAATTTCTGGGTTGGCAAGATCCCCTGGAGGAGGGTATGGAAACCCACTCCCATATTCTGAAGAATTCCATAGACTGTACAGTCATGGGGTTGCAGAGAGTCGGACATGACTGAGTGGCTTTTACTTTGATAGTAAAGAACCCTTCCACCAATGCAGGAGACTTGGGTTCCATGCCTGGGTCGAGAAGATCCCCTGGAGAAGGAAATGGTAACCCACTCCAGTATCCTTGCCTGGAGAGTCCCATGGATGGAGGAGCCTGACGGGCTGTATAGTCCATGGGGCCGCAGAGTCAGACACAGCTGAGTGACTGGGCCACCATGGTTCAGCTTGTGTTCTGACCTCCGCAGTCCCTTGTGCTCTCAGCTGGTGGGGAGCAGGTGGCGCTGACCAGGCTGCCCCTCTGCCCACAGAAGGCTGGCATCACTCCTAAGAACACACATGCCTGAGCAGGCCCATCGTACCGGGACCCCCTCAGAGGGTGAAGCCATTTTAAACTGTTGGTAAACCTATCGTTCCTGGTCCCTAGGCAGAACACGGTTGTAGTTTCATCACTTAAAAAAAAATGGATGCAGCAAAAATGCAGGTAAACCTTTGAACCTGGAGTGGGGTGGGGCTCTGGGCCAGACTAGGTCAGGGCACCCTGGAGGCACAGGCGGCTGGCCGCCCCCTGGGAGCAGGCACCTGGCCCTCTGCCTGCAGCCACACGCTTGATGGAGGCCGTGAGGGCCGCGGTCCTGGAGGAGCGGCGGGGGTGGGTGGATTCTGCTGCTTGTGGGGGCGAGCTGAGCCTAGAGGGTGCAGAGTAAAAGGGGGTGAGGAGGAGAGGGCAGGTTGGGACACTAGGGGGTGAACTTGCCTGGTGTCACGTGGCTTGTCACATGGCCACAGCAAGGAGGGCTTCCCTGGTGGCTAAGCTGGTCAGGAAATCGCCTGCAGTGCAGGAGACCCAGGTTCCATCCCTGGGTCGGGAAGATCCCCTGGAGAAAGGGACTGCTACCCACTCCAGTGTTCTTGGGCTTCCCTGGTGGCTCAGCTGGTAAAGAATCCACCTGCAATGCAGGAAACCTGGGTTCAATTTCTGGGTTGGCAAGATCCCCTGGAGGAGGGTATGGAAACCCACTCCCATATTCTGAAGAATTCCATAGACTGTACAGTCATGGGGTTGCAGAGAGTCGGACATGACTGAGTGGCTTTTACTTTGATAGTAAAGAACCCTTCCACCAATGCAGGAGACTTGGGTTCCATGCCTGGGTCGAGAAGATCCCCTGGAGAAGGAAATGGTAACCCACTCCAGTATCCTTGCCTGGAGAGTCCCATGGATGGAGGAGCCTGACGGGCTGTATAGTCCATGGGGCCGCAGAGTCAGACACAGCTGAGTGACTGGGCCACCATGGTTCAGCTTGTGTTCTGACCTCCGCAGTCCCTTGTGCTCTCAGCTGGTGGGGAGCAGGTGGCGCTGACCAGGCTGCCCCTCTGCCCACAGAAGGCTGGCATCACTCCTAAGAACACACATGCCTGAGCAGGCCCATCGTACCGGGACCCCCTCAGAGGGTGAAGCCATTTTAAACTGTTGGTAAACCTATCGTTCCTGGTCCCTAGGCAGAACACGGTTGTAGTTTCATCACTTAAAAAAAAATGGATGCAGCAAAAATGCAGGTAAACCTTTGAACCTGGAGTGGGGTGGGGCTCTGGGCCAGACTAGGTCAGGGCACCCTGGAGGCACAGGCGGCTGGCCGCCCCCTGGGAGCAGGCACCTGGCCCTCTGCCTGCAGCCACACGCTTGACTCTGGAGCCTGAGTGGCAGGCAATGGGGTGAGGAGGGTGTGCAGCAGTGTGGCCAGCGGTCTTTTTTTTTTTTTTTTTAGAAGACAGTTACTCTACAATACTGTGATGGTTTCTGCCATACATCAGCGTGAATCAGCCAGAGGTATACGTACGTCCCCTCCCTCTTGAACCTGCTCTCACCTCCCTCCCCACCCCACCCCAAATACACACGGCCAGCCCTCTTACTGGACTCCTGGGGCGGCCGCAGCTTTTCACTCGGAGCTCAGAATCAGCCTGGAGGTGACACTTGAGACTGTAATGCCCCTGCCCAGGAATGCTTGGTCACATTGTCCACTTGGTTTCTTCAGATAGGCTGGGACAGCATAACTCGAATTTCCTGCAGAAACGTGAGAGAGTCTTCATGCCTGGCCGGGAAGGAGCAGCGTGGTGCCACTAGAGGGCGCCTTGGCCCCACCGCGAACCGCAGGACCCCAGACTCCGAGGGCTCCTTGGGCTGCCTTGAGCTCTCCGGAAGACGTCTGCCCACATCTGCAGCCTTGAATGGAGGTGGTTTTACTGCCCCGGCCCTTTTCTCCAGGAGTTATGTGGGGAAAACGTGTGGAAAGAGTAACTTGTTAAATAGATGGTATTCAAGAGCATCAGACAGATGTTGAAGCTGAAGCTCCAATCCTTTGGCCACCTCATGGGAAGAGCTGGCTCATTGGAAAAGACCCTGATGCTGGGAAAGATTGAAGGCAGGAGAAGAAGGGACGACAGAGGATGAGATGGTTGGATGGCATCACCGACTCAATGGACATGAGTTTGAGCAAACTCTGGGAGTTGATGATGGACAGAGAGGCCTGGTGTGCTGCGGTCCATGGGGTCGCCAAGAGTAGGACACAGCTTGTCTACTGAATAACAAGGTCATAGTAATTCCTTCCTCCTCCCATCACCACCACCAAAAAAAAATAGAAGCAAATATTTGCCAGTTTGGTCAGATTACTTCTTGGATATTTTCTAATGATCCTAAAACAAAATACTTTGACAAAAATAAAATGTGCCAGGTGGGCAGTGCTGATGATGGGTGTGGTGGAGGGTTGTGTGACGCAGCCCGATGCTGTGAATAAAGGTGGATAACTCCCCTTGCCCCAACGGGATGCGTGCTGTTTTTCTCCAGGAGCATGTCCTCTTGTGAAGAACCACGGTGCAGAGAGCCGTGACTCAGAACCTGGTAAACCTGCCTGATTAATGCTAACGCACAAGTCTCCGTGAGGAACGCTCTAGGAATAGAGGGGACTTTGGAAAGGAAGAGCCATCCAGCTAAACACCTCCTGGTTGCATTTGCTTCACTCGCCCGATGCTTTCTCAGAGAAATTCAGCATGCCTGTTTGATGGTGGAACAAGCAGGAAGTTCCTTTTCTTGCCTCTGAAAGGGTTTTAAGGGAGCCCTACTTGCATAGTGTGACATTTCTCTCATATGCTCGGATTGTTTTTGTGAATCAGAGAGCTGTCGCGGTGCTGCAGTCAGTGTGTTCAGCACAGGAAAGGGTTCTAATGACGTAGACAGAGGCAGAATTACCACTGAAGGGTGGCTCTGAGGGATGCTTCAGTTCACTTTATGGAAATGGCAGCATCCTCTTGCTTTTACAAAGGACCCTGGACTTTTGTGCCCGACTTGAGGACCACGGCTCCCTGCCTGTGCTTGGATCCAGCCCTCCCAGTGGTCTCTGCTTCTCCTGCTGGGAAGGGTGATGCTACCTCGCACCTGTCAGGGTCTGTTCCCTGGGGGATGGGAGAGGGGACGCCTGGCGTGCTGGTCCCCAGACCAGCGGGTCTCAGAGGGCACAGCCTCGGCCGGGACATGCTGGGCACTAGACTGGGCTGTCCAGTGTGCACCACCCCCGGGAGAGGCATGCAGTCCGCAGCCCAGGAGCCCAGCCTGCCCTGGACACATGCAGCTCAGACTCCGAGCATAACCTCTGCTCCCCCGTCTATGCTGCCTTCAGGTCAGCTCCACTCTCCAGGCAGCCTCCGCCTTGGCCCCCTTGTGATCCATTTCAGTGGGGATTTGGGAGGAAGAGGAGGTGAGCACATTGATTGCCTTCTACCATCAGGAGATGAGTCTTCGTTCAGTTGCTGAGTCATGTCTGACCCTTTGTGACCCCGTGGACTTCAGCATGCCAGGCTTCCTTGTCCTTCATTCACTATCTCCCAGGGCTTGCTCAAACCTTTGCCCATTGAGTTGGTGATGCCATCCAACCATCTCATCCTCTGTCGACCCCTTCTCCTCCTGCCCTCAGTCTTTCCCAGCACCAGGATCTTTTCCAATGAGTCAGTTCTTCACATCATGTGGCCAAAGTACTGGAGTTTCAGCTTTAACATCAGTCCTTCCAGTGAACACCCAGGACTGATCTGCTTTAGGATGGACTGGTTGGATAGCCTTGCAGTCCAAGGGACTCTCAAGAGTCTTCAACACCACAGTTCAGAAGCATCAATTCTTCAGCACTCAGCTTTCTTTATGGTCCAACTCTTGCATCTATACACGACTGCTGGAAAAACCATAGCCTTGACTAGATGGACCTTTGTTGGCAAAGTGATGTCTGCTGTTTAATACACTGTCTAGTTTTGTCATAGCTTTCCTTCCAAGGAGCAAGCATCTTTTAATTTCATGGCTGCAGTAACCATCAGCATTGATTTTGAAGCCCAAGAAAATAAAATCTGACACTGTTTCCACATTTTCCCCATCTATTTGCCATGAAGCAATGGGAATGGGTGCCATAATCTTTGCTGTTTTGAATGTTGAGTTTTAAGCCAGCTTTTTCACTCTCCTCTTCCACCTTCATCAAGAGGCTCTTTAGTTCCTCTTCACTTTCTTCCATAGAGTTGTATCATCTGCGTGTCTAAGGTTGCTGATACTTCTCCCGGCAATCTTGATTCCAGCTTGGGAGGGATCTAGACCCTGCCCATCTTTCTTGTTTTCAGACTCTGGCTCGTTTGATGCTCACTTTGGGGCTGCAGCGTGGGCTCTGGGCACGCGGGCTTCGGGCTGGTGGTCCCGGGCTCCAGGGCGCAGGCTCAGTAGCTGTGACACGTGGGTTAGCTGCCCCCTGGCCTGCGGGCTCCTCCTGGGCCGAGGCTCGAACCTGTCTCCTGCATAGGCAGGCGGATTCTTTGCCCCTAAGCCGCCAGCGAAGCCCTTGTTTTTCATTCTTTATGTTGTTTTTAAGAACACTTTTTCTAACAAAAAGCTTTTTCCTAACAAATCATCATTGATTGCTACTCAGAGACTGTCTCACCCTAAACTCTGAGCAGATGACAAAAATGAAGAGGAAAAAAAATGGTGGCTGAAGAAGTGAGCCCTGACCCCACCATACCCTCAGTGTTCACAGGAGGCTCCCTCTTGATTGCCATGGCTTTATAAGTAAATTATTATTAAATGTCCACCTTGATAGTTTAAATTGTAATCCATTGTGGTTTTTTTTGTGTTTCATCTTTCCACGCTAGTTTTGTATGCCTACAGTGAATTAACCATTGAAACAGCTGACACAGTCTGCCCCATTACCCGGGTCCTGCAGTTCCAGGCAGCTCTGTGAGCAGGCTCTGGATTTTCTTGCAGAGACGCCCGGCCTCGGTCCGGTGGAGGACTAGGGACGCCAGGGACCTTCCCTGCTGTGCTCTGCTCCATCTGATGGCCTCGGGGTTAGCAGCTGTCTAGGCGCTGGCTCTGTCTCCAGAGTGCATTTCTGCCTGGGGAAGTGGTCCCAGAGGGCCCTGGGGCTGCTGCCTGCTGGGTCCCTGGAGGGAACGGAGCGTCCTGGGTGGTGTCCGCGGAGCGCTGCTCTCCATCAACTCCCCTGAGCCTGCAGCTTGCTGGGGGTGTGTCTAGGGGCAGCCCAGTTTTGTCCGGTCTCCACCCAGCTGTCACCCCAGGCGGCCTGCACACCTCAGCTCCCAGCTTGGTGGGTGTTTGCTTTGTGATTCCCTGCAGTCCAAGCCCACACCAGTTGTTAACAGATCTTTAAAACCATCATTAGTAAAAATATAGTAAAACCAGAAAGGAGGTGAAAAAGTGAAGTCGCTCAGTCATCTCTGACTCTTTGCGACCCCATGGACTGCAGCCCGCTAGCCTTCATCCGTGGGATTTTCCAGGCAAGAGTCCTGGAGTGGGTTGCCGGGACTTCTCCAGGAGATTTTCCCAACCCAAGGATCGAACCTGGGTTTCCCTGCATTGTGAGCAGACTCTTTACCATCTGAGCCACCAGGGAAGAGAGGAGGTAACCCTTGCGATTTTTGAGTAACAATCACATTTAAAGTTTGGGGACAGTTCTTATAGAAAAGCTCCCTGTGAGGTTTCTGGGGTTAGGGCGTACAGGCAATCACTGCATCCTTGGCGAGGTCACCTTGTTTTGGGGGATGCTGAGATGCTGTCTGTCCATTTACACTCATCTGCTCCCCCTGTACTGAAGTCACCTTGGTCACATGGACACTGGAGGGACTGGGGGGTGGGGGGCAACTGACAAGGCCCATCACAGGAGCACCAGGCAGTCAGCCCCGCCCCGGGCACCTCACCCAATTTGTCCCTCAGAGGTCAGGGACTTGCCCTACATGCAATGGGCAAAGCCCCAGCTCAGCCTGCCCACCAGCCACCTACCTGGGATCAAGACTTTTCAACAGAAGACAACAATCATTTGCAAGTGTTTGGACTTGGAACCCATGACTGACCTCCAGAAGCATCCTTCATAGGGAACCATGGTAAGTGTCTCTGTGTTTCTGCAGGAGAAAGGTCTCCTGACCTGTCTGTAGCCCTGTATGTTTTTCAACCTTTGCTTCAACTTTTGGGGGGGCGGGGGGAGTTTTCACAAAGAAGAATTTTAAGTGAAGCAAGCTGCTGGCTCTCACTCCCGAGCAGGCAGAGGAAGGTCCAGGGGGCCTGGATCTCCAGCCCCATCACTGAGATGCTTCCCCTTAGTCATCCCAAGGCCAGCCAGACTGCTGTTTTCCCGTCACCCTCAGATATTGGAGAGAACCTACCCATGTAGAGTGTCTGCTTCCTCCAGAGTCTTGTTACTGTGGAAACATCTAGAAAAGCAGGGTTGGGTTCTGCAGTGGAGACAGCCTGCTCCAGGGTGATGGTATCTGCTCCGGAGCTGTGTCATCGGCCGAGGGAGAAAACCAAACTGGACCGTGTCCCGCCTTAAAATCCTGCATGAGTGCTGGATGAAGTTGGTCCGTGCTTCCTGCAGGTCAGGTCATAGCTGTTCTTCCTGCCTGAGACTCGGGCAACCTGGGTTGAACCGAAGGGCTGCCTGCAGGGTCAAGCCTCTGCCCTGAATATCTGCAGCTGGGAAGCAACCTTGATGTGCATGTTGAAAATCTGTCTATTAAATCAGCAGTGGAGCAGAAAATAGAATTTTTAAAGCACTCACTCTTGACCTCTCCTATTCTGTATTTTTAAAGAGACTGAAATTTAGCTCCTACGGTCTTGCCAGATCATCCAGAATGATATTTGTAGTGTGTCTTCTGCTCATAAACCTATTTGATTAGTGACAGAGAAATGAATTTTCTTGATTTGGATGCAATTTTGCAGTGCATAACTTTAATTTCTAAATAGAGATATTGGCATAGGAAAAACTAAGGTAAAATGAAAAATACAATTTCAGAAACTGTAGGTTTGCTTCCTTTTTTCTGGCTTTCTTTAGCTAAATATCACATTCTTAAAAGCTTTTTTATTTTATATTGGAGTATCATGGCATCTGGTCCCATCACTTCATGGCAAATCAAAGGGGAAAAGGTAGAAACAGTGACAGTTTTTTCTTTTCTTTGGCTCCAAAATTACCATGGACAGCGACTGCAGCCATGAAATTAAAAGACACTTGCTCCTTGGAAGTAAAGCTATGACAAACCTAGACAGTGTATTGAAAAGCAGAGACATCACTTTGCCAACAAAGGTATAGTCACAGCTATAGTTTTTCCAGTAGTCATGTACAGATGTGAGACTTGGACCATAAAGAAGGCTGAGCAATGAAGAATTGATGCTTTCTAACTGTGGTGCTAGAGGACTCTTGAAAGTCCCTTGGACTGCAAGAAGAACAAACCAGACAATCCTAAAGGAAATCAGTCCTGAATATTCATTGGAAGGACTGATGGTGAAGCTGAAGTTCCAATACTTTGTCCACCTATTTCAAAGAGTTGACTCATTGTAAAACCCTAATGCTGAGAAAGATTGAAAGCAAAAGGAGAAAGAGGGTGGCAGAGGATGAAATGGTTAGATAAGCATCACTGACTCCAGTTCAGTTCAGTTCAGTCACTCAGTCGTGTCCGACTCTTTGCGAACCCATGATTTGCAGCACGCCAGGCCTCCCTGTCCATCACCATCTCCCGGAGTTCACTCAGACTCAAGTCCATCAAGTCCGTGATGCCATCCAGCCATCTCATCCTCTGTCATCCCCTTCTCCTCCTGCCCCCAATCCCTCCCAGCGTCAGAGTCTTTTCCAATGAGGCAACTCTTCTCATCAGGTGGCCAAAGTACTGGAGTTTCAGCTTTAGCATCATTCCTTCCAAAGAAACCCCAGGGCTGATCTCCTTCAGAATGGACTGGTTGGATCTCCTTGCAGTCCAAGGGACTCTCAAGAGTCTTCTCCAAAACCACAGTTCAAAAGCATCCATTCTTCAGTGCACATCCATACATCACCACAGGAAAAAACATAGCCTTGACTAGATGGACCTTAGTTGGCAAAATAACGTCTCTGCTTTTGAATACACTATTTAGGTTGGTCATAACTTTTCTTCCAAGGAGTAAGCGTCTCTAAATTTCATGGCTGCAGTCACCATCTGCAGTGATTTTGGAGCCCCCCAAAATAAAGTCTGACACTGTTTCCACATCTATTTCCCATGAAGTGATG
Source organism: Litocranius walleri (assembly GCA_006410535.1). NCBI lineage: Eukaryota > Metazoa > Chordata > Mammalia > Artiodactyla > Bovidae > Litocranius > Litocranius walleri. The sequence continues at coordinate 5,358,936 of SJYG01000068.1, forward strand.
GGACTGGTTGCCATGATCTTCGTTTTCTGAATGTTGAGCTTTAAGCCAACTTTTTCACTCTCCACTTTCATCAAGAGGCTTTTTAGCTCCTCTTCACTTTCTGCCATAAGGGTGGTATCATCTGCATATCTGAGGTTATTGGTGTTTCTCCCAGCAATCTTGATTCCAGCTTGTGTTTCTTCCAGTCCAGCATTTCTCATGATGTACTCTGCATAGAAGTTAAATAAGCAGGGTGACAATATACAGCCTTGACGTACTCCTTTTCCTATTTGGAACCAGTCTGTTGTTCCATGTCCAGTTCTAACTGTTGCTTCCTGACCTGCATACAGATTTCTCAAGAGGCAGGTCAGGTGGTCTGGTATTCCCATCTCTTTCAGAATTTTCCACAGTTTATTGTGATCCACACAGTCAAAGGCTTTGGCATAGTCAATAAAGCAGAAATAGATGTTTTTCTGGAACTCTCTTGCTTTTTCCATGATCCAGCGGATGTTGGCAATTTGATCTCTGGTTCCTCTGCCTTTTCTAAAACCAGCTTGAACATCAGGAAGTTCACGGTTCACGTATTGCTGAAGCCTGGCTTGGAGAATTTTGAGCATTACTTTACTAGCATGTGAGATGAGTGCAATTGTGCGGTAGTTTGAGCATTCTTTGGCATTGCCTTTCTTTGGGATTGGAATGAAAACTGACCTTTTCCAGTCCTGTGGCCACTGCTGAGTTTTCCAAATTTGCTGGCATATTGAGTGCAGCACTTTCACAGCATCATCTTTCAGGATTTGAAACAGCTCAACTGGAATTCCATCACCTCCACTAGCTTTGTTCGTAGTGATGCTTTCTAAGGCCCACTTGACTTCACATTCCAAGATGTCTGGCTCTAGATTAGTGATCACATCATCATGATTATCTGGGTCGTGAAGATCTTTTTTGTACAGTTCTTCTGTGTATTCTTGCCACCTCTTCTTAATATCTTCTGCTTCTGTTAGGTCCATACCATTTCTGTCCTTTATCGAGCCCATCTTTGCATGAAATGTTCCCTTGGTATCTCTAATTTTCTTGAAGAGATCTCTAGTCTTTCCCATTCTGTTCTTTTCCTCTATTTCTTTGCATTGATCGCTGAAGAAGGCTTTCTTATCTCTTCTTGCTATTCTTTGGAACTCTGCATTCAGATGCTTATATCTTTCCTTTTCTCCTTTGCTTTTCGCCTCTCTTCTTTTCACAGCTATTTGTAAGGCCTCCCCAGACAGCCATTTTGCTTTTTTGCATTTCTTTTCCATGGGGATGGTCTTGATCCCTGTCTCCTGTACAATGTCACGAACCTCATTCCATAGTTCATCAGGCACTCTATCTATCAGATCTAGGCCCTTAAATCTATTTCTCACTTCCACTGTATAATCATAAGGGATTTGATTTAGGTCATACCTGAATGGTCTAGCGGTTTTCCCTACTTTCTTCAGTTTAAGTCTGAATTTGGTAATAAGGAGTTCATGATCTGAGCCACAGTCAGCTCCTGGTCTTGTTTTTGTTGACTGTATAGAGCTTCTCCATCTTTGGCTGCAAAGAATATAATCAATCTGATTTCGGTGTTGACCATCTGGTGATGTCCATGTGTAGAGTCTTCTCTTGTGTTGTTGGAAGAGGGTGTTTGCTATGACCAGTGCATTTTCTTGGCAAAACTCTATTAGTCTTTGCCCTGCTTCATTCCGCATTCCAAGGCCAAATTTGCCTGTTACTCCAGGTGTTTCTTGACTTCCTACTTTTGCATTCCAGTCCCCTATAATGAAAAGGACATCTTAACTTCAGCTCCTTCAGCGTTACTGGTTGGGGCATAGACCTGGACAACTGTGATATTGAATGGTTTGCCTTGGAGACGAACAGAGATCATTCTGTCGTTTTTGAGACTGCATCCAAGTACTGCATTTCAGACTCTTTTGTTGACCATGATGGCTACTCCATTTCTTCTGAGGGATTCCTGCCCGCAGTAGTAGATATAATGGTCATCTGAGTTAAATTCACCCATTCCAGTCTATTTCAGTTTGCTGATTCCTAGAATATTGACATTCACCCTTGCCATCTCTTGTTTGACCACTTCCAATTTGCCTTGATTCATGGACCTGACATTCCAGGTTCCTATGCAATATTGCTCTTTACAGCATCAGATCTTGCTTCTATCACCAGTCACAGCCACAGCTGGGTATTGTTTTTGCTTTGGCTCCATCCCTTCATTCTTTCTGGAGTTATTTCTCCCCTGATCTCCAGTAGCATATTGGGCACCTAATGACCTGGGGAGTTCCTCTTTTGGTATCCTATCATTTTGCCTTTTCATACTGTTCATGGGGTTTTCAAGGCAAGAATACTTAAGTGGTTTCCATTCCCTTCTCCAGTGGACCATGTTCTGTCAGACCTCTCCACCATGACCCACCCGTCTTGGGTTGCCCCGCAGGCATGGCTTGGATTCATTGAGTTAGACAAGGCTGTGGTCCTAGTGTGATTAGACTGACTAGTTTTCTGCGAGTATGGTTTCAGTGTGTCTGCCCTCTGATGCCCTCTTGCAACACCTACCATCTTACTTGGGTTTCTCTTTCCTTGGGCATGGGGTATCTCTTACCTTGGGCATGGGGTATCTCTTCACGGCTGCTCCAGCAAAGCACAGCTGCTGCTCCTTACCTTGGACAAGGGGTATTTCCTTACCACCGCCGTTCCTGACAACATGGGATAGCTCCTCTAGGCCCTCTTGTGCCTGCGCAGCCACCACTCCTGGGTTGCTCCTCCCAGCCGCCAGCCCTGGGCTCGGGCATGGGTGGCTCCTCCCTGCTGCTGCCCATTGCCTCGGACTTGGGGTAGCTCCTCAGGGTCACCGCCTCTGGCTTCGAGTGTGAGGTGGCTTCTCCAGGCCACCCCTGTACCTCGGACATGGGGTGTCTCCTCCCAGCCGCCCCTGACCTCAGACACGGGATAGCGCCTCCCAGTTGCCACCCCTGATCTCGCATGTGGGGTAGCTCCTCCCAGCCACCACTGACCTCGGACGCAGGGTGGCTCCTTTCAGCCGTTTCTGTGCCGTCGCAGCCTGGGACTCTAGGCCACTGCCCCTGACCTCGGACGTTGGGTAGCTCCTCTCGCAGCCGCCTGTACCATTTGAGCAAACCCCAGGAAATGCTGAAGGACAAAGAAACCTGGCATGCAGCAGTCCATGGGGTCAAAAAGAGTTAGATACAATGTAGACCTGAAAAACAACAATAGCTGGTTAATAGGGCCTCCCTCATAGCTCAGTGGTAAAGAATCCACGTGCCAGTGCAAGAGACACAGGTTTGACCCCTGGGTCAGGAAGATCCCCTGGAGAAGGAAAGGACAACCCACTCCAGTATTCTTGCCTGGGAAGTTCCATGGACAGAGGAGGCTGGTGGGCCACAGTCCGTGGGGTTGCAGAGAGTCATACAGGACTGAGGGACTAAACAGCAACATCACTGATTAACAATGGTGTGATAGTTTCAGGTGGACTGCAGACACATGTAACACTGCCACGTAACACTGAGCAGAGCTCCCTGTGCTGGACAGCAGGGCCTTGTTGGTGATCCATGTTAAAAACAACACGGTGCATAGCCCCCTTTCAGTGAACTTAAGAAAAGGGACATGTCATCATGACTGATTTCTTTTTCACAGGTCGAGCTTTGCATTTTGTCCTTACCTGGCGTTTCTTTCCATTCAAATTCCACAATCTGACCAAGGGGAGAGAAAGAAGAGGGAGAACAGAATCTTCAGATAATAAAACCCTTGTGCCTGGCTCGAGCTGATACATACGTATTTTTCTTTTTCATTTCATGCCAGAGTTTTCGATGGAAAATTCATTGACCTTATTGGTTTCCTTGCTCTACTTCAAGCTGGGGTCTGCAGCCGCCTCACCTTCCCAGCAGGTGGCGCTGTACACCTTGGTCTTGAGCCCAGAACCGCCCACGCATCCATTCAGACGCAGAAACACAGGTTTAGGAGAGAAAAGAAACCGGAGGGCATCGAGGCATATTTCACACGTTCCCGGTATCTTGCAAGGAAGAAGTTTCCACAAGGCAAAGGCTGTGTCCGCTGGTGGTGGCTGGGTTTCCAAGGAGTCTGGGAAGGGCCCCCCAGCTCCCAGGTTTTAGGGGAGCACTGGACAAGTCCACCTTCCCCTGTTACCGGATCGCAGGGCAGCTCACCTGGGGTCGCTGACCCAGAGTCTCTCAAGTGGATGCTGAGTAGGGAACACAACGTCTGCCTTCCTTTTGTGGCTTTGCGTGGGTCCTTGCACCCCTGGGCCTTGTCTCCTGTCTCAGGGTAGCAATGATGAAACAAGGCAGGTATCCCATAGATGGTATTTTAGAGTCACCCAAGAAATGTTGGTGAGGTTTCAGAACTTTTTTTTTTTCTTTCTGTAGAAATACAGATGCCCCTAAGAATGCTAGCGGAACCACTGATTGAAATTGCCTGCCCTGACCAAGCACCTTAGTTACCACTTGCGCAAGTTATCTTAAAAGAGAGGGCCTGGTAAGGAACACGGAACTAATGAGCTACCACCATCCGGAAGAACCCAGGGAAGGTCAAAAGAAGAGAGTCGTTGCCGGTCCATACTCGTCCTGCCAGAGCCACCAGGAAGGACCCCAAGTTGGAACGATTGGCTGGAGACAGGCCAGAAATTAACCCCATCAGCATAAAACCCGAGGCGGCGAGCCAGGTGGCAGAGCCGGCCTCCCGGGTTCCCTTCCCCTGCTGCTCCGCCCCGACGCCCTTTCCCGACAGAGCCTCTTGCTTTGTCAGCTCACGTGTCTCCAATAATTCATTCCTGAGTGTGAGACAAGAGCCCACTCTCGAGCCCAGAAGGGGTGGGTCCCCCTTCCTGCAACACGAATGCCCACGCAGGTGACGAGGATCTGAGCTCAGGAGACATTCGGCCGTGGAGACATCTCTTCCGTTAGCTGAGAGTGCGTCCACTCAGTAACTCAGTGGCCATCCTGCTGCTTTGTTAGCTGACGCCGATGCTCACCTTTAAGTGTTCAAGTTCCTACACAAATATCACAATACTTTGTTAACTATCGAAGCAATGATGTGCCGCTAACTTCACCTGGCTAGCTTTTTAAAAGTATTACTTGGTAGTTTGTCAAGAAAAACTTCTACCAGAGAGGCATGCTCCATCTCTGTCTTCCCGGGAGCCTGCTTGGAAATCAGGTGCTGCTGTATACCTAGGCACAGGAGGGCAAGGCGACCTCAGCACTGTGGATTATGGGCTTGCAGGGATCCATGAGTGGGGCCCTAGAAACCCGAGGCTGCTCCTCGCATCCCGGGAGGTCACTAATGTCCAGGGGTGAAGCGCGTTTTCCGCATCCCAGATCACGCGTTTCACCGCATGACGTTCCACTATGAGCAGAGAGCAGATGTGGCGAGAGATGGCGGGAAGGTTAGAGCCGGCTTGAAGGCACTCCACTGTCTCGGCATCTTCCAGAGGAAGAAGGGCTTCCCTGGTGGCTCAAAGGTTAGAGCGTCTGCCTGGAATGCGGGAGACCCGAGTTTGATCCCCCGGTAGGGAAGATCCCCTGGAGAAGGAAATGGCGACCCACTCCAGTACTCTTGCCTGGAGAATCCCATGGAGGGAGGAGCCTGGTAGGTAGGCTACAGTCCATGGGGTCGCAAAGAGTCGGACACAACTGAGTGACTTCACTCACTCATTCACTCAGAGGAAGAAGGAGGCTGGCATAGCCCCTGCAGGACAGTAGAGAAGGACAGCCAGCTGACCACACGAGGCAGAGGAGACAGGGCAGCAAGAGCCAGGCCAGGGCAGCGTCCCCTCAGCGGCCCTCTGCAGCGGCTTCTCCGTGACCCATCTCGCCTGGTCCACAGCGTCAGGGACCCTGCAGGACAGAGCTGATGGCGGCAGCAGGAGGATGCAAGCCAGTCTGGCTTCAGTCTAGAGCCTCCTGGCTTTCACTGCCCCGTAGTGAGTCTAATCAAAGCTGTGGTTTTTCCAGTGGTCTTGTACAGATGTAAGAGTTGGACCATAACGGAGGCCAAAAGCCAAAGAATTGATGCTTTCGAACTGTGGTGCTGAACACTCTCGAGAGTCTCTTAGACTGCAAGGAGGTTAAACCAGTCAATCCTAAAAGAGATCAACCCTGAATATTTATTGGAAAGACTGATGCTGAAGCTGAAGCTCCAATACTTTGGCCACCTGATAAGAAGAACTGACTCATTGGAAAAGACCCTGGTGCTGGGAAGGATAGAAGGCAAAAGGAGAAGGGGGTGGCAGAGGAGGAGATGATTGGGTGTCATCACTGACTCGATGCATGAATCTGAGCAAACTGGGAGATCGTGGAGGACAGAGGAGCCAGGCATGCTGCAGTCCCTAGGGTCTCACAGAGTCAGACATGATTGAGTGACTGACTGAACAACATGTGAGATTACTTATCTGCAGAAATGGAAAACAGAACATTTTAAGAACATCACAGTTACTTCCACTTTATCAGATACATTTTACCCCAGACTATCTCAAAACATTTCTGTGTAATTCCAGCTTGATTATGTGCTTCCCGTCTAAGTTAAGCTTGCACAGACTTATTCAACCTTTTACAAAAAATATGCAAGCACAGTTAACATCAGACAATGTCTGCTGCTGCTGCTGCTAAGTCACTTCAGTCATGTCCGACTCTGTGTGACCCCATAGACGGCAACCCACCAGCCTCCCCCATCCCTGGGATTCTCCAGGCAAGAACACTGGCTAGTCATTATTTAAGTGTATATTTCTGCCCAACAATTACTGTAAAATTAGAAATAGTTGTTAAGCATTGTTCTTTAAATCATATAGTCTTGTTTGAAATTTAAAACAGTAAGTTTGTAGTAATGTAGTAAAATTTTAATGTAATAAAAGTTTACCTTTTTAACTTAGTAATATCTATATTCATGCCAGCATTTACAGTTACCAAGATAAAGGCTAAATATGAAAATCACTTCCACATAATTTTAAAGTTGGAATGGTCCATTGGCTTGAGGCAAGAGCAGGCTGTCCCATCTGGAAGATCTGCACGGTGGATATCCAGATGAGTGTGTAACTACCATATCAGATTTTTTGAAATGTGTTGCACAGTTAAGCCCACAGAACATAAGGGAATCTCCCGAGAGTAAGAACGGACAAGGAAGCCAAAATCCATATTGAGAAGGATCACTGGGGTGTTGGCCTGGATGGAAATGGGGAATGGGTGGGAGGAAACTGATCCGAGAGGCAAATGAGATTCAAGTTTACAGGCCATGAGGAAAGTCAGCGGAGCTGAGTGCTGGAGCCAGAATAATGTGAAATCCCTGACAGTCCCACCCCATAAACACAGGAGGTTTCAGATCAAGACCAGGAAACATCCACAGAAGGAGCAGGCAGGAATAGGAAAGCCCCACCATCCTAGCTACGGGTGGAGCAGGACCCTAACCCCATTCCCACCAACACTCACTGGGGTCTTACGTGAGAGTTCCTGCCCACAGGCCTGTTCTCATGGGAGCTTGGACCGGAATGCATACCCTCTGTGTGGCCTCAGTTCCACATCAGTTGCCAGTGCTCCCAGTTCAGTTCCACTAAAGCACCTGGAAAAGATCTTTTCAAAACCCCATCTTTGAAGAATCCCCACAGATAAAATTTCCAAGGAACATGAATTCATACTCAAACCCACAAAAGTACTAAAACAGATGAGAAAAAAAAAATCTACTCCATGAATGAGACTTTCCAGAAACAACCACCATGTTTGAGGTCAGATCTATGGAGTTTGTATGTTTTATTTACCAGGTTTAGAATACACGGAATAATTGTGTTCAACATGTTTAAAAAATAAGGGGACTGTGAAAGTATGACAAGGGAAAATGATTGTGAAAATTTATCAGACTGTAGATTAGAAGAACTAACAAACTTTGGAACTTCTAAAAACAAAAAGATATAAATACATACACATATATATATTTCCAAGTATGATATAAAACCAAGGGACAGGATAGAAGCTGGCTGGTTACAAATGATGAGATATTAATATAAGATTCCTCTGAATATAACAAGAAACAGCTCAGAGACAGAATGAGAGAAAACAGAGAGAAGCTAAGAGACTTGGAAGACGTCCGTTTGGTTAGAAAGTGGAAAATGACTAGAGCTGTTGTTTTCAACGCAAACAAGATGCATAAGCCATAAAATCATAGTCTCTCTGAGCCAGTCAGAGCTGAGGATGCAGCCACGAAAAGAGGGGAGACCTGAGACAAGTCAACCAAAGGCACGCTGGATTTCCAGCTGCTAAGGGCTGTGGATAAGCAAGAGACCCGGAGTCTTCCACTCCCCAAACACACCAGATTTTCCACGGACAGCAGCTGCAGGCAGGGCAGAAGGCCTGAAGGAGTCCCTCTAAAGTATTCTAAGTGGAACAGGGTCTTCACAGGTGTCCAAAAGCCCAAAAAGCAAAGGGAACTATCCAACAATGCACAAATGTAAGTCGAGCTGCAAGCCAGGGAGAGGTCTACAGAGATAAAGCGGACGC
>SJYG01000068.1:5368989-5402010 GCA_006410535.1 Litocranius walleri
GTGCGCGGGACGCGGTGCGGAGGGGGACACGGTGTGGAGGACGCGGTACGGGGGACGCGGTGCGGGGGACGCGGTGCGGAGGACGCGGTGCAGGGGACGCGGTGCGGGGGACGCGGTGTGGAGGACGCAGTACGGAGGACACGGTGCGGAGGGCACGGTGTGGGGGACGCGGTGCGGAGGACACGGTGCGGAGAACGGAGGACGCGGTGTGGGGGACGCGGTGTGGGGGACGCGATGCGGAGGACACTGTGGAGAACACGGTGCGGAGGACCCGGTATGGAGGACTCGTGGGAACGGGGAATCGGCTTGGCAGTGCCCACGCCTAGAGCACCGCAGAGTGCAAAGTCCTGAGCCCAGCGCCCACTCTCGCATCTGAGCTTGGTATTGAACTGAAACAAATTACACTTGCCAAAAAGCTTAGACCCAACTTGACTGTAGAACAGATTTACTCAGTCACTCCAAACCAGTGACCTGACACAAGGAAGAAAACTCTTTTATGAAGGGAACTATTACTTGCTTTAGACGCCACTGTTCTAAGAGCTCATGACGAAGAAAGAAAACAGGTAATAGAAGTAGAACTGTAGGTGACATGATGTTGAAATTATTTGACAGGAGCTTTAAAATAACTAGAAACAAGCTAAATGATCTATCAGAAAAGCGTACAGAATAGATGAGGAGATTGTGAATTTCAGCAAACACAAAGAAACTACAAAAGTGAATCAAGTAGAAATTCTAGAAATGAGATATACACTGTAAGAAATAAAAATTAAATTGGTTTTCATAGCATAATGATTCAGCAGAGGAAATAATGAGTGAACCCGAGGACAGGTGAATTCAGAAAAAAACAGCAAATCAAAAATAAACGAACAAAAGAAAACGTAAGAAAACAAAAACCCAGAATAAATAAGAGTCTCTCAATTTATGGGACAACACCAACTGGTCCAACATATCCATAATTGGAGCCCCAGAAAGAGAAAAGAGAACAAGAAGAAATATTTAATATTTGCTGAGAATGGCATAAAATTGCTGATGATGTCAACCCACACATCCAAAGAGCTCAGAAAACACCAATCAGGAAAAATAAAGCAGATATACACACACACCCCTCACTCATACACAAACAAATGTCAACCTAGCAGTCCATATCTTACAAAAATAGCCTTGAAAATAAAGGTAAACCAATCTCAAACTTAGGGCTTCCCCGGTGGCTCAGAGGTTAAAGCATCCACCTGGAATGCAGGAGATCTGGGTTCGATCCCTGGGTTGGGAAGATCCCCTGGAGAAGGAAATGGCAACCCACTCCAGTACTCTTGCCTGGAGAATCCCATGGAGGGAGGAGCCTGGTAGGTAGGCTACAGTCTGTGGGGTCGCAAAGAGTCGGACATGACTGAGCGACTTCACACCACACCAGTCTCAAACTGGGCTTCTCTGGTGGCTCAGCTGGTAAAGAAGCTGCCTGTAAAGCAGGAGACCTGGGTTTGATCCCTGGATTGGGAAGATTCCCTGAGGAAGGGAACAGCTACCCACTCCAGTATTCTGGCCATGGACTGTATAGTCCATGGGGTTGCAAAGAGCTGGACATGACTGAGCGACTTTCACTTATTAGACTTCCCTGATAGCTCAGTTGGTAAGGAATGCAGGAAACCCGGGTTTGATTCCTGGATCAGGAAGATGGGCTAGAGAAGAGATAGACTACCCACTCCAGTATTCTTGGGCTTCCCTTGTGGCTCAGCTGGTAAAGAATCCACCTGTAATGCAGGAGAACTGGGTTTGATCCCTGGGTTGGGAAGATCCCCTGGAGAAGGGAACAGCTACCCACTCCAGTATTCTGGCCTGGAGAATTCCATGGACTGTATAGTCCATGGGGTTGCAAAGAGTTGGACATGACTGAGTGACTTTCACAGCACACAGCAGTCTCAAACTGTTCCATCCTAAAATTTCATTCTTGAAATGGCAAAGTTATAATGTGGGGAGACAGGTTGCTGCTACTGCTGCTAAGTCACTCCAGTTGTGTCTGACTCTGTGCGACCCCATGGACTGCAGCCCACCAGACTCCTCCATCCATGGGATTTTCCAGGCAAGAGTACTGGAGTGGGGTGCCATTGCCTTCAGGGAGATAGGTTAGTGGTTACCAAGTATCACTGATGGAGGCAGAGAGGAGAGAGGCCTTACTAACTAGAGCAACACTAGAGATCCTTGTAGGGATGGAACGCTGTGGATCTTAAATGCATCTGTGCCAATAACTTGGGTAATGATATTGAACTATAGTATTGTGAGGTGTTATCATTGGAGGAAACTGAGTAAAGGCTATGTGGAATCTCTATGTATGTTATGTTCCATGGCAATCTACTATTTTCCCAGAATAAGTAGATAAATTTTAAAAATTGGAGGCAAAATAAATCATTTTTCGAGATGAAACCTAAGAGAATCTCTCCTCATCAGAACTTCTTTGCAAGAAATACCAAAACAATTTCTTTGGTTTAAAGAAAAATTATATCAGACTCAACCTTGAATCTATACAGGCAGCCATATAAATAGGCAGCCATGAAGAGCGACAGAAAAGGCACACATTTGTACAAATTTAAAAGATCTTGAGGTTGCTGTGTGCTGTGAAAGTCACTCAGTCATGTCTGACTCTTTGCAACCCCATGGACTATACAGTCCATGAAATTTTCCAGGCCAGAATACTGGAGTGGGTAAGCCATTCCCTTCTCCAGGGGATCTTCCCAACCCAGGAATCGAACCCAGGCCTCCCACATTGCAGGTGGATGCTTTACCAGCCGAGCCAATTTTATCAATGTGTGTGGAGTTTTGAAATTGTATATATATGCATATATATACATCTATTTATGTATGTGTATGAATAGCAAGTTTCACACTTTAAAGCAATAGAAAAAGGAAGACATCAGGAGAGGTGGTCCCACCTGGAGACTGACGCATGTGCTGTCCTGCACACAGGCGGCAGGGAGGGCCACTATTTTAGCAGCGAGAGGCCGACAGTGATAAATATGCGTGGTTGGTGAGCAGAGTGGCCCCATGCAGAGGAGCTTAGGAGGCAAGGAGAGGCGCTGGATTCTGTGAGGTCACCTCATGCTCCCAGGTGTATTAAAGCAAGTTGTCAAAACTTGTGTTACTAGCTAAGTTGAGGAAAGATTTTATTGTTGCTATGTATCGATACCTTTTAAATGAGGTCTAAAATGTGCTTATGTGAGGTGCATTTAAAAAAGAAAAGAAAAGAAAAACCTCAGTCACTAATTCACTTCAAATGATAACCTACTTGAGATAAACTGTAGACCTAAATGTAAAACCTAAAACAAACAATCCAAAAAAATCATAGAAGAATATATTTGTTACTTTAGGGTAAGAAAAGGTTTCTTGTGAGACAAAAGTCACAATCATGGAATGAAAAAGAAGTCAGACTTCATCAAATACAAAAAAGAAATCTTCCTCATAAAACACTGTCCATATAATAAGCAAGCAAGTCACAGACTGTGAGGATGTGTTCATAAAACAAAATATTTCTATCCAGCACCTACAAAGAACTCCTAAAAATCAATAACAAGAAGACAGCTCAATTTTAAGAGGCAAAGGCGTGTAGGCACCTCATGAAAGAAAATATGAAGTTGTCAATAAGCACATGAAAAACTCTTCAGCTTCATAACTTACCAGGACAGTGCACACTAAAAACCCAGTGAGACGTTATACCTGTTCCGCTAGGAAGTCTGAGACACAAGAGGTTGGCCACGGCAAGTCTGGAAGAGCTCCGAGGAAGCCGGCGCCTGCGCATGCTGCTGGCAGGAGAGTGAGACAGTTCAGCCACTTTGGGAAAGTGTCAGCCTCTTGAAGGGTTAAGTCCACTTCTGTGTATGTGTGTGTGTGTGCACGCGCCAAGTCTCCTCAGTCATGAGCAACTCTTTGTGACCCTATGGACTGTAGCCCACGAGGCTTCTCTGCCCATGGGATTCTTCAGGCTAGCAGACCACTAGCAGCACCTGGGAAGCCTCCCCAGGAACTCCACTCCTAGGTGTGTGTGCAAAAGAAATGTGTGTGTGTGTTCACGCAAGGCACTTTATAAGACTTATAATAGTGAAATCTTGACTATTGAGCCACACAATGAATTGTTGCTGTTCAGTTGCTCAGTTGTGTCCAACTCTTTGTGACCCCATGGACTGCAGCACACCTGGCTCCTCTGTCCTCCGCTACCTCCTAGGGTTTGCTCAAACTCACGTCCATTGAGTTGGCGATGCCATTCAATCATCGCACCCTTTGTCGCCCCCTTCTCCTCTTGCCCTCCATCTGATGGAAACGCATCAGAGTCTTTTCCAATGGACTGGCTCTTTGCATCAGGTGGCCAAACTATTAGAGTTTCAGCTTCAACAATATTGCTTCCAATGAATATTCAGGATTAACTTCTTTTAGGGTTAACTGGTTTGATATCCTTGCTGTCTAAGGGACTCCAAGGGTCTTCTCCAGCAGCACAATTCAAAAGCATCAATTCTTCAGCACTCAGCCTCCTTTATGGTCCAACTCTCACACCCATGCATGACTCCTGGAAAAACCATAGGTTTGAATATACAGTCCTTAGTCAGCAAAGTGATGTCTCTGCTTTTTAATATGTTGTCTAGGTTTGTCATAGCTTTTTGTCCCAAGAGAAAGCATCTTTTAATGGATAAGCTGTGCTTGTTCAAAATGAAGCAGGACAAAGGCTAGCAGAGTTTTGCTAAGAGAAGTCCTTGGTCATAGCAAACACCATGTTCCAACAACAGAAAAGAAGACTCTACGCGTGGACACTGGATGGTCAACACTGAAATCAGATTGATTATATTCTTTGCAGCCAAAGATGGAGAAGTTCTATATAGTCAGCAAAAACAAGACAAGGAGCTGACTATGGCTCAGATCATGAACTCCTATAAACCAAATAGATGCAAATAGAAGAAAGTAAGGAAAACCACTAGACCATTCAGGTATGACCTAAATCAAATCCCTTACAATTATTCAGTGGAAGTGAGACATAGATTCAAGGGATTAGATCTGATAGATAGAGTGCCTGAGGAACTATGGATGGAGGTTCATGGCACTGTATGGGAGGCAGTAATCAAGAATATTCCAAGAAAAAGAAATGCAAAAAGGCAAAATGGTTGTCTGGGGAGGGCTTACAAATAGCTGAGAAAAGAAGGGAAGCAAAAGGGAACGGAGAAAAGGCAAGATATACTGATTTGAATGCAGAGTTCCAAAGAACAACAAGGAGAGATAAGAAAGCCTTCCTCAGTGATCAATGCAAAGAAATAGAGGAAAACAATAGAATGGGAAAGACTAGAGATCTCTTCAAGAAAATTAGAGATACCAAGGGAACATTTCATGCAAAGATGAGCACAATAAAGAACAGAAATGGTACAGACCTAACAGAAGCAGAAGATATTAAGAAGAGGTGGCAAGAATACACAGAAGAACTATACAAAAAAGATCTTCATGACCTAGATAACCACGATGGTGTGATCAATCACCTAGTTTGTCATAGCTTTTTGTCCCAAGAGAAAGCATCTTTTAATGGATAAGCTGTGCTTGTTCAAAATGAAGCAGGACAAAGGCTAGCAGAGTTTTGCTAAGAGAAGTCCTTGGTCATAGCAAACACCATGTTCCAACAACAGAAAAGAAGACTCTACGCGTGGACACTGGATGGTCAACACTGAAATCAGATTGATTATATTCTTTGCAGCCAAAGATGGAGAAGTTCTATATAGTCAGCAAAAACAAGACAAGGAGCTGACTATGGCTCAGATCATGAACTCCTATAAACCAAATAGATGCAAATAGAAGAAAGTAAGGAAAACCACTAGACCATTCAGGTATGACCTAAATCAAATCCCTTACAATTATTCAGTGGAAGTGAGACATAGATTCAAGGGATTAGATCTGATAGATAGAGTGCCTGAGGAACTATGGATGGAGGTTCATGGCACTGTATGGGAGGCAGTAATCAAGAATATTCCAAGAAAAAGAAATGCAAAAAGGCAAAATGGTTGTCTGGGGAGGGCTTACAAATAGCTGAGAAAAGAAGGGAAGCAAAAGGGAACGGAGAAAAGGCAAGATATACTGATTTGAATGCAGAGTTCCAAAGAACAACAAGGAGAGATAAGAAAGCCTTCCTCAGTGATCAATGCAAAGAAATAGAGGAAAACAATAGAATGGGAAAGACTAGAGATCTCTTCAAGAAAATTAGAGATACCAAGGGAACATTTCATGCAAAGATGAGCACAATAAAGAACAGAAATGGTACAGACCTAACAGAAGCAGAAGATATTAAGAAGAGGTGGCAAGAATACACAGAAGAACTATACAAAAAAGATCTTCATGACCTAGATAACCACGATGGTGTGATCAATCACCTATAGCCAGATGTCCTGGAATGCAAATGTAAGTGGGCCATAGGAAGGATCTCTACGAACAAAGCTGGTGGAGCTGATGGGATTCTAGTTGAGCCATTTCAAATCCTAAAAGATGATGCTGTGAAAGTGCTGCACTCAATATGCCAGCAAATATGGAAAACTCAGTAGTAGCCACAGGACTGGGAAAGGTCAGTTTTCATTCCAATCCCAAAGAAAGGCCATGCCAAAGGATGTTCAAACTACTGTACAATTGCACTCATCTCACACACTAGCAAAGTAATACTCAAAATTCTTCAAGCCAGGCTTCAACAGTATATAAACCATGAACTTCCAGATGTTCAAGCTGGACTTAGAAAAGGCAGAGGAACAAGAAGTCAAATTACAACATCCATTGGATCACAGAAAAAGCAGGAGAGTTCCAGAAAAACATCTACTTCTGTTTTATTGATTATACCAAAGCCTTTGACTTTGTGGATCACAACAAACTGGAAAAATCTTAAAGAGATGGGAATAACAGACCATCCTACCAGCCTCCTGAGAAACCTGTATGCAGATCAAGAAGCAACAGAATGGAACAGGGAACAATGGACTGGTTCCAAACTGGGAAATGACTAAATCAAGGCTGTATACTGTCACCCTGCTTATTTAACATATATGCAGATTACATCATGCAAAATCCCAGGCTGAATGAAGGACAAGCTGGAATCAAGATTGCTGGGAGAAATATCAATAACCTCAGATACCCAGATGACATCACCTTTATGGCAAAAGAGCAAACAGGGACTGAAGAGCATCTTGATGAAAGTGAAAGAGGAGAGTGAAAAAGCTGGCCTAAATCTCAACATTCAGAAAACTAAGATCATGGCATCTGGTCCCATTACTTCATGGCAAGTAGATGAGGAAACAATGGAAATGGTGAGAGAATTTATTCCTTGGGCTCCAAAGTCACTGGAGATGGTGACTTCAGCCATGAAATTAAAAGATGCTTATTCCTTGGAAGAAAAACTATGACCAACCTAGACAGCATATTATAAAGCAGAGAGATTACTTTGCCAACAGAGGTCCGTCTAGTCAAAGCTATGGTTTTTCCAATAGTCATGTATGGATGTGAGAGCTGGACTATAAAGAAAGCTGAGCACCAAAGAATTGATAGTTTTGAACTGTGATGCTGAGGAAGACTCTTGAGAGTCCCTTGGACTAGAAGGAGATCCAGTCAATCCATCCTAAAGGAAATTAGTCCTGAATATTTATTGGAAGGACTGATGCTGAAGCTGAAACTCCAGTACTTTGGCCAACTGATGCAAAGAGCTGACTCATTTGAAAAGACCCTGATGCTGGGAAAGACTGAAGGTGGGAAGAGAAGGGGACGACAGACAGAGGATAAGATGGTTGGATAGCATCACAGAGTTGATGGACATGAGTTTGAGCAAGTTCTGGGAGTTGGTAACGGACAGGGAAGCCTGGCACGCTGAAGTCCATTGGGTGGCAAAGAGTTGGACACAACTGAGCAGCTGAACTGAATTGAACTGTGCTTCTTCATACAAAAAAAAAAAAAAAGGAATCAATTATTGATAAACAAGCAATAGATATAAGTTTCAGGATAATAGACTGACTGGAATAAACCAAAGACAAACATACATATTATATAATTCAATAGGTAAAACAGTCAAGAATAAGTAACAGAGACCCACGGTCTCTGGGTGGGAGGGAGGCAATGAGAAGGGGATGTGGCTGCTGGTGAAAGTGTTATGCGCCTCCATAGCATTCATAGAAAGCTTGTCGAATAGTTCACCTGATGTCTGAGCACATCAATGTGTGTAAATTATATTCAAAAAAATTTTACTTGTGTGAATTTGAGGCATTTTCCATGCCTAGGGATTGGGGGCAGGAGGAAATGGAGACAACAGAGGATAAGATGGCTGGATGGTATCACCAACTCAATGGACGTGAGTCTGAGTGGACTCCAGCAGACTGTGATGGACAGGGAGGCCTGGCATGCTGCGATTCATGGGGTCGCAAAGAGTCAGTCACGACTGAGTGACTGAACTGAACTGAACTGAGAGAGAGCAGACCTGATGCCTGAAGTTGCCTTCACAAGGAAATTTCTGCTGCTGCTGCTGCTAAGTCACTTCAGTCGTGTCTGACTCTGTGTGAACCCATAGACGGCAGCCCACTAGGCGCCTCTGTCCCTGGGATTCTCTCTAGAGGGGGACAAAAGCTGATCTTGAGACCATCACAGAGCAACCAGCGCCTTCTGCTCCTCCCTCTGATCTCCTGTCACCCCAGTTCTCTCTGGTCCCTGGGCAGCATGGTAGCTGATCCAGGAGCACAGCTGGCCTCTAGGAAAAGATGACTGTTTGTCCCAAGGGATTCCAGAAAGTAGGGAACTGACACCATCTGGGGCGTTTCGCTTTAGCAGTCATTGTGGCTCTGCTGTGCTGCCCTGCTCTTTGATCAAGCATCAGTCCAAGTGTTGCAGTGAAAGTCCTTTCTAGATGTGGTTAACATCTGCAATTAATTGACTTTAAAGCTGGTTGCACTTCATAGTGTGAGTAGGCCTCATCCAATCAGTTGAAGTTCCCAAGGCCAAAGGCTGAAATTTCCCAAAGAAGAAGCAATTCTGCTTCAGGACAGCCTTAGAAGCTCTTCCTTACATTCCACCCGGTGGCCCTGCAGGATTCAGCCTGGAGGCTGCAGTGTTAGCTCTTCCCTGAACTCCCAGCCTGCTCCCTGGGCTTCAGACTTCCTGGCCCCATAATCACGTGAGACAATTCCTAAAATAAACCTGTCTCTATATAGCTGTATCTATACCCAGAGATGAAGAGAATTGAATCCGTATCAAGCATCTTTTCTGACCACAGCACGAAGAGATCAGGCATCAGTTAATCAATTAAGGGAAAAAAAACAAAACTAAAAAACACATAGACATGGAGACTAAGCCATGCAGTTCTGAATAACCGAGAGAGCACTGCAGAAATCAAAGAGGAAATTTTAAGATGCCTAGAAACAAGTGGCAGTGAAGACACGGCAACCCAGAAACGGGGGACACGGCAAGAGCTTTCTAAGAAAAACAGGATTTGCAGCAGTGCAATCCTGCCTCAAGAAACAAGAAAACCCGGAAATAAACAACCTAACTTTATGCATAGAGCAATCAGAGAAAGACAGCAACAGCGACAAAAAACACCCAAAGTTAGTAGAAGGAAAGGAATCATAAAGATCAGAGCTGGAATAAATGAAAAAGAAATGAAGAAAGCAATAGCAGAGATCGCCCACACGCAGAGAGGCATAGATCACACACAGTGGCGGCTTAGTCGCCTAGTCACGTCTGGCTCGTGCAACTCCAAGGACCAGCCTGCCAGTCTCCGCGGTCCCCGATATTCTCTAGGCAAGATACTGGAGTGGGTTGCCATCTCCTTCTCCAGGGGATCTTCCTGGCCCAGGGATCAAACCTGCAGCTCCCGCATTGCAGGTGGATTCTTTACCGCTGAGCCGCCAGAGATTCCCATAGATGATATACAGATATATGTGTATAGAGGCTTCCCAGGCGGCACTAGTGGTCAAAAACCAAAAACAAACAAACAACCAAAAATCTGCCTGCCAGTGCAGGAGACATGAGAGATATGGGTTCGATCCTTGGTTTGGGAAGAGTCCCTGGAGGAGGGCATGGGAACCCACTCCACTATTCTTGCCTGGTGAATCCCATGCACAGAGGAGCCTGGTGGGTTATGTCCAAAGGTTCACAAAGAGTTGGACATGAGTGAAGCAGCTTAGCACGCGTGCATGCATATATGGATATTTGCTATAGAGACCTGTACATGTATGTGTGCATCCAGAAATATATGCATACGTTACATATAAATATAGAGAGATCACACTTATAATCCTGCTTATCTATCTGTCCATCCATCATCCACCATCATCCATCCATCCATCCATCAGCATAGCGTCGTCTTCCAGAGACTCACAACCATGTTCCATGACAAATGGGTCCTATACTGTGTGGCCCTGGAGAACCCAGACTAACCCCTGACTGTATTTCCTTCCACACCAGCCCCACAACCTGAGTCAGAGGAAGCAGGTGGCCCAGGGTGAAAGTTCGTTTATTTGGAAGGAAACATTCCTGGAGTGATGGATGAGGCTGTCTGCCAGCTGGCATGTTTGGGGACAAGGACATTCATATTTCTGAATCCAGATCCCCTAGAATGGGATGCTGAGTGCTCATCACATAATTCTTCCTGATGTACCTGTTCATTATTTCCCCCATGAAAAATAGTGGTCAGGTGCAAAATTGTTACACCACAATCTATTCTCCAGGGGTTTGTGGGCTTTTTAATCAAAATGTGCCTCTTTCTGCTGACTGTTATGCTGTTGAGGGCTCCAGCATGAACCCAGCAGTGGGTGAAGGTCAGCTTCTCAGAGTCACTGTGGGATTAACTGCTTGGGTGTGACTGGGACCCCAGAGTGAAGGCAGTGAGGGGGCAGGGGGTTTTGTCCACCCCTCCTGGACCATGCCCATAGGACCACACAATGCTGGAAGGAGGCAGCCCCCCACCGCAGCCCACTGCTTGGGGTGTACTAAGCCCTTTGCTTCTCTGTCCCAGGATCAGCAGCTTCTTTCTGTAATTACGTGGCTGCCTTTGAAACCACGGCACCCTCCGTCTCGTATGTGGTGTGTGGTGCAGACCCTAGGATCCCACCTTGGGTCTCAGCGGCAGTCTGTGATCCTCAGTGTATCAGAGGGGGCAGAACTGTCTTGCACCCATGGCTTCCAAGCTGGGATAGGATGCAGGCTGCAGAGCAGAAGCCTGAGGTGGGGGCTTGAGGCTGCCCTCATCAGGACCTTCCTGCAAACCCTGACGTCCATTCCCCACTCCCACCTCCACCGCTCCCACCAGGCAGAGGCGCCAGTGCTCCTGCCCTGTGCCCCTCTGCCTCTTCTCCTTCCTCTCCACAGGCACGGACGGGACCCGGGTGGGGCTGACACCCCGGCCTGCAGCCTCATTCTGGACCCGGGTCATTAATGTGTTTAGCTGGCTGCCTCCACCATGACCTGCTCCGTTTTACCTGTCATTCTGGATGACTGGAAGGCCCAGGGGAAGGCTAAGTCACTTGCCCATCGCATCCCCAGCCTCGTCCTTCCAGCTCCCATCCCCACTCACCTGTTCTAAACACCCTGCTGGGTGTGCTCCAACCGGCCTTATCACCCGGGGAGTCCCTTCCCCCTCTTTCTCGGACAAGCACTGATTCCCCATCCACCGCCGCAGTGTGCCCTCTTGGCCGCCTTCTTCTCTCCCTACCCCGAGGAGGCTGTCTCCTGCCCTGCCCCAGACCCTGCACCTGGCCCCCCATCCCTGGCCTGGAGACCCTCACCTGCTCCCTTCCCGGACCTGCTGCTCTCCTGCAGCCTCAGCTGGACTGTGCACCAGGTGTGCGCCTGAGAAGGCCCAGGACCTGAATAGAGCACCGCTTTCTCCAATAACGGTTCCAAATTTTCTGCAAGAAGGGAAAGCAAGACGCGCCGCATGGCTGGCTTCCTTTCAGTGAAGATAGCGCCCTCTAGTGCCGAAAAGGAGAATGGTCGTTGGGCTGCACGCCTCGTGCGGCCCTTCTGCTCCCGTGAACCTCATGGGGAGACAAGGTGAGGTGCTCCAAACTCAAGTGTGGTTTGTGCCAAACCCAGAGCCAGCTTTCATCTGTTTTTTTTTTTTTTTGGGGGGGGGAGGGAGCATATCAGAAAATTGCTTGCACAATCACCGTCACAAAGAACCCAGTATAATACAGTTGAATAACTTTTCAGTATTGAAACACAAACCAAAACTTGCAAGGGTTTCAGAAACAGCCACCAGCTCCCAAGGATATGTGATTATCAGGGTGGGCGCTCACGCATTTTTAAGGATCTTACAGAATAGCATTACGGTGTATGCTCTGCAGCCCATTCATTTTGTTGTTTCTGAACCTCAATTCCCAGTGTGGTCCAAGTGCTTGTAGGGGATGTCACAGGACTAATTCTCCCCACAGCTGGAAACATGCATTTGGGGGTTACCAGCAATGGCACCCCACTCCAGTACTCTTGCCCGGAAAATCCTATGGACGGAGGAGCCTGGTCGGCTGCAGTCCATAGGGTCGCTAAGAGTTGGACACGACTGAGCGACTTCACTTTCATTTTTCACTTTCATGCATTGGAGAAGGAAATGGTAACCTACTCCAGTGTTCTTGCCTGGAGAATCCCAGGGATGGGGGAGCCTGGTGGGCTGCTGTCTATGGGGTTGCACAGAGTAAGACACGACTGAAGCGACTTAGCAGCAGCAGCATGTTACCAAACTATGTTGAAATAACGACAGCTTATGTTACATGATGATTGTAAAGACAGATGGAGGGAAAGAGAAGCTGTCATCTGTAAACCCCTTCCCTGTGCTGGTCTGTTTTTCTACTGTCAGTGATCATGCAGGGGGGCACGGAGGTGCCCCCTCCCCAGGCGAGATCTCCAAGTACGAATCCCTTCACAGCTCCTGACCTCACCGCAGTGCTGACCTTGGATAACCTCTTCAAATCCCTCTGTCTCCCTCTCCTCATCTGGGTAACAGGTACAGGGCTTCTTTCATAGGTTGTTTGAGGTCCAGAGGTTGTGACTGTGAAGGTCTTAGCACAATCTCTGTCAACGGTTAATGCCCAATAAATGATTATGCAGGTGGGTGTGATTTCATTCTCCATATGTTTGATTTCGTGCTCACAACAAGCATGCAAGATAGATTTTTTAATCTCCATCTTAAAAACTGAACACTTGAAACCAACGCTGTATCCTCCAGAAAGCAGAGTCTGAGGAAAGGATTACGAGCCGGTGCTGTACAGGGCGCAAGGCCCCAGGGCTGCCTTTTGCTCCTTTACAATCACAGCTTGGGCAGCTTAAGCACAGATCTTAATCTCTCACTGTTCCGGAGATCGAGGCGTCTGCAGACTGGGCAAGGCCACTTCCTTCCTGGTTTGCGGATGGTGGTCTTCTCGCTGTGTCCTCACCTGGCAGAGAAAGTGAGAGAGACAGGAAGTGAGGTCTGGGGTATCTTCTCTGAAGGACACTAACCCCATCGCAAAGACCCGGATACTGGGAAAGACTGAAGGCAAAAGGAGAAGGAAGAGCAGAGGATGAGACGGCTGGATGGCCTCACCGACTCCATGGACATGAATTCGAGCAAGCTCTGGGAGACAGTGGAGGACAGAGGAGCCTGATGTGCTGCAGTCCATGGGGTCACAAGGAGTCGGACACGACTGAGCAACTGAACGACTACAATTGACGTGGAAACAGCTGTACATATTTAGTGTATGCAACTTGATGAGTTTGGAGTATACAAACACCACAGAGCCATCATTGCCATCTGTGTGTAAAGACAGCCATCGCCTCCCAGAGTGTGCGCTTCTCCTCGCCTCTTCCCCTCCTCCTCCTCTGTCCTAACATAATTTGTATGTGTGTGATAAGAGCACTTAACATAAGATCTATCCTCTTGGCAGATTTCTAAGTACACAGTACAGTGGTGCTAACTCGAGCCAGCTCTAATGTGCAGTGGGTCACTAGAACCCATTCATCTTATACCTGAAACTCTGTACCTTCTGATTAATTTCTCTCCATTTCTCACTTCCCTCAGCCCCTAGCAACAGCTACCTACTCTCTGTCTCGACAAATTTGACTTCTTTAGGTTCTCAGTATCGTGATACCACATGAGATTTGTTTTTCTGTGCCTGCCTTATTGCGGTGAAGGTAATGTCCTCTGGGTGCACACGTACTGTGAACGGCATCTCCTCAGCTTGCCTTCCAAAACTGGGCAAAGTGCTGCATGCTTGGTTTCCAAGTGGGAAATGGAATATGACGGAGATCAGGGATGGCAGACACAGCTCATTTAATTGGGATTTTACAGGATGAGAAGAGGAAAAGCACTTGGGCCGTAACAGCAAAGGTGACAGACAGCACCTTCCACGCACCGCTTGGAGGCTGGGGGATCTCTGGTTCTCCCTTTCCACACCTGGGGTGGGTGTCTGAGGTAAGGAAATTGAAGCACAGGGTGGCTGAGTAGCCTGCCCGAGGCCATATCACCCTGAAACCGTGGTCACTTACCCAGGACACCAGGCCTCGGGGGTCCAGGCTTGCTCACTCACTGTGTTACGTATATGAGGTTCCCCCCTTGGGCCCTGGGCCGGCACCAGGCTTCACAGGCATGGCATGGGCCCAGGTTATGGTGCCAGCCTGGGCAGGCCTTTTAGGATCCCAGTTCTGTGGATACTACAGCTACTTCCATGCTGTTCTTCTGAGCACCATGTCATAAACCTCTGGTCTGCAGAACTGTGGCTCCTCACCAGCGATGCTGGCAGAGGCTGCGGGCAGGGCCTGGCCAGCACCAGTCGTCCACCAGCCCTTCTCTAGCTGGAAGATGGCACTCGACTGGAGAAGCACTGGTGTCTCCTGCAGCTGTTCAGGGCCAGAGCATCGGTTCTGTGGGACCCGCGTCCGTTCTCATGGGTGATGTCTGCGTTAGTCATGGAGCTTTTCCAGTGTGACATCTTTCGTCTTGAAGCTGAACTGGTGACCAGCATCTCACACAGCCTGTCCTCAGCAGCTGCAGATTCTGCATCTGTGCACTCACCCACTTGCTAACATTTATCTGGGGCCCCAGGTCAACAGTCTCAGCGCTTTCATACATTTATCCGTCTAACCACAGAGCAGTGGGGAATTTGAGTTCCTGACACACACAGGTCCCAGCGGAGGGGGAACCAAGGCACCCTGCCTCCTGGTCTCGGCTCCCATACTAAACAAGCGGCCTTTTCACAGTCTATTTAGTGACACATTTTCCCCATTTTTAGGCTTCTGGTTGATGCCTTTACTGTTTAAAATTTCCCTCAAGCATCATGCTGAAACACTGCCCAGGATCCTAAGAACAAGAGGTTCTGAAAATACACGTGTTACATGAGCTTCACTCAGACACAAGCTCCAGAGATGGTGGCCTGAATTCAGCGTTAGTAACTCAGCCATATGTTAAACAAGCATCTTTAAACAGAAGCGCACAGTACAGGCTCAGTTTTGATCTGCTGACAAAGTCGTGTTGTTCTCAGGACCCTGGCCATGCATTTCCCCAGGTGCACTGACCTGGCATGAATCCAGGGTTCACACACAAAACAAACCACCAAGGATATCTCTGCCTGGACCAGGGCTTAGTGAACCGGGCTCCTGGGCCAAGTCAGTGTAGGGAACGCACTGCAGCTCACACGGCTGCAGAGTTGGGCGTGACTGAGGTGACTTAACGCACACGCACAAGCGTAGCGTGGGAGCTGGTCGGTTACAGCCTGTGAAATAGGGTGGAGTAGGTGCCCTCAGACTGTGGTCTTGAGAAAATGGAGTTGAATGTGCGTGGTTGCTCCTCCCTATGAGTGTGTGTTCAGTTCGCTTCAGTCGTGTCTGACTCTTTGTGAGCCCGTGGACTCTAGCCCGCCAGGCTCCTCCGTCCATGGGATTCTCCAGGCAGGAATACGGGACTGGGTGGCCATGCCCTCCTCCAGGGCATTTTTCTGACCCAGGGATTGAACCCATATCTTCTGCATCGGCAGGCGAGTTCTTTACCACTGAGACACCTGGAGAGCCCCTTCTGTCTCTGAGCTAGTATCAGAGTGAACGTGGGCGCCAGAGGCTCACCCCGCATGGAGTTGACCTGGCTGCGGTATCTGCCCCTCTTCCTGTTTCTCGTTGCTCCTGCCCTGGCGTAAGGCAGGGCCGTGTCATAATCAGTAAGGGTCGTCTTCAACCCTCCCGGCTAGTTGCTCCTTTATCTTAGAGAAGGAAACAGGCTCTTGTGGAAGAGATGTGCAGACACAGGCCCTAATACCAGCCCAGGGCCAGGCTCTGCCTCTGGCAGTATGACCACGAGGGAACCCGGCCTCAACCTCTGTGCACAGGTTGCCCCTCTGTGAAGTCAGGGCACTGAGGATTGTCAGGAGGGCAAAGGGAACCCACTCAGGAACAGGGCTGGCATCAAGTGTCAGTGTTAGCCACTCAGTCGTGTCCCGCTCATTGTGACGCTAGAACTGTAGCCCGCCGGGCTCCTCTGTCCTTGGAATTCTCCAGGCAAGAACACTGGAGTGGGATGCCATGCCCTCCTCCAGGGGAATCTTCCCAGCCCAGAGATTGAACCCAGGTCTCCTGCATCACAGGTAGATTCTTTACCACCTGAGCCACCAGGAAAGCCCAAGTGTTAAGCAATCAAATACCTGTTACCCGTGGAGGGAGATGCTGGTGCTTGATTCAAAAGCCGTCAGGCCCCTCCTGCCTTCGCACCCACCTCCCCAGTGGAGCTGTGGCTCTTCTGTGGGGCACTGACCTTGACCCCTCCTTCACCTGCACAGACAGGAAGTGCCCAGAGGTTAGGTCCTGCCATCCTGCCCCCCACAACCACAACCGCGGAGACTGGCCAGGTTCCGGGTCTGCAGCTTTCTGGCTCCAGGCTGGACCTGCACTGGGGGTAACTCACACCTGGGGCCCCTCAGGGTCAGGCCGGAGCCGGCCTGCTCATAGCTTCCTGCTCCTCCAGCTGGACCTCACGCCGCTCACCTCCGGCCCACACCCGCCCCATCACGCACCTCTGCCCTTCGCCTCAGTTCTGCTTCTGCAGAATCTGATGCCAGAGCGTCACTGAAGCCCACAGGCTCCCAGCCGAGGACCCCGACTGGGCCCATGCTGCCCGCTGGCCCAGGCCAGGCTGCCTGCTCCTGCCGCTTCGCACTTCCCAGCCTTGTCCGTGAAGACTGACTGAGCTGCGAGCCTGGGACCCGTTGCTGGACCCCTGGGGGCCGCCCCGGGCCCCCGCCTCGTAAGCAGCATCCCGCAGCTGTGAGAAAAGCCACCCGCTGTGCTTTCCCAAGGCCCTCAGGAGAAATCCTCGTTTCCCAAGAGAGGGTGTCAGCCGCGTGGAGGGAAAGCAGGTTGGAAAACAGCAGGCCTCTCTTCAAAGAGCCTCTGGACATGAGAGAGAGGCCTTGCTGCTCCTGCTGGTGTAAGCAGGAGAGGGCTTCTCCAGAAAGCAGTGTTCCAGGTGGCCCCCGGAACTGGAAGCCCCGCAGACACAGGGCCTTCTGCCCGTCACTGGCCTGTGGGAGGTCTGCTCCTGGAAAGGCAGGTGGTAGAGAGAGCTCATGGGGAGGGGCGCCTGGTAACCATAGTGGGCACCATGAGAGGGAAATGGCAGCCCCCTCCAGGGTCTGTGCCTGGAGAATCTCCTGGACAGAGGAGCCTGGCGGGCCACAGTCCATGGAGTCACACAGAATCAGACACGAGTCACGCAGAGCGAGCCATGCGGAGCAGGGCAGGGCAGCCGGCACCTGGTGGGTCCTCAGGCAGGGCCCAGACCACACTCTGAGGTGGGAGGTGAGGTTGGCGTGGGCTGGTGGGGACTGAGGGCCCAGGTGTGTGGGGGCCTGAGGGTCTAGGTGTGGTGGATGGTCTGAGGGTCCAGGTGTGGTGGGGTCTGAACACCCAGCCGTGGTGGGTCTGAGGGTCCAAGTGTGGTGGGGTCTGAGGGCCCAGATGTGTGGGGGTCTGAGGGTCCAGGTATGTTGGGGTCTGAACACCCAGGTGTGATGAGGTCTGAGGGCCCAGGTGTGGTGGGATCTGAAGGACTAGGTGTGGTGGGGTCTGAGGGCCCAAGTGTGATGAGGTCTGAGGGTCCAGGTGTGTGGGGCTCTGAGGGCCCAGGTGTGGTGGGGTCTGAACACCCAGGTGTGTTGGGTCTGAGGGCCCAGATGTGGTAGGTCTGAATATCTAGGTGTGGTGGGTCTGAGGGTCCAGGTGTGGTGGGGTCTGAGGTCTCAGGTGTGGTGGGGTCTGAATATCCAGGTGTGGTGGGTCTGAGGGTCCAGGTGTGGTGGGTCTGAGGGTCCAGGTGTGGTGGGTCTGAGGTCTCAGGTGTGGTGGGTCTGAGGGTCCAGGTGTGGTGGGGTCTGAACACCCAGGTGTGTTGGGTCTGAGAGTCCAGGTGTGGTGGGTCTGAGGTCTCAGGTGTGTTGGGTCTGAGGGCCCAGGTGTGGTGGGGTCTGAACACCCAGGTGTGTTGGGTCTGAGGGTCCAGGTGTGGTGGGTCTGAGAGTCCAGGTGTGTTGGGTCTGAGGGTCCAGGTGTGGTGGGGTCTGAACACCCAGGTGTGCTGGGTCTGAGGGTCCAGGTGTGGTGGGGTCTGAACACCTAGGTGTGTTGGGTCTGAGGGTCCAGGTGTGTTGGGTCTGAGAGTCCAGGTGTGTTGGGTCTGAGGGTCCAGGTGTGTTGGGTCTGAGGGTCCAGGTGTGTTGGGTCTGAGAGTCCAGGTGTGTTGAGTCTCAGAGTACAGGAGTGGTGGGGTCTGAGGGCCCAGGTGTGGTGGGGTCTGAACACCCAGGTGTGCTGGGTCTGAGGGTCCAGGTACAATAGGAAAACACTGGTTTTAAGTTGTATCAAATGACAGTTGTATAGTTTCTCCCCTCAACACTGAGTTCCCCACTTGTAGGCAAGCAGTTGGATTTATTTAGCACCAGTTTTTGAAAAAATGTGGGGATACTAATAGCTTTTAGTTAGAATTGTTGTGGTAATATAATGGGATATAAGAAGGGAATCACCTTACCATGTTGTAGGTCAGTGTATAAATATAAGTGATCACACCTGACATGTAAATATCACTTATACTATGAAGTAGAGTGTTTAGTTTGCCTATTTCCTGGCTCAGCAGGAAATAAAAAATATTGATTTGCTTGCACATGTGGGGTGTCTGTGCCAAGCCCTTGAGTGTGGTCTGGGGGAAAGATGTTTCTTTCTGCAAGTCCAGCAGCCGGCAATGTGCTGAGTTACACAGGTCCTAATGCCAGTCCAGAGCAAAGTTTAAACAAAACCAACTATTTTAACTGTTGCTCTCTTCTTGTTTAGAAGACTTAATTGTGGTTTATCTCCTATTGTTCTTAGAAACTGGGGAGCTGATGATATCAGTTGCAATTGTGTGATGCATTTTTAAGCAGATATTTATTTACCTAATATGCTGCTGCCAAAAACAGGCTCACCCAGACCAGATGTTTTTATCACCAGCCTTGGTATCCGGGAAGAAATAAATAAAACTGTGCCACAAGCTGACCATTAAAGAGCACGATTTCAAAAAATACACTCTTTGAAAAGACTATTTGTAATTTTCTTATACATTTCTTAGTTTAAGGAACTGCATTTAACTGTGAGAAGAAGGATTGTTAGTTGTTTCAGAAAATAACAGTAAGGGTATTTGAATTAAATTCACTTCCATTCCAAGTATTATTTGGAATATTTTGAATGTTGGAAACATTTTTCCTATTGCTGTTTGTCTAAAGCTAGTGTTCTT
This sequence comes from Litocranius walleri, assembly GCA_006410535.1. Taxonomy (NCBI): domain Eukaryota; kingdom Metazoa; phylum Chordata; class Mammalia; order Artiodactyla; family Bovidae; genus Litocranius; species Litocranius walleri. Next base: position 5,388,737 of record SJYG01000068.1, read on the forward strand.
ATCCTCTTGCTTCTCTCTGATGGAAGTGTGGGGTGATAAACAAGTGGACATTTTATCATAACGACACTGCTGATCAGAACTTTTTTTCTTATTCTCTAAAAGCCTCCGCATTTGGGTCTCTCCAATACCTTGGTCTGATTCTCAGACACAGCTGAAAACCCCCTGGAGGCCTGTCTACTGCCTGACCTCAGGGCTCTCTGACCCACACGGCGACCCGCACAGCTGCTTGGAATCCACCTTTCTTTCCGGCTCCCTCTTTCTCCATGCACCTGGCCTTGCCATGGTCTGAGGGTCCCTTCTGCTGCCTTCTCCCATCTCCTCTGTACCATCTTTCTCTCTCTCTGCTCCACCTTGGGCTCAGCAATCATTCCTTCTGCTTTTTCTCTTCTAAACCATATTCTGTTTTTGAACCTTGTGCTGTGACGTATCTATGATTCTAGCTGCCCTTGTCATCCCACCTCTAAATAAATTTGTGAGATAAACAAAACCGTGAATTTTATGCTTCAAATTAGTGTTTTCTTAATTATAAAGCTTAATTTAACTGGAGAGGGCAGAGCAGCACAGACATGCTCACAGATTACTGGTGTCACTCTAAATTGTTATAACTCTGAAAATAAATTTGCCAGTATGTCTCCAGAGCTTAAAGTCGTTAATCCTCTTTATCCAGTAATTGAACTTCTGAAACTCGATCCTTCAAAACAAATCTGAAACTCAAGCATAAAATCACATACAAAGATGTTTATGATGGCATATTTATAATGGAAAAGAATGGAAACATCCCATGATAGTAAAATGGTTTTACAAATACATTTTGGAAATAAATACAGAAAATATTACGATGAGAAGAACATTAGTGTAAAGTTGGGTGAGTGTTAAGATGGAAAGTTTGTGTTAGGATTGGCAGAGAATTCGTAGTTGGGTTGTGTGTATGTATGTTTGTACGCGTGCGTACTCAGTCATGTCCAACTCTTTGCAAACCTACAGGCTGTAGCCCACCAGGCTCCATGGGATTCTCCAGGCAAGAACACTGGAGTGGATTGCCATTTCCTCCTCCAGGGGATCTTCCTGACCCAGGAATTGAACCCACATCTCCTGTGTCTTCTGCACTGGCAGGGGGATTCCTTACCACTGAGCCACTGGAGATGCCCGTAGTCAGGATCAAAGTAGACTGAGAGGTGGACTCAGGACAAGTTTGAGCGACATGGGCAGAAGTAATGGTGGGTGTTCTGGTTGAATGCTGCATAACAAATGACCCCAGGGTTTGTGGGGATAAGATGTTCACAAATGCTCTGGGTCAGGAAACTGTATGGAACACAGAAAGGAGGTCTGGGGTCTCATTTGGAAAGATCTGAATGGCTGGGCTGGCCCAAGGCTGGGGACTGGAACCGTCTGGTTGCTTCCTCACCCGGACATGTGTTACCTGGGCTGGATGGCTTGAAGCACAGGCTCCCCGGGATGGTTGAGCGGTGTGTCCACACGTGGTTTCTCCCCCTGCTTGGGTTTCTCACTGCATGGGACTGGCTTCAGGGGACCACATAGAAGCAACATGATTTTTAAGCCCTTGTTCCAGAAGACACAGGGTCGCTTCCACCATACTGCTTGACTGAAGCTGCCTCAAGCCTGCCCTGACTTGAGGGGAGAGGACAGAGTCTCAGTCCCTTGATGGGCCAAAAGTCAAAGAAGTTGGGACCTTTATCTTTTGCCCACAAGGACCTGAGCACCAAGGCATAGCAGACAGAGAAGACTACTCCTAAGAGTGCCCATGACCAGAGACTTTAGGAATTAATAACACAGAAGACCCTTACCCTCTGCCTGGAGTGGACTAGTTCAGCCTCCAGACAAGCAGAGGGTCTCTCATTTCCAGGAGAGTTAAGGAATAAGATGGGTCACAGTCCCTGTTGGATAGTTTAAAAACATTTCTATTTAAGGGTGGAAGGAATCACATCAAATTCTTGATTTCTGTGTTCATTTGTAGAAGCTCTATTTGCTCTTTTACTAACCTTTGAAAATTTATAAGCAGAAATTAAAATCCATGTCACGAGTCCCAAGCTAAATTGGTTTATTATCAAATGCTCATTATATATGATCCTAGAAAGGTTTCAGGAAATGGACCTGAATACATTATAGGCTGGGCTTCTTCATACCCACCTCCTCATCCAGGGAAAAGAAAACCACAGAGAGTCAGAGTTAATCCATAAAACGAGAGAGATGCTCTCTCTTTTTGGTTTCTTAAATTTGAAAGTAAATTTTATATACTTATAAAAATTCACGCAGTAATCATGCTGAATGTTTACGACCATATCTCCCGACTCAGTGATCTCCCATTGTATTTTCTTAGTGTCTCTCCAATGGCGAGTATCATATCCTGTCTTGGATTTTGGTTATTTATACATTAATCTAATGGGCTTCCCTGGAGGCTCAGTGGTAAAGGAGCTGCAGGAGACCCAGGTTCGATCCCTGGGTTGGGAAGATCGCCTGGAGGAGGGCATGGCCACCCATTCTAGTGTTCTTGCCTGAATCTTGTGGACAGAGGAACCTGGCAGGCTGAAGCCCATAGGATCACAAAGAGTCAGACGCAACTGAAGTGGCTTAGCACGTACGCATGCACACATTAATCTAACCCATTCTAGACTGTATTCTAGCATATTCTATGCATTTAGCATGTGACTCAAATATATACCCTTAATTTAGTTTAACTGCCTTTTCCGGCCTTGTTTCTGGGCATGCACAGAAATTAGAGTCAGGATTTTCAATTTCTTTTATATTTCATGTTGGGGCGTCAGCTTCAGTTGACCTTTATTTATTTATTTATTTATTTAACTGAAGGGTAATTGCTTTACAGAATTTTCTGTCAAATGTCAACATAAATGAGCCCTAAGTTGACCTTTGAATAACATGGGAGTTAGGGGCACTGGCCCTCAGTGCAGTAAAAAATTCACACATGACTTTGCAGTCTGCCCTTTGTATATACAGTTCTAATCAGTGAATTCAACCAACCGTGGGTTGTATAGTATTGCAGTACATATTTACTGAAAAAAAAAAATCTGTGTATAAGTTCAAATACTATTCCATTTGCAAAGAAATTCATATTCATGATCATTCATAAGTTTTATACTTTAATTATGTTTTGTCTCACGTCTTAACACAGATGGACAGGATAGCTTGCTGTTCTTTAGGGAGTATTGATTGTGTTTTCCGAGAGCAATGCTATAAATATTGTTGCATTGCCCACGTTTTAACCTGCTCACCAGATGTTCAACTGTCTTCCTAGCAGTAGCAAGAAAATCGCACAAAAATGGGAGCAATGTCAGATCCTGTTACCTTCTAAAATGCTGCTTTCTCACCTGAAAAATGGGATTGATACCGCCTGTCTTGCCTCCATCATGAGGTTGTTTTAGGAACAAGTGAGAAAATGCTGATGTTCCCCGACATGCGGGGGAATGTATGGAATAGCTGTCATTGCACACACTCTGTGATGAGAGAGGGCACAAACACACAGCACCTGCCAGGCCGCTCGCCCCACCCCGCAGTCGGGCGGGTACCTCTCCCTACAGTCTGGCGGGTACCTCTCCCTACAGTCTGGTGGGTACCTCTCCCTACAGTCTGGCGGGTACCTCTCCTTACAGTTGGGCCCGTTGTCATCAGCCTTGATTCAGCCTCAGGATCTTTCTCAACACAGTCCCTGCAGCCCCTGAGATAAACCTCTCTTAGGGAATGTGGTTTCTGAGTGAGCAGAGATACTCGCCAGGCACAGAACTTGCAGCTCTTCCACATCTGTGAGCACATCTCTGTTTGTTCATACGGGGTAGCGCCCCTCCCCACCCCTTTGCTTCCGACAACCAGCTGCCCTTCTTCACCTCTTTGCCCTTCAATCAGGTTGCTTGATGGGGTCCCGAAAGTGAGCAGGCTGGGGCTGGGGTGCTGTGCGCTGGTCAATCCTGAGCAAGCCTTCCATTCATACTTATTAGCAACTCTATGCTCCAGGGTGGATCTGGAGAGGACATGGTAATAAATGAGGCTCTGAAGGGTGACTTGCTCGATTGCGTTTCTGTCATCTGTCATCTTACTTTCTTAATTAAAAGTTTTTTTCCCCCCTGAAGACACATTATTAGGTATAAGGTATATGAGGTATAACCTCACATGAGTTTGAGATTAGGTACATGCTGAAGCACCTCATTCTGCCCCAATCACTACTTGAAACTTAAGTAAGTTTGTTTTAATGTGTGTGTGTGCTTAGTCATGTCTGACTCTTTGCCATCCCATGGACGGCAGCCCACCAGCTCCTCTGTCCATGGGATTCTCCAGGCAGGAATACTGGAGTGGGTTGCCGTGTCCTTCTCCAGGGGATCTTCCTGACCCAAGGATCCAACCCACATTGCCTGCGTCTCCTAGATTTGCAGGCGGATTCTTTACCACTGAGCCACCTGGGAAGCCAATGCCTTAATGAGAGGTGGACGATCTTCAAGGACGAATATGGAGCATGTGGAAACATCCTCACAGCTCGGCCCCGACTTTGGCTGCTAACTCATCTCTGCCCCCATTGTGGCTGAACACCCCGCCCTGGCTGCGCCAGCTCAAGCTGAGGACACGTGGGGTCTGGGACCACTGTCACCAAGAGAGGCCCCAGGGGACTGTCAGCATTCCAGATGACTGACTTTTGTTTATGGATACTGATATTCACTCCCAGCAGTCTGAAGCTGGGTCTGTGTAGCCTGAGGCCCGATCCTATTAAAGCCCCACTGTGCTTTCTCTTTAAACTGAAGGCTCTGGTGAACTCTGACCTCCTGGGACGTTGGCCCCCTGATGAAGACGGGCATCTGTTTCTTCTGAGGGGCCAAGGGGCTGAGAGCCGAGTGTGGTGAGGGAGGTCTGGGTTCCCTCCACAGTCGCGAAAGAGCTGATAATCGCAGTCCTTATTTGGAAGGCCAGTAGAGGCCCCCAGGAGGAGCTGAGCCTGGCACCAAGCAGAGGAGGCTGTGTGCACAGCCCTGGCCTGGCAATGGGGGGCAGGAGGTGAGGGGAAACAGGCTGTCCTTCAGCTCGCCTTGCCCAGCGCCCACACCCTGTGAAGGGCTGCGTCTGCTCACCTGGGAACCACAAGGCACCCCAGACGAGGGAGCGAGATGGGTGGGCAGGCAGACATTTAGAGCTGACCATGCTTACTGGGTTCTGGGAGCCCAGAGACAGCTCTGCTGCCAGTTTGGGTTGGGGGAAGGGCTAAGAGGGCTTCCTGCAGACTGGCCTTGCACTTGGTCTTAAATGTTTGAATGATGAAATTGATGCCGAAGCTCAGCTTCTCTGCACACCAGTGCTGAACCGAATCTCAGAGACAGAGTTTTGGATGAAGCAGAAAAGGAGAGCTTTATTACTTTGTCAGGTGAAGAGGGGACACAGAGGGTTAATGCCCTCAAAACCAAGCATCCCCACTTGGGAAAGACAGTGATAAGTTTTGTATTAACAGTAAACGAGGGTGTGATCAGCTCGTGAACATTCTTCTGATGGTTGGTGGTGAGGTAAGTAGGGGTCAGCATCATCAACCTTCAAGTTTAACTGGTCTGGAGTCTACCTGTCTGTGAGCAGCATGTCATCATTAAACATTGACTTCTCCACCTGGGAGGGTTTTATGTATCTGCAAAACAGCTCAGAGACATTGTTGTGTGTGTATCCATTGATGGGGAAATAGCCCCTGCCTCAAGGCTGCTCGACTCTTCCTCCCTGGTTTCACTTTCCCTCCCTTCCCTAGTTGGGCTTCCCTGGTGGCTCAGACAGTAAAGAATCTGCCTGCAGTGCAGGAGACCCAGGTTTGACCCCTGGGTCAGAAAGATCCCCTGGAGAAGGGCATGGTAACCCACTCCAGTAGTCTTGCCTGGAGAATCCCATGGACAGAGGAGCCTGGTGGGCTACAGTCCATGGGTTCACAGAGTCGGACACGACTGAATGACGAACACTTTGGCTTTCCCTTCCCTAATTAACAACGGCTTGAATCTGTCCACTGGAACTCAGGGAAGGTCTTTGAGGCTAAATGAAGACTATTTCCTATAATCAAAGAAACGGGGGAGACAGAAAGCCCTTGTGCCCAGGAGCCCCACTGGGCCCTGCAGAATATAAACAGTTAGCCAGGAGATAAGGCAGAAAAAATGAATTCTAGTGTTCTCCCCCTAGGGAGAAGGGAAGAAAAATGAAAAGTAAAAGTGTCCAATGAAACATGCCACTCTGGGCCATGTTCCCCATGCTGTCCTGCATGACTGATGCAAATTTTGGGTGCTGAGCAAAGTAGGAGAAAGGACCAGGAGGAAGGGCCCAGATTTGAGGGAACAGTTACAACTAGGCTCAGAAACTCGGGGGCTTTCTGCAGAGTCTGCAGGAGTCAGTGGAGGCTGGGGCGGGCAGTGAGTGGTTCTCTGTCTGGAGAGACGGCCCCTGGTGGTGATGCCCAGAGAAGTGACTGACTGGAAGGAGGGAGAGCCTGGGGATCCGTGGGGAGCTCAGGTCACAGGGGACCTGTGGAAGGGAGAGTGAGGTCCAGATATAGACTCGGGATGGCTCTAACCCACTGCCTGAGGGGGAGAGAGAGACAGGGATGGAGAGGCACACCAGGAGGACTCCGTGGTGACAGGAAAAGGTTGCCAGGGTGCAGCTGCAGGCCGAGGGACGCGGGTGCAGACTGGCACCTCCATAAACCAGGGGCAGGCATCGCACTCTCCCCCTGAGCCTCTGGGGACCGGCTGACCCCCCTGGTCCAGAGCTGCAAGGGAAGAGCATTCTTCTGATTTAAGCTACCAAGTCTGCAGCACCATTGCTGAAGCCCTAGGGATCTGACACACCCGCTCTGAAGAGGTAAAGGAGGGACATTCACGGTAGAAGGGGCGAGGATGAAGGAGGCCTTGTGTACATGGGAGGAGCCTCGGTGAAGCTCAGGCAGAGCCTGGGGAAGCCTGGGGACAAGGGGATGCAGGGAGCAGAGGATGGCTGGGGCAGCCTCAAACACCAGGTGGAAATTCCAGACTCTCAGCTGAAAACCCTGCACTCTCAACTGAAAGGCATCCCAGGCCTTTGAAAATGCAGGTTGGATGATGAAGGAGAGAGGGTTTTTCTCTAAGCCTGCTCAAGAGTAAAAGAAATGCGTCCCACACAGAGGATGCACAGAGCGCACGGAAGGGATCGGCGTCTGTCGGAACTCCATGCCTTAGTGGGGTCACTTCAGCCAGCAGTGCATAATCCACTCTGGAAGCTTCTGCCCTTGCTAGACGTAAAGAACACTCCAGTGTTGGGCCACATCCAGTGTCTGAACCCCAACATAGAATTAAATCTCAGAGACAGAGTTTTGGATGGAGTAGAACACAAGAGCTTTATTGCTTTGCCTTTTCAGACTTGTCATTGGGTTCACGAGGTCTGTCTAGTCAAAGCCGTGGTTCCAGTAGTCGTGTCTGGATGTGAGAGCTGGACCATAAAGAAGACAGAGAGTTGAAGAATTGATGCTTTTGAACTGTAGTGATGGAGAAGGCTCTTGAGAGTCCCTTGGGCTGCAAGCGGATCAAACCAGTCAATCCTGAGATGCGTGTGAAAGGAATGAATTCAGTGAAGCCAGAGCCTTGCATCTTCACTAAATGGCTTAGCTTGATATCTAGTTTTCCTTGTTGTTGCTCAGTCGCCAAGTCATGTCCGACTCTTCGTGGCCATGGACTGCAGCACGCCAGGCCTCCTTGCCCTTTATCACTTCCTGGAGCTTGCTCAAACTCATGTCCATTGAGTTGGTGATGCCATCCAACCATCTCATCCTCTGTCGGTTTTCCTTACTACTTAAGAATAACCTTTGGTGTTCAGACTGCCTGCCCCCTTTGTTGCAAACTTGTATATAATCTGACTTCCTTTCCTGCCTCTTTGGATCAGTTTTCTCAGAGCTACTGAGATACTGTCTCTGGGATCAGAGTCCTTAACATTCTTACCAAATAAAATAACTCTCTACTTTCAGGTTGTGACTGATTTTTAAGTCAACAAGAACAGTAGTTATTGAGCTAGAACCCAGCCTAATCCAGAATGACTTCTTCTTAGCTCACTGTATCTGCAGAGGCCCCCTTTCTCAAATAAAGTCACAGCAGGAGATTTAGGGTAGTCGGGGGTCTTAGGGAGACATTTTCCTACCCAGTCTATACCTTACAAATATTTATCTTCTTAAGCTCAGACCCCAGGTTCTGATGCCTCTCAGCTGTGTTCTTCTCTGACTGAATTATTCTTTTTGTCTTGAATACTTCCTCGAGATATTATTAGGTTTTATGCCATGAGTCATTTGAAAATAGTGGAACAATTGAAGAGGGCAAAGTTATGTCTGCACTCATACAAACCAGTTTTAAACAAAACAACTCTTTGTTAAACAAAAGAGTTGTAAAACTTGTTAAATAAAAGAGGTTTAAAACCCTTTGTTTTAAACAAAACAAAGAGTAATTTGCAAAAGTTTTATTTTTCCTCACCTAGTTTGCTGAAAGAACCTTATTAGAAATCCAGAGACAATGTATGTTTTCCATACATTATCTGTCTTCTGTAAAATCATGTGACATGAATATTTTAAGAACACAAATGTTTTTCTTTAGCAGTGTCACCAAACAGATAATCTCTCTCCCGTGGTTGGTATGAAAAGTCTTACTGGTTCCTGTCCGCTCCAGCCTGGGAAGGAGCTGTTCTCTGGGCATTTGTCCTCAGGTTGCTCTGTAAGAAATCACTGAGGTGGGTGTGTTTCTGACTGGTCTTAAAGACTTGCCTCGACCTGCCATTGTCGCTGCATGGGATACACCAGCTGGCAGGCGGCTTCTCCTTTAATTGTGGTGTGAAGTCTCCTGGCGTTGAGTAAATGGACACTTGCACCTCCTCAGACGCTCTGGGCTCTGCTCCCCCAGTCATCTTTTTGTCCCCTCATGTCTTATTCATTGTCTTGGCTTCCCATGTCTAAGTTGTGAAATAAATTTGCTTCTTAGCAGTGTCAGACTTGGTGGTCTAAAAATCTGGAGAGTTCAACTCTGACCCTTGTACACCAGCATCGCCAATTCCAAGGGCCTGTGTTTTTCAGTGGTTCCTGAGTCACAAATTATTCTTTTTCTTTCTTTTCTTTCCTGATTCAGAAAGACAGGCCTATTCAAGTGTTTTATCATGACATTAGGAACATATAGATTGCTTTTCAGGAGAGTTCTCTTCTCAAAAGAATGTTAGATTAAGGTGCACACATCTGCCATCTGTAAAAGGCCTTGAGGATACATCTTTTCAATAAAGAGATTGTCTTTTTAGTTGCTTTGATTAAAAACAGCAGCATTCCCTGCTGCCAAATAACTCACCTGGGTTTCATCTCATCGCTATAAATAAGCAGAACAGGCATGCATCACAATAAGCTTCATTCAAAGCATCAGAGCAGAACAGTCTCCGAAAGGCTCCTTGAGGCCACAAGTCACTGTACTTTCAAGCTCACAGGCAGCCAGTTTCTTAATACCTTTATTTTCAGCCATCCAGTCACACTGCCTCCCGGGACCGGGGCCCCTGTGCTCGGTGTCCATTGAGCTCAAAGCCATGCTGCTTGGTTTCTGTCCCACACACTGCAGAGCTGGCTGTTGACATGTTTCCCTGCCACTTTCACAAGGTCAGAGAGGGAGAAACACTGCTTTACCAGTGCCTCTGTGATGGGCGCAGTCGGGGGCACTTGGATCCACAGGTCTGCAGTGGAGCACCAGGAGTATGGGAGATGGCACACAGAGAAGGCAGGGCCGCCTACCAGCTCTGGGATGAAGCTGATGGTGGTGATGATGGTATCAATGTTGATGACAATGATAGTGATGATGGTGATGACGGTGGTGCTGCTGACAATAACGAAGATGGGGTTGATGGCAGTGATAACACTGACAGTGACGCTGATGATGGTGATGGGGGCGCTGATGGTGATGACAGCAGTGACAATGATAGCGATGACGATGGTGATGAGGGCAATAATGATGATGGTGTTGATGGTGATGATGATGGTGGTGATGATGGTGATGATGGTGGTGATGAGGGCAATAATGATGGTGTTGATGGTGATAACGGTGGTGATGATGATGGTGATAATGATGGTGATGAGAGCAATAATGATGATGGTGTTGATGGTGATGATGGTGGTGAGGATAACAGTGATGGTGATGACAATGGTGATGATGATGATGTTGTTGATGGTGAGAATGGTGGTGATGATGGTGGTGATGATGATGGTGATAATGGTGGTGATGGTATTGATGGTGATGATGGTGATGGGGGCACTGATGGTGATGTCCACAATGGCAATGATAGTGATGATGCTGGTGATGATGGTGATGATGCTGGTGATGATGGTGATGATGCTGGTGATGAGAGCAATAATGATGATGGTGTTGATGGTGATAACGGTGGTGATGATGATGGTGATAATGATGGTGATGAGAGCAATAATGATGATGGTGTTGATGGTGATGATGGTGGTGATGGTGGTGAGGATAAGAATGATGGTGATGACAATGGTGATGTTGATGATGGTGTTGATGGTGAGAATAGTGGTGATGGTATTGGCGGTGATGATGGTGATGGGGGTGCTGATGGTGATGACAGCAGTGACAATGTTAGCGATGATGACAGTGATGATGATGAAGGCAATAATGATGGTGGTGGTGATGATGATAGTGATGATGATGGTGTTGATGGTGATGATGGTGGTGATGATGATGGTGATGATAGTGATGATGGTGGTGATGATGATGGTGAGGATAACAGTAATGGTGATGACGATGGTGATGATGATGATGGTGTTGATGATGATGATGGTGTTGATGGTGATAATGGTGGTGATGGTATTGATGGTGATGATGGTGATGGGGGTGCTGATGGTGATGTCAACAATGGCAATGATAGTGATGATGCTGGTGATGAGGGCAATAATGATGGTGTTGATGGTGATAATGGTGGTGATGATGATGGTGTTGATGGTGATGATGGTGATAATGGTGGTGATGAGGGCAATAATGATGATGGTGTTGATGGTGATAATGGTGGTGATGAGGGCAATAATGATGATGGTGTTGATGGTGGTGATGATGGTGATGATGGTGGTGATGAGGGCAATAATGATGATGATGTTGATGGTGATGATGATGGTGGTGATGATGGTGATGATGGTGGTGATGAGGGCAATAATGATGATGGTGTTGATGGTGATGATGATGGTGGTGATGATGGTGGTGATGAGGGCAATAATGATGATGGTGTTGATGGTGTTAATGGTGGTAATGATGGTGATGATGATGGTGATGATAACAGTGATGTGATGACAATGGTGATGTTGGTATTGATGGTGATGAGGACAACGATGTCTGTGATGCTGGTGGTGAGGCCTGTCATTTATAAAGAATACTCTGTTTCAGTCACCTACCTCTAGATTAATCTAACTGAAGCCTCAAGCCCTAGGGCAGAGTTCCTATTATTAGCCTGGTTTGGTTGGCTAGGAAATTCTCCTTAATGAAGTCTTACTCCTCTTGTTTGGGATGATTCTTTTGGAAAAGCCATGATGTGCATTTTTGGAAGGGCTCTCACATGGACCTATCCTCACACCTGTGGGTGTGCTCCTGTCACTAACCCTATGAGGTACAGAGGTTGAGACTAAAGACAAAACTGTTAAGAGGAGGTTGAGGATGGATGAAAAGGGCTTAGTACACCAGCCTTTGCCAGATCACAGTGCTTTATGCCATCCAAGATTAGATGGGCTCATTCAGAGTTATGGTGAGGATGTGGACTGATGCGAGAATCACTGCTGATCATGATTTCAATATTACCTGAATTGGACAGAGCTTCTCCTGACAGACCGCAGAGAGAGGTCCGAGCTCAGGGCACTTGTTCTCCAGAATGTACCAGCAGAGCCAGGTTTACATGCTTATTCTGAGAATCCTGGAGCTGTAATATGCACTGGGGCCCCTTACGGTCCCTCTGAAGACCCTCACTCACTCTAGATCTCAGCAGTGCCTCATCTGGACCAACTTCTGAGGGACATTTGACCCACTTGACTCTCTATCAGATTTTAGTTTTGTGGCTTATTCACTCCCAACACCAGTGGGAGTTCTGATGAAACAACCATCTATACTTCATTTAAAATCTATATGAAAAAGGCCTTGGAATTGTATTGTTTCATGCTTACTTTATAGAATATTGTAATAATTTACATTTTACCTTCTAGGTCTTCTAAAAAACTTAATGTCTGCATTGAAACTAAACTGTAGATGTTTTGATTTCAAATTCCATGTTCTTTTGTCTAATTCATGAAAAAATAAATATATTCACATTTGTTCAGTCGCTAGGCCAGCTCTTTGTGACCCCATGGACGGCAGCATGCCAGGCTTCTCTGTCCTTCTCCCAGAGCTTGCTCAAAGTTAAGTCCATAGAGTTGGTGATGCCATCCAACCATCTCATCCTCTGTCACCCCCTTCTGCTCCTGCCTTCAATCTTCCCCAGCATCAGGGTCTTTTCCAGTGAGTCAGCTCTTAGCATCAGGTGGCCAAAGTATTGGAGGTTTCCTTTCAAGGAGCAAGCAACTTTTAATTTCATGGCTGCAGTCACTGTCTACAGTGATTTCGGAGCCCATGAAAATAACATCTTTCTTTTATATACATTCATATCATAGTTCAAGATGACCCTTCTCTAGCAGAGGTCAAGATAAAGAGTCCAACTTTATGAGGGACCTTGGATCCTCTTACCAGATGCTGGCCTCTGGGCCATAAGACACACCTGTTTGGCAATCTACAATGTCCTGTAGCTGAATCCGGCTTCTGTACTCCAACACCGAATTACATCTCAGAGACAGAGTTTCGGGTGATGTAGAGAAGAATAGCTATATTGCTTTGTCACCCACAGGGGGCCACAGTGGTCTAATGCCCTCAAAACTATGTCCTCACCAGGAGGGGGTAGTGAGAGGGTTCATAGTGGTGGTTCTCAGGGGGTGTGATCAGCTCATGGACGTTCTTCTGATTGGTTGGTGGTGAGGTAAGTGGGAGTCAGCATCAATCTTCTGGTTCCAACTGGTCTGGGGTCTACAGGCTTGTGGGCAGCACATGAAAACTTCCCATCTGGTGGAGGTTTCGGTATCTGCAAAACAACTCAAAGCCATTATTAGATATGTCCCTTGAGGGAGACCCAGGACCCTACCTGAGGGGTGCACTGCTGTTTATTTTGGGAGACCCAGGACCCTACCTGAGGGGTGCACTGCTGTTTATTTTGGGAGACCCAGGACCCTACCTGAGGGG
>SJYG01000068.1:5403118-5457716 GCA_006410535.1 Litocranius walleri
GCAACTGTCTGAACTGCCCACTGGAACTCAAGGAAGATCATGGAGGCTGAATGAAGCCTATTTCCTGTAACCAAGAAATGGGGAACACAGAAAGGCTTTGTGCCCAGAAGCCCCACAGGGTCCTGCTCAGTATCAGTTCTAATGGCTGATTCAATAAAGGACCTGGTTTTTCAGAGGCTTCCCTGGTGTGGACCTGCCTTCTACTCCCAAAGAACAGCTATATTCTCTTTTGCCTTCATTAAATGTTCAGGGTTCCATTTATTTATGGCATGAACCTTCGTATCTTTTAGAGTACCAAATACTGGTAACTGTAAACAGAACCTGTTTTGAATCACATATCAAAATCTGATCAAAAGGGTAAGTTAGAGGCTTCCAAGGAACATTTTGCCAGCTCCAGCTATCAAATTTTAAAGTTCTTGCGCTTTCAAGTTTGACATTTGAAAGCACACAATTCCCCCTTTTAAATAAAAGATAACACATGTCTATGAAATGTACAAGTCACAGATATGCAGCCAAGGAATTGTTACCCGTTGAATAACCCCATGTTGTTAATATCCAGGTCAAGATACAACACTGCCAGGCATCCAAAAGCCCCATTGCCATTACCTCTTGATCACAGCCAACCACCACGAGACTCTGACCTCTTGGACCAGTTTGGCCTGTCTTTGAGTTTGAGTAAGTGGAGTCACACCGTGTCATCGTTTTGCTGCTCCCCCCTTTCTAGCTCACTTCTGGGGAGATTCGGCGGTGTTGCCGTACGTGGGTGTGGTTTGCTCATTTTCATTGCTTTGTGAAGTTTCACTGAGTTAGCATTCTACCGTTTATTCATACATTTTGCTACTGATGGCTATTAGAGTTATTTCCAGTCTGGGGCTTTTACAAACAAGGCTGCCCAAGTGCTATCATTCCTGTCTTTCGATACAAACCAAAGAATACCACGCTGGGACATAGGACAAGCATTTGTTCAAAAGATGCAAGCGTTTCCAAGCAGCATGCCTGTTACTGTCAATCCAGGAATTCGTCTGTTTTGGAGGGTGTGTCATGGTGTTCCAGTGTGGTATTAAAATACACACTTTTGTAGACGTCTGATAAGATTAGATGTGTTCTCACGTGTTTATTAGCCCTTGTGGTATGCTGTTGTGTGACATTCCCTGTTCAAATCTCTCCTCTGTTTCCCCACCCCCACCCCACATGGGAGTTTTCCTTGTTATCCTCTAGGAGTGTAGGATGAAGGTCGTTAGCAGTTAGATAGGCTATAAATAGTATATATGATATAATACAATGAGGAGCTTATGTAATAATACTTCCTTTAGAATTGACAGATCAAACCAGTCAGTCCCAAAGGAAATAAATCCTAAATATTCATTGGAAGGACTGATGCTGAAACTGAAGCTTCAATACTTTGGCCATCTGATTTGAAGAACTCATTGGAAAAGACTCTGATGCTGGGCAAGATTGAAGGCAGACGGAGAAGGGGGCGACAGAGGATGAGATGGTTGGATGGCATCATGATTCAATGGACATGAGTTTGAGCAAGTTCTGGAAGATGGTGAAGGACAGGGAAGCCTGGCATGTTGCAGTCCATGAGGTTGCAAAGAGCTGGACAGAGCTGAGTGACTGAACAACCACAATGATAATACTCTAGCCTTGTTGAAACTGAAACCATGCAACTCAGATTGGAGCTTTAACTCACGTGCCAGGACTTGAACTCAGCCAAAACCCAGATGGGGCCTTTTAATTGAGATCGCCACCTGATCTTAGGATGTCATGAAACTCAGGTTTTCATGTCTCATCATAGAAGTGATTCAGTGAGAGACAAAGTGAAAGATAAGAAGTAGAATTATTTAGAGAGAAACACACTCCACAGGCAGAGTGTGGGCCACCTCAGAAGGCAAGGGCTCTGAGATATGGTGTGGTTAGTGTTTATGGGCTGGGTAAACTCATAGGTGGAGGAGTGGGAGGTTTATTCCAACTACTTGAGGGCAGGGACAGAGATTTCTGGAAACTAGGCCATCACCCACTTTTTGACATTTTATGATTGGTCTCAGAATTGTCTTGGCACCTGTGGGTATGTCATTTACCTAATATATTACAATAAGGCCACAGTGAGGCGCAAGGCCCCCTGGCAGTTGAGTCCTCTGCCATCTTGGACCTAGCTAGTTCTAACCCGTTTTTGTCATGTCCCATAGCTATGTCATTCTTTTAAAGGTTATGCCCTGGCCGCTTCCCTCCTGTTTCATTTACTCTGTTAGTTATATCCTTTTTGATGAAAACACTTTCTTAAGTTAACATCTCTTTTTATCACTCTTTTTGTTTTTATTTTTTCCTACTTTCTTCTATGGAGAAGGCAATGACACCCACTCCAGTACTCTTGCCTGGAAAATCCCATGGATAGAGGAGCCTGGTGGGCTGCAGTCCATGAGGTCGCTAATGTCGGACACGACTGAGTGACTTCCCTTTCACTTTTCACTTTCATGCACTGGAGAAGGAAATGGCAACCCACTCCAGTGTTCTTACCTGGAAAATCCCAGAGACGGGGAGAGCCTGGTGGGCTGCCGTCTATGGGGTCACAGAGTCGGACACGACTGAAGCGACTTAGCAGCAGCAGCAACTTTCTTCTATGTTATTTTCCAAAATGTTTATTGTTTTGTATTTCACATGTATGACTGTAATCACCTGGAATTGATTTTATTGTACTGTGTCAGGTAGGACTTAAAATTCACTATTTTTCATGTGTGTCCATCAAATGGACTCATTTATTGAAAAGACCATTATTCCCCCTGTCCCTGCTCTTAGTACCATTCTGTTATCCAGCAAATGAACCTACTTAGCTGCAAATGTGAAATAATTTTCCAAAGATAATTACTCCATTTTCTAAAAACTGGTTTATCCTTCTGTCAGTACCAGTGTATCTTAATTATGATCATTTTACAGTAAGTCTTGATGTTTGGAAGAGAAGGTTTCCTTTCTTGTTTTTCTTAAGAGTGTCTTTTTTAATTGGACTGGTTAAATATTTATAAATCACTCTATTCCCTGCCCATATTGGCTTCATAGGTGTGTAATTTTTTTAAGCCTGTGATTACCCTAGGGAATACAGCAGACAGCCTTGATTTACAAAGTCTAACAGAAATCAGCCCTTTTACTTATTTCTACCCAGTGCAGGAAATTTAGAATGCCTTCACTCTATGCATTCTCCTCTTGCCGTATGAGTTTGGGCTTCCCTGGTGGCTCAGCAGTTAAGAATCCTCCTGCCAATGCAGGAGATGTGGGTTTGATCCCTGGGTTGGGAAAACCCCTTGGAAAAGGAAATGGCAACCCACTGCAGTATTCTTGCCTGGGAAATCCCATGGACAGAGGAGCCTGGTGGAATACAGTCCATGGGGTCACAGAGATTCGGACACAGCTGAGTGACTGAGCAACAATACACCACATGAGCCATTGTTGCCATTGGTTTGCATTCTACATTATTGTTATGTTTTGCAGGTTATTCTGCTTAGATTTATTCGCATGTTTAAGCTTGCACCCTTGCTTCTTTCAGTTTTGATCTGGAGTCTTTTTCCACTTGAAGAACTGCCCTTAGCATCTCCACTATTGTGGCTCTTATGTTGAATATTATCTTTGTTTTGATCTAAGATGTTTCCACTTCTATTTCATTTTTGAGATACACTTTTCTAGAGTTAAACGAAACTTAAATTCTTGTATTTGTTGTTGTGTTATTTGAAGGTGCAATGTCATTTCTTCCTGGATTTCATAACTTCCAGCAAACAGTCAGCTTTCATTCCTGTTGTTGCTCAGTCACTAGGCTGTGTCTGACTCTTTGCAATCCCATGGACCGCAGCACTCCAGGCTCCCTGCCTTTCACCATCTCTCGGAGCTTGCTCAAACTCATGTCCATTGAGTTGGTGATGCCATCCAACCATCTCATCCTCTGTCACTCCCTTCTCCTCCTGCCTTCAATCTTTCCCAGCATCAGGGTCTTTTCCAATGAGTTGACTCTTCATGTCAGGTGGCCAAAGGATTGGAACTTCAGCATCAGTTCTTCCAGTGAATATTCAGGGTTTATTTACTTTAGGATGGACTGATTTGATCTCCTTGCTGTCCAGGGGACTCTCAAGAGTCTTCTCCAGCACGTCAGTTCGAAAGCATCAATTCTTCAGCACTCTTTATGGTTCAGCTCTCACATCCATACATGACTACTGGAAAACTCATAGCTTTGACTATACAGACCTTTGTTGGCAAAGTGATATCTCTGCTTTTTAATATGTTGTCTAGGTTTGCCCCTTGTTCTTCTTCCAAGGAGCCAGTGTCTTTTAACTCTTATGACATCACTTTGAAAGTAATTTGTCTTTTCTCTGTCTGCTTTCTTTTTTGTTTTTAATATTCCTCTGTTTTGGGCCTAGATGTGGTATTTTTGCATTTACCCTCTTTGAAGTCTGTAAAGCGTGTAGAATATGTGGCTTTCAGTATTTCATTAGTTTTGGGAAATTGCCATCATTTCTTCTGCCTCCTTACTGTCTTCTTGTGTTTCTGGAATTTCAGTTGTAGGTAATTTAGACTGTATTCCCACACCCCTGTGTATATTATGTTCTTTCTACTATTTTCATTACATTGTCCAGATAATTCTTTATGGTCTATCTTTCAGTCTACTAATTTCATTTTCAGCTTTCTAAAACTTTGTGTCAACTCCATTACCATGGCATCATTGTGGTTTTCCAGTTCTAGAATGCCCAGCTGGGCTTTTAAAAATAATTTCTAGTTCTTTACAAGATTCTGCACCAAAATCTTTCCCAGTTCTTTACAAAAATTCTGTCTGCCCTTTTTTTCCCCCTTAAACCTCTTAAGCCTTGTTATTTTAAAGCCTGTGTCTGAACCCCTTATAAGTCAACTGTTCCTCTTTGTTTTAAATAATGCTTTCTTTACTCCCATGAATGGTCATTTTTCACTGGGTACATGTGTTGTATGGGAAAAGTCATAAGACTTCCCTGATGGCTCAGGGGTAAAGAATCTGCCAGCAATGCTGGAGACACGGGTTGGATCCCTGGATTGGGAAGATCCCCTGGAGGAGGGCATGGCAACCCACTCCAGTATTCTTGCCTGGAGAACTCCATGGACAGAGGAGCCTGGTGGCAACAGTCCATGGGGCTGCAAAGAGTCAGATATGACTGAGCAACTAACACTTCCACTTCCAGAAATAATTTAATGCTCTGGATGACCTCGCCTCCTACACAGGCTGTTTGTCTACTTCTGCAAGGTAACTAGACCAGGAAGGTTAGAAAGCTGGGGTTACCTTGTCTCTGAGAGGGATGAGCATGGCCCAGATCTTGACTGCAGTTTGTCTCTGAGGGTCTGTCTACTTCTGGTTCCTCCTTATTACTTGGTTCACCCCCTCTAAAATTCGGATTCAGTTTAGTAGACCCGCCTCCTTGCTGGGCTGCCGTGAGTTCTGGCTTCTGTGTCCACTCTGGGCAGTTGGCAAAGGTTCTGCCCATCTCTGCCTGTTCCACAGCCCTTTTCAGCTGAAGAAGAGCATCGGGGGTAAAACTGCCACAAGTGCCAGGCTCACTTTTTGTTTTTTTTCATAAAACCTCGTTTTTCAAAAAATTTTTTTATTGCTATATTAATTTCCTGACATCATAACTACATCTCAACAATATTTTCTCAGATCTTCTGGGGGTTTTCACTGGGAAGGATTAGTCTGGTTCCAGTGGAACTGGAACTTGCCAGTAGAGCGGTATTCTCACCATATATTAGAGAGATCTGTTTCATGGGAACTTTGCATGCAATGTGTGAGAAAGTAATTAAATCTACCCACCAAGCTAATATCCTTTCTCACCAACCTCTTCTCCACTGCTGTGATTATGTCTTAAAAAAAGACAGCTCCTTTCTCAGCACTGCAGCCCCTTTGCTCTGAAGTGTTCAGGGCACTTGGATGTCCCGCCACCTTAGCTGTATTTTGTGTTAATGGTCTGTGGAGTCAGCATGGAGATGGTCGCTCCGTAAACACAGCATTGACCCCAAGCTGCCCCTCCTGTGTCCCCACCTGCCCTATAAACTCTGCAGGCTCTGCCCCCACCATACCCTCCTTGCTTCCTTGAAGCTCAGATACAACTGTTACAACCATTCAACATCGCTGCTGGAGTGCTGGAAAAGCGGCCACAATACACAGACCCAGGAGAGTAGCTGTGTTCAAATAAAACTTTATTTGCATAAACGGGGGCAAGGCGGGTGGGATGGATCTAGTTCAGGGGCCATAATTAGCTGATCCCTGATCTAGCACCTCATTCTGGAGGATGGTCGACGTGAGCTGGCATACTTTCCTCTCCTGACTGTAGGAATACACATTATATACACATGAATGCAGGGTAAACTCCAGAACACAGATAGATATTTAATATCCAGCCAGCACTGTGCATAGGCTTGAGAGCACCAGGCTTATTCACTTAAATCTTCCTTGGAACAAACATATTTTTCCTTGTTCAGCCTTGTTTTTGACTTCTGGAACACAAAATAACTTCAGTAGGGTTGGAAGAAAAGTTATGACCAACCTGGATAGCATATTCAAAAGCAGAGACATTACTTTGCTGACTAAGTCAAGGCTATGGTTTTTCTTGTGGTCATGTATGGATGTGAGAGTTGGACTGTGAAGAAGGCTGAGCGCCGAAGAATTGATGCTTTTGAACTGTGGTGTTGGAGAAGACTCTTGAGAGTCCCTTGGACTGCAAGGAGATTCAACAAGTCCATTCTGAAGGAG
The DNA here is from genome assembly GCA_006410535.1 of Litocranius walleri. Classification (NCBI taxonomy): domain Eukaryota; kingdom Metazoa; phylum Chordata; class Mammalia; order Artiodactyla; family Bovidae; genus Litocranius; species Litocranius walleri. The sequence continues at coordinate 5,409,870 of SJYG01000068.1, forward strand.
ATCAGCCTTGTGATTTCTTTGGAAGGAATGATGCTAAAGCTGAAATTCCAGTACTCTGGCCACCTCATGTGAAGAGTTGACTCATTGGAAAAGACTCTGATGCTGAGAGGGATTGGGGGCAGGAGGAGAAGGGGATGACAGAGGATGAGATGGCTGGATGGCATCACTGACTCAATGGACGTGAGTCTGAGTGAACTCCAGAAGTTGATGATGGACAAGGAGGCCTGGAGTCCTGGGATTCATGGGGTTGCAAAGAGTCAGACGACTGAGCGATGGAACTGAACTGAACTGAATGGTTCCAAGTTTCCTATTTTAAAGGTGATTGGTCTGTCAGATGCTCAGCATAAATTCTCACTACATAGAGAGGGGGTTGGAGAAGGCAATGGCACCCCACCCCAGTACTCTTGCCTGGAAAATCTCATGGACGGAGGAGCTTTGTGGGCTGCAGTCCATGTGGTCACTAAGAGTCGGACACGACTGAGTGACTTCATTTTCACTTTTCACTTTCATGCATTGGAGGAGGAAATGGCAACCCACTCCAGTGTTCTTGCCTGGAGAATCCTAGGGATGGCGGAGCCTGGTGGGCTGCCATCTATGGGGTCACACAGAGTCAGACATGACTGAAGCGACTTAGCAGCAGGGAGGGTTGGGGCTAAGTGGCTTCTCGTCTGGCAACCATGACAGCTGCCGTCACGAGAAGGAGACACCTGACTCTGAGTTACAGAAAGTAAAGAAAAATGAGACAGACCACCCAGGGGACATGAGTGTCAGGGACTGAAATGGTGTTGGAAGGGCCAGACAGACAAAAAACACTGGATCTTCATCAGCAACTCTTAAAAAAAGTGAACTTCAGGGTTCACATCAGGCTGTGAAATACAAGTGGCACCTTAGGTGGCATTTTAACAAATATAATGAAATTTCAGGCACATTTGGTGGCTTTTGAACAAGAATAATGAAAAGTATTTAACCTGGTTCAGCTGTTGGAGTCAATGAAGAAAGAGATTAATAGAAGAAAAATGTTATTTTACTTTCTGGGTGTGAGAAAACCAGCAAGCATCTAGTTTCACATGTTCCCCAATTCAGATTTAACTAACGTGCATCTCCTGATGGGCCCTTTCAGCAAGAAAAGATGGGTCACTGCTTGCAGTGAGCTCATGTTGCATTGTTCTCAGCAACAAAAAGAGGCTTGGAATGGGAGTGCGGGCACTGCTGTGTAGAGCAGAGAGGCCGTCTCTGAGAGCAATCAGCATTCACCAGAGGAAGAGCGCGTTCAGCCCTCACTCCGGCTGGGAACCACCTTTCCAGCTGCCTTCCCGATCCAATTTCATCTGACTTTGTTCTCTGGGCTCTCTGATGCGAGGTGCAGAGTTTCTTCCCTGGCAGGACTGGCAGCGACACAGCCTTCCGACTGACATGCCGCTCATTTGAGAGGCTTTGCAAGCACCTTGCAGAGCAGGGGAACTTGTGCCTTTCACATACCCCAGTTTGAAGGTGGGATCTGTGTCTTGTTAGGAGATCTTGGAGAGATCTCTGTTGAAGGGTGACATCAGAAGCAAAACAGTTTAACTCCAGTTGGGAGATGCAAGAATTTTGATGATGCACACAGCCTGGGATCAGACTCAAGGCTTGTGTCTGCCGGGGTCTTAACAGAAGATAAAAAGCAGACTCAGATGGTTCAAGAGAACTTAAGGAAAGGTCTGACCTCAGAAGTGTGCGCTTGTAGGAAGGAAACAGAAAAAGATTACTGTTTCTCTCCCAGACCCAGAGGGCCGGTGTGGTAGAGTGTTTCTCTTTCATCAAACTTTGGTTAGAGTTCTCAGAGCCCTTTTCTCAACTGAACCCTGACCTTTGGACCTTCGTGTCCACCTGACATCGCCCAGGTTTAGTAGCAGTTCTGCTAGGTTGGCTTACCTGGAATGGCTCACCCCACTGTCTCATCACGGTGTCTGTCTGATCAGGCTCCTCACTCCAAAGTGCTGAGTGAGCCCCTGGCCTGCCTTCAGCAGGAATCCTATCAGCTCAGTTTAGCCAGAACCCCTCTTTGGCTATGGGATTTCCCCAGTGGTTCAGTGGTAAAGAATCAGCCTGCCAAGGCAGGAGACGTGGGTTTGATCCCTGGGTTGGGAAGATCTCCTAGAGAAGGAAATGGCAAGCTACTTCAGTATTCTTGCCTGGAAAATCCCACGGACAGAGGAGCTTGGCAGAGTCACAAGAGTCAGACACGACTCAATAACAGTAACAACAACAACTCTTTGGCTATAAATTCCCACTTTTTTTCATCATATTCAGAGTTGAGCCTGACCTTCCCCACCCCTGCCCCTGCCCAGCCCCTCCATTACTGCAAAATCCTGCTGGGTAGTTTCTACTGCTACTGCCACAGTCCCTCTGAGCAAAGTCTGCTTAACAGAGCCTTGAATAAATGTTTCCTTAATAAGAGGGAGGAAGGGGTTTTATCCAACCTGGGCAGGAGTGGGGAAGGAAAGGCTGCAGCCCCTACCAGAACGCATGGCCAAGAACAGAGTGAGGAGTCAGCTTGCCCTCCCTCTCTGCCTGCTCCAGTCCCCTGCTGGTGCCACATGCTGGCTGCACCCTGAGTGGAAGCCAGGCCATCAGGGGGCCCCATTGAAGCAGCTCAGAGGGTCTGGTGATGGGGGAGCGAGGGGAGCCCAGCACAGATGAGGCCGTTAGGTTCCAGCTGGCCAGAGGCCTGGAACACGCGTCCTTCTGCTCTTCTTCTCGGCAACCCACGAACCGGGTCTCTCTGCCAGGTCCCCGGGGAGGGTGTGAGCCGTAGCTCAGTTCCGGCATTAAAAGAAACATCTGCAGCTTTTAAAGCAGCAGAGCTTGGAGGATGCCTGTGGCCACATCCACCAAATGACGGGACTGTTTGAAACCCGTTCTTTCCACTTCGCCAGCTCAGAATTACTGGACCTGGAAGATGTAGAACTGTGGAGGGCTGGTGCCCCCAGGATGCCTCTCCTTCCTGTCTGTTGTCCAGGGTTTTGCCCAGTAACTGGCATGTAGTGAGTGCATCAGAGCTTTTTGAGCGTGTAACAGAATGAATGAATTCCATTCAATGCATAAATAGGTGAAGAAATCAAGGCACAACGTTGGAATGTGACTCTTTACATTAATTAATAATAGAGTTGGACTGTGTGTCTGGGTCCCCTCCAATGCTGCAAGTTGCCTCCCTTAACCCCCCATCACCATGGAATCAAAAAATTGGGGTGGCTGGAACCCCAGGATTGGTGGTTGAGTCAGGGAGGCAGTTTTACTCACAGACATGTGACAAGGAAGGAGAAAGGGAGGAGTGAGCTGTGTGCTCTGGATTTGCGTAGGTTTGTCATCGCTGTGACATTTGTATCTGTAGCCACATGGCACGGAGACCCCACAGGGCCAAGAAGAGAATGCGCCCACGGTGGGAATTAGCATGTGCCCTTTAGAAAGAAAGTGGGCAGGATGCGGGCTCACATGTGTGTTTATAGTCGGGGGTTGAATTACATCCCGTCTGAATTCATAAGCTTCTGTCTTAACCTACAGAGCTCAGAATGTGCCCTTGTTTGGAAATACCATCCTTGCAGATGTATTTAGTGAAGATAAGGTCCCTCTGGGGGTTCTCTGGTGGCTCAGATGGTAAAGACTCTGCCTGAAATGGGCAGGATGATCTCTTGGAGAAGGGATGGCTACCCATCCCAGTATTCTTGCCTGGAGAATCCCATGGACAGAGGAGTTAGACAGGCTACAGTCCATGGGGTCGCAAAGAGTTGGACACGACTGAGCGACTAACACACATACGAACGGTCCCCCTAGAGTGGGAGGACCCAGAATCCAGTAGGACTGCTGTCCTTGTTTGAACACAGATAGGCACCCAGGGAGAAGGCTGTGTGAAGATGAAAGCAGAGACAGGAAGATGCCTCTAGAAGCCAGGAAACAGCAACGACGTCCAGCAAACACTCAGAGGCCAGAGGGGAGGTCTGGAGCAGATCCTCCCACACAGCCTCAGAAGGCAGGAACCAGCATGCCTGACACCATGATTGTGGACCTGCGGCCTCCGGGCTGCAAGAGAGCACGGACGTCCAGCCTCCGGGCTGCAAGAGAGCACGGACGTCCGGCCTCCAGCCTCCAGGCTGCGAGAGAGCACGCTTCTGTGGTTGGAGCCGCCCAGCCTGTGGCTCTCTGTGTGGCCGTCCTCGCTGGCTGGGGCAGGCACCCTCTGCATTTCACACACACATCCGTCTTTGGATGTGTTTGCTGCCGTCAGTCGCTCAGCCTTGTCCGACTCTTTGCGACCCCATGGACTGTGGCTCACCAGGCTCCCCTGTCCTTCACCGTCTTCCAGAGCTTGCTCAAACTCATGTCTATCGAGTCAGTGACGCCATCCAACCATCTCATCCTCTGTCAACCCCTTCTCCTCCTGCCTTCAATCTTTCCCAGCATCAAGGTCCTTTCCAATGAGTTGGCTTTTTGCATCACAGGGTCAAAGTATTGGAGCTTCAACTTTAGCATCAGTCCTTTGAATGAATATTCAGGGTTGAGTTCCTCTAGGATTGACTGGTTTGGTCTCCTTGCAGTTTAAAAGACTCTCAAGACTCTTCTCCAGCACCACAGTTCAAAAGCGTTAATTCTTCAGTGCTCAGCCTTCTTTATGGACCAGCTCTCACATCCATACACGATTACTGGGAAAACTATAGCTTTGGCTATAGGAAGCTTTGTCAGCAAAGTGATGTTTCTGCTTCTTATTACGTTGTCTAGGTTTGTCATAGCTTTCCTTCCCAGAAGCAAGTGTCTTTTAATTTACATATGTACCTGTTTACACATTTTAAAATATGTCATGCATGACAGCCACACATATATGCAGACATGTTGAGGGGGTCTTCCAGCATAGAAAGTTTCCCCCCACACCCCAAGTCCTGGCGGTCCTCCTGCTCTCCCTCCCTGAGGCAGAGCAGCAACTGTGGATTCTTAGGCAGCCCCAGCCTTCGCATAACCCTGCCCTCTTCCAGTGTCTGCCTTGCCTGCACCCTCCCAACAGACTCGAGTGTGACGAGAGCCCTGGTGGGCTGACCATGCCCCCAGCAAGGGCCTCCTTGAGGGCACTGCTGAGGTCCTACCCTCTCCCTGAAGGAAAGCCTCTGACTCCAGCTCTGCCAGGAGAGAGCTGGGTGTTCACTGCAGCTGTTCTGATAGCCAGGACATATAACCTCACTGTCCATCGACAGATGGATGGATGAAGAGCCCGTGGTACATATGCAGGAGGGAATATTTACACGAGGGAATATTGCTCAGCCACAGAAAGAATGAAATGATGCCACTGCAGCAACATGGACCTAGATATTATCACACTGAGTGAAATAAGTCAGACACAGAAAGACAAACATTATACGAGGTCACTTATATGTGGACCCTAAAAGAATGACAACACGTAGCCACACAAAACAGAAATAGACCCACAGACATAGAGGCAAACTTATGGTTAGCAAAGGGGGCTAGGGGGAGGGACAAATCAGGAGTCTGGGATTAAGACACACACACTATTATATATAAAATAGGTAGTCAAGAAGCACATACTGTATAGCATGAGAGACCCTACTCAACACTTTACAGTAACCTATATGGGAAAAAATTCTGCAAATATATACATATGAACCATTCCATTGTACGCCTGAAACTAACACAACCGAGTAAAGCAACTGTGTCTGCCGAGTCAGTGCAGCCGTGTCTAGCTCTTCGCAACCCCATGGACTGCAGGCCGCCAGGCTCCTCTGTGCATGAGATTCTCCAGGCAGGAACACTGGAGTGAGTTGCTGTGCCCTCCTGCAGGGGGTCTCCCCAACCCAGGGCTCAAAACGCTGTCTCCTCCGTCTCCCGCACTGGCAGGCGGGTCCTTTACCACCAGCACCACCTGGAACACCACAGTGTGAAACAACTATGCCCCAATACAAAGCAACAGCTCAGTGTGAAAACCAAACAGATGAGGTTTCTGAGGGGGAAGTAACAAGACTTGGGGAGAAGCTTCCTGTGGACATGTGGGTGTGGACACACAGCGGAGGGCGTGTGTAGCATGACCGCTCACTCTCAAGCACAGAGACCCCGCCACTAATAAAATGAAGGCCCACAGCTTTGTTTATGTGACCGTGCGACCACCCAACAACCCAGAGGGGTAGGTGGCCCTCTGTATCCCCTCCACATGTCTCCAGACAAGTATGGGGTCCACACCTTGGGAGCCTAGAAATCAATTCATAGTTTTCAGAACTCTATAAATTAGCGTTTATTTTTGCTTTCAATATTCTGAAAGCCTTATGCTGTTGTTTGGACACTGAAAACAAAACCCATTTTAGCACCCAAAATAATCCTAAAATGGAAATTGTTTTTTTCTTTATGGTTGGAAAGCTTCAAGTTGGCCATGGTGATTTTCAAACCCTCATACAAATCAAGGGAGAAAACACCCAAGTCTGCTGTTAAAAACAAGACAACAGGCCCCACAGGGAGCTGCGCAAGCTGGCCCCAGACAGAGGCGATCTAATTGCAGCTGTCTCTGCCAGAAATGGAAGCTTAAACCAGGCGTCTCCTGATCGGCGCTGGTTAGGGAATCCGCCCAGTGGAACCTGACATCCCCTCAAGGAAAGTAACCTGGCAACAACCCATCTGCTTTCTCTTTCTTTTTTTCCCAGAATTACATCTTTGTTTCCACTCCTTCCACCTATGAAAGCGTTTCATTCTCTACAGCTCCTCGGAGCTCCTGCCTTCCTGCTCGACTGGAAGCTCTCTGATTCAAATCAGTTTTTCTCAAACTCTCAAAAATTCTGAGATGCTTCAGTTCATCTTTTATCACTGCCAAATGCCAAGGACATGTCCACATGCTGCTGAAGGACAGAAATGAGCAGGCGCAACATTGCCCAGAGTCTGGCCATCTGGACACACCTGTCCTCCTTCGCAAAGAGCAGCTTGGGCTGGACGCTTCCAGCCCTGCAGCGTCTCTGACCTGATGAATTTGACTGTGGGATTGACAAGTAGCTGGAACACTTTGGAAGGCTGAAGTCGGCCCTTCTCAGTGACATCAGAAAAGAAAGGAGATTCTGGAGTGTGTGGGTGAAGGTCAGGGTCAGTCAGTCACAGGAGGATGGGAGCTAAGCGCGCGTCAAAGAAATGGAGCAATGGTCAGAGTTGTCTCACCCCTCATGTGAAATTCCTCCCAGCCCACTTCAACCTTCTTTTGTTTAGACTCTCCTCCTTTTAGAATGGTGTGCCTTTCTCCTTCTTGTCCTGAGTCTGCACGCCCTCAGGGGTCCCCAGCGTGATTCCAGCCTGTGTAGGAAGGACACTGCAATTTCGGTAACTGGCCTCTCATCCAAGATCTTGTTCTCTTTTCTAAGTGTTGTGCAGACTTCACAGATGACATCTCGTGACCCTCTGTCTTCTCCCCAGCACCATCTAGAGACAAGCTTTGGCTCCAGGGCTGGGGACACATAGATGCCAGTGGTGGAGCTCTGCTTTGGGAGGAAGATCTCAGCGCCCTGATGGGCAGGAAGCCTGTGCCAAAGGCTGCTGTTGGCCGTAATTGCATTCAACTCTCTGAGTCACAGAGAAATGAAACTGCATGGAACAGTTAAATATGGGGATGGCAGAACAACGCGCCTGGCTAATGAGCAAGGGATGACTTATGTTCTGTGTTGTGCATTCATTTATCCTGTCCCAGAGTCATGCAGCCCGGCACCCACGGGAACGCACTATTTAATTTACCAGCCACAGACACCTGGCGCGTGATCATTTTTGCTGTTTGTTTGGCTTCATTTTTTTTGTAAGTCAATAGATTTTGAACGTCTTTTCATACTTAGCTTCCTTTCCACTCAAAAGAATCCATTTCATCAGATTTCCCAAGTGAAAGTCCTTCAAAATATTTTTTTGAATTTGTGGTAAAATTGATATAATATGAAATTCACTTTTAAGACACTTGAAGGTAAACATCATAGTACATTCAAAGTGTTGCGCAGTCATCGCCCCTACCTACTTCCACATTTTCATCACCTCAAAGGGCAATCACTAAGCTATTTCCATCTCAGTTCATTTGCTTATTCTAGGCATCTCACATAAGCAAAATTATATATAACACGTGCCCTTTTGTGCCTGGTTTCTTTCATTTAGCGTAATACTTTCAAAACTCTTCCATGTTGGAGCATGTGTTGTACTTCATTTCTTTTTACAGCCAAATTATATGCGTTTACTGAGTCTGTTTATCCATCCTCACTTAGTTGATGAATTCTTGAGTTGTTTCCACTTTTTGGCTATGTGGTAAGCAAAAGCAAGTTTTTTTTTTTTAAGACTTTTTTCTTTCTTTGTTGTTTTTGTCACAGATTTTAAAAAAATACATCACTCATTCTTATTCCAGGTTCATACTGGACTCCACTTTCTCTATAGCCTCGTGTCTGGAGTTAAAGAGGGGCCTTCATTTTCCTTTCCGGCAGTCAGGACTAGATAAGACTTCCAGAAGGTCACAGGCTTCTGTGATGTCCTGAAAGACTTTAGGCCTCTGGAGAGTAGGATGTAGGTAAGAATGCCAGCCTTTGGGATTCCTGCTGCAAAATGGACACTGGCGACTCTGCTGCAGTCAACCCTCCGCAGTGTGACCCCACCTCCCACCCCCTACCCTTCCTGGATTCTGGAGCCAGCCCTGCTTCACAGGCCTGTGTAATTACAGCTCTGAACACAAAGACAGTGCTTCAGCGGTAGATGAAGGCAACAACAGGGCATCGCCCACAAACACCCGTTTGCACACTTGTATTTATAAGAAAGAAGGCAGAGCCCAGGATCTGACTGTGACCCAGCTCCTATCTCAGAGGTGGCAGAGGAGAGCTCTGATTTTTTATGGATCTTTTGGTTAGTAGTGGCTTCTCAGCCTCTGCTCTGCTGGCTTTGTGGCCCAGATTGTTGTCCGAGGGCCCATGCACTGGAGGGTGATCAGCTGCGTCCTGGCCTCTGCCCGTTAGATACAAATAGCTCCGCGCTGCCTCTGCCATCATGATCATTGGAAGCGTCTCCAGACATTGCTAAATATTCCCGAGGAGGCCAGATCACTCTGCCTGAGAATGACTGAGTCAGAGCAAATAAACAGACTCATTATTCCCAAGACCTCCAGGCCTTTTTCTCGGAGGGAAGGAAGGGACAGAGAGGGATGCAGGGAATTACAGGCAAAGGGAGGATTCACGGATTCTGGAGCCAGCCCTGCTTCACAGGCCTGTGTAATTACAGCTCTGAACACAAAGACAGTGCTTCAGCGGTAGATGAAGGCAACAACAGGGCATCGCCCACAAACACCCGTTTGCACACTTGTATTTATAAGAAAGAAGGCAGAGCCCAGGATCTGACTGTGACCCAGCTCCTATCTCAGAGGTGGCAGAGGAGAGCTCTGATTTTTTATGGATCTTTTGGTTAGTAGTGGCTTCTCAGCCTCTGCTCTGCTGGCTTTGTGGCCCAGATTGTTGTCCGAGGGCCCATGCACTGGAGGGTGATCAGCTGCGTCCTGGCCTCTGCCCGTTAGATACAAATAGCTCCGCGCTGCCTCTGCCATCATGATCATTGGAAGCGTCTCCAGACATTGCTAAATATTCCCGAGGAGGCCAGATCACTCTGCCTGAGAATGACTGAGTCAGAGCAAATAAACAGACTCATTATTCCCAAGACCTCCAGGCCTTTTTCTCGGAGGGAAGGAAGGGACAGAGAGGGATGCAGGGAATTACAGGCAAAGGGAGGGATTATCTGGAGAGAGGAAGCCAAACCAGGGCAGATGGCTGTTTAAGTTCCAAGGGCCGTCTTATCAGGGGACACGTTTTAACGGAGCAGCTGATCACAGACTCGGGGATCATTGCTCCCAAACTGCCCCTCCATCACTGCTCATTACAACAGCTCCCATTTGAAATCTGTTTCTGCTTTCTGCCCTTTCTGAAGAGACTAGTGAATGAGGTCACAAAGATTAATGGCTACTAAAAGCTACTCTGTTCTGATATTTCTCCAAGGAAAATGAATCGCTATGTTTTGTGAAAGCAATCTCCTAAAATACAGACACTAGAAGTGGTTGGTTGTGGCCCATCAGTTGGTTCTTTAAGGAAGTCCTCAGAGTCGGACACGACTGAGCAACTTCCAGTTTCACTTTGGATTAACTTTCACGTCCTTGACTCAGTATGTCTTTGGAGGATAAATACGAGATACTGGCAAGCTCTTTTAATCCACAGTATTAGAAAGTGTCATCAAAGTCCTGGATGTGTGAGTCACCTCTGCCTCGTTTTCCGTGTTGGGTCAGCATGGTTCTCCTCTGTAAAGCTAGGTTTTTCATGGGTCCCCTGGAAGTTTCCTCATCACCGGTTGAGTGTGTCATGTTCGTTCTGCGTCGGCTTCTGTGACTTAAACCAGCTCACTCTAAACTCTTCCCATCCCCCAGCTGCCATTTTCCTGACATTCGAGGGATAGCTGTGTCATTCACTTACAGAATGAAGACCTGCTCCTGTCCCATCCCAACCTCTCTTTTTGCCCCCTTTGTCCAAAGATTCTTTCCACTTTGCTTCCTTCCATGTTTAAACATCGCCTCTACTCCAAGCCGTTCTACCTATTCCCTTCTGCTCTGCTTCCAATTTGGGTGCTTCCTTGCACTTTTGTCTTTTTAGCTGATGAGCCGACGGGAGCCAGAGACTTGCCACTGCTGAGCTCTGAGCTCTGTGGCTTTGGCTCAGACCACACTGATTCAGCTGACATGGGGGACGGGTGCTCCCTGCCCCTGAGGCATCATGGGAGAAGGTGAGTTGACTGCTAAAGTGTTTTGTGAAGTGAAAGTACAAAACAGAGTCGATCTATATTTCTATGTACTTACCTTGCCCCCTGAACTCATCCCAGCCCACTTCTGTTACTCTGTCTCGGAAATCAGTCCTGAATATTCACTGGAAGGACTGATGCTGAAGATGAAACTTCAATACCTTGGCCACCTGAGCTGACTCATTTGAAAAGACCCTGATGCTGGGAAAGATTGAGGGCAGGAGGAGAAGGGGACGACAGAGGATGAGATGGTTGGATGACATCACCGACGCGATGGACATGAGTGTGAGTAAACTCTGGTAGTAGGCGATGGACAGGGAGGCCTGGCGTGCTGCGGTTCATGGGGTCGCAAAGAATCAGACATGACTGAGAGACTGAACTGAACTGAACTGAACTGAGCACCTTTTCATTATCTTCCTTGCTTCTAGTGTCTTTTACATTCCTGCTTATTTCTGATTTCCCTTCTGCGTGACGTTCTTTAAGGTGCGTGGAAGTGAATGCACACTCCAGACACTCTGCAGCCTGGAACGCCCCTGCTGCCGACTGATGCCCCTGGTACTTGTGGCTTGAACACAAAAGTGTCCACGTGACTGAAATGGATGGTCCTTTTGCATGGAAATCTTCCCTTCAGATACAGCTCACCTGGACACCTGGCAGTATGATCATACCAAGAAAATATACTAAGCTGTCCACCTCTGCCCTCATCTTCTTTGCTCTCATTTTCCTGTCTTACTTTTCTAGGGGATGGATGGGCTTCCCGGGTGGCTCAGTGGTAAAGAATTGGCCTGCCAATGCAGAAAACATGGGTTCGATCCCTGGTCCAGGAAGATCTCCTGGAGAAGAAAACAGCAACCCATTCTAGTATTCTTGCCTGGGAAATCTCATGGACAGACGAACCTGGTGGGCTCCAGTCCACGGGGTTCTGCAAAGTCGGACACAACTTAGCAAGTGAACAGATAAGAGGGAATGGATGTGAGCAAAGAGATAGAGATAGGAAGGAAAGGAGAGGCTCAGTCCCGTGTGACCTGGAGAGGGCAGTGTCTAGCTTCAGCGTGGCCAAGTGGACTTCTGTGCCCACTCGGAATAGTGGCTCTGGCTTCCTGGAGCACCATGGAGAAACACGGGTTCACCCAGGAGGCGTTTGCTTACTAATCAGTGATGGCTGTGCAGGTATTGAGCTGGAGGGTGGTGGCATGCGCGCTAGAATTCTAGTCTCCATACTCAAGCCAGCCTTGGTTAATTTCCTCTTTGCAGTTGTTCATGATTCAATTACATAAGAAGCTTCTTGAGACATTTATTCTCTTGTCCCTTAATGCTTAAAAAGAATACTTTAAAGTGTTTCTAGTCAGTGAAAAGACCTCGGTTAGGAAACATTTTTGGCACCCTCTGAGTTGCAGCATGCATCTCAGAATCAGAAATATTCAAAGCTGCGACGTTTGACTGCCTTTCACATGCTGCCCAGCAGCTGTCCCGGTTGCTTTTCTTTTTCTCCACGTGCTTGTCAGAAACCACGGATCTGAGTTCTTTGCCAAGAAAGCTGTTTCCATCTCAGTAAAACTTCACAGCCCATGCGACTCTGGTGCTGTGAAGTCACAGAGTGGGAATTTTCAGAATTGCTTTTTCTCAGAGTGTACAGAGGTAGGGCAGGCTCCTGTGTGCAGTGAGGAATTCTTCTTCTCTGTCCTGCCATTCCTGCCCTATGGGCTTGAACGGTCTTGTTTACCAGCACAGTTCAGTTGAGGTGAGTTACTGTATTTATGCTGAATGGTTTTGACCATTCATTACCAATCTGTTATCTCTATTCTTAGGCTGTTTCTGAGCCATGAGATTGCTCAGTTGAGATAAAGGATGCCAACCATCATCTCAGCTGTATTCAGTGGAGTCGATAGGCAAGAGGCAATCAGGTCATTTCTTGCAGGATCATTACATGAGGAATGGGGTTTTCAGCTTTTTTCAAGGGAACTCGTCTTTTCAATCTCTGGACCAAAGAAGGAAAAAGGGAGGGTTACACTTTCAAGGCTATGGTTTTTCCAGTGGTCATGTATGGATGTGAGAGTTGGACTGTGAAGAAAGCTGAGCGCCGAAGAATTGATGCTTTTGAACTGTGGTGTTGGAGAAGGCTCTTGAGAATCCCTTGGACTGCAAGGAGATCCAACCAGTCCATTCTGAAGGAGATCAGCCCTGGGATTTCTTTGGAAGGAATGATGCTAATGCTGAAACTCCAGTACTTCGGCCACCTCATGAGAAGAGTTGACTCACTGGAAAAGACTCTGATGCTGGGAGGGATTGGAAGCAGGAGAAGAAGGGGACCACAGAGGATGAGATGGCTAGATGGCATCATAGACTCAATGGACATGAGACTGAGTGAACTCTGGGAGTTGATGTTGGACAGGGAGGCCTGGCATGCTGCAATTCATGGAGTCACAAAGAGTCAGACACGACTGAATGATTGAACTGACTGACTGAACTGACACTTTCAAATTTGAAATTAATTTCAAAACTGAGATGAAGGAGAGTTGCTATTCAACAAAGTTGGAGATGGAAGATGACATCCCTGTCCTTGGGGTCTCTTTGGGGCCAAAAGAGAGTGGAATACAGAAACTGAGCTGACTGACTCAAAGTTTGGGAATTTTGTGTATCTTTGTACCCAGTGATTCCGCTGCTAGTACATTATTCTGAGAAATAACAGGTTTTTTCATAGATTTAATAGTAGGTTTAGATGGTTTAATAGCAGGTTGTTTCATTCATTGGGCTTCCCTGATGGCTCAGTGGTAAAGAATCCACCTGCTAATGCAGGAGACCTGGTTCAACCCCTGGGTCAGGAAGACCCCTTGGAGAAGGGAATGGCCACGCACTCCAGTATTCTTACCTGGAAAATCCCATGGACAGAGGAGCCTGGAAGCTATAGTCCATGAGGCTGCAAGAGTTGGACAGGACTTCGTGACTAAACAGCAACAGCTCCATCCGTTAAGCTACTGGTATGGGTGTGTGCATGTTCAGTTGCTTCCGACGTGTCCAACTCTGTGTGACCCCGTGGACTGTAGCCCGCCAGGCTGCTCTGTCCATGGGATTCTCCAGGCAAGAACACTGGAGTGGGTTGCCATGCCCTTCTCCAGAGAATCTTCCTGACCCAGGGTCTGAACTTCTTTCTCCCGCATTGTAGGCAGATTCCTTACTGACTGAGCCACCAGGGAGCACCATTATTATGGTGTTCTTGATTATAAAAAAATATGGACAATGTAAACATGACAATGTTGACTCATTATGATATTATAGAAAATATTTAGTGTTGCAGAAATTGTTGTGTTTCTTAAGTAAAACCAAAGTTTAAAAAGCAACATATGCAGATACAGTAATCAAAATGTCATGGCGCTGGCATAGAGATGGACGTATAGACCAGTGGAATAGCCTTGAGACTCTTGAAACGCATGCAGACATTGACGGCCAATCACAGGGCTTCCCTGGTGGCTCAGATGGTAAGAATCTGCAAGGCGGGAGACCTGGGTTCAGTCCTTGGATTGGGAAGATCCCCTGGAAGACTGCATGGCAACCCACTCCAATATTCTGACCTGGAGAATCCCCATGGACAAGAGGAGCTGGCAGGCTACAATCGATGGGGTCACCCAGAGTCAGACAGCTGAGCGACTAAGGCAGCTAAGGCCATTTGATGTGGGAAAAAGTAGTCTCTTGAACGAATTTTGCTGGGAGCCCTCAGGCCTGCAAAGTTGGGGCACTGAGGTGATCTTAAGTGAGGGAAAGGGCGTCAGAGCTGGTGTGATATAAGGAAGTGAACCGTGAAACGGTTTGTTCCAATCCTCCCCACCACACACCAGAGTGCATGTGTGCAGTTACTGCTGAGTCTTGAAAAATAATGGCTGTAGAGTAACGGCTTTCCAGTGGGGTTTCCTTGCCTGGAAGGCTCCGCCATAACCCTCAGGTTCATGCTGGGGTATTTTAATAATTCATTTCTTTTTAGAAAAATTATTAATTTATTTGGCTGCTCCAGATCTTAGTTGCAGCGTTCGGGATCTTGGATCTTGGTATGGCATGTGGAGTCTTTTTAGTTGCAGCATGAGAACGCTTGGTTGCAGCACGTGGGATCTAGTTTCCTGCTGCTGCTGCTAAGTCACTTCAGTCATGTTCAACTCTGTGCGACCCCATAAGCAGCCCATTAGGCTCCTAAGTCCCTGGGATTCTCCAGGCAAGAACATTGGAGTGGGTTGCCAATTCAATGCATGAAAGTGAAAAGTGAAAGTGAAGCCACCCAGTCGTGTCCGACACTTAGCGACCCCATGGGCTGCAGCCCACCAGGCCCCTCCGTCCGTGGGCTTTTCCAGGCAAGAGTGCTGGAGCGGCTAGTTCCCTGACCAGGGATCAAATCAGGGCCCGCAGCATCGGGAGCTTGCAGTCTCAGTCACTGGACCGCAAGTGAAGTGCCCTTGCTGGCATTTTGAAGCCTCCTTAGTTAGGACCTCTGGAACACTGACCCTCCCAGCTTTCATTATGGTCTAGTTATATATTGTTGTGTTGGGACCTAACTGGAGCCGGGACAGGCTCTGGGGGGCAGGCTGGGCCTGAGGTTTGGTCTCTGGGAAGGCTGGGGCGCTGGGAGCTCCCGCAGGCAGTGTGGCTTGACCAATCAGAAAGAATCCCCATAGCCCCCCGCCCACGCCAGACGCGAGCCAATCCAGATAGGGATGCGAGGTTTAAAGGCCCCACGCGCACCTACGGTTTAGCCAATCAGCTATGCTGTTACAAAGACAAAGAACCATCTGTATAAAAGTAGATGTGGTTCAGAGCTCGGCACTCTCGTCAAGACTGCGTTGTGCAGGTTGAGACGGGAGCCCTAGCTCGAGCTAGAAGTAACACCCCTCTGTGCTTTTGCATTGCTGTGGACGCCTTATTCTCTCAGTTTCGGGGACTCGGACTTCGGGCGTAACAGTTGTAGTTCAGTCGCTCAGTCGTGTCCGACTCCTGTGACCCCCATGGGCTGCAGCACGTCCAGCCTCCCTGTCCTTCACTGACTCCTGCAGTTTGCTCAAACGGATACTGAGTTTTGCTCAGTGAATGCTCCTCTGTTGAAATAGAGGCTCCATGTGCTCAAGCTCGGAGGACAAGTTGTCCACAGTTTCCCCCGTTTCTGGCTCAGCGCAGAGGAGCAGTGGATAGACACATTTGAATGGAGGAGGACGAGGAGATGGAGCCAGCCAGGTAACCACTGCTAGGCAGTAGGATTCCGAGCCACTGACGCTCTGAGCCCATCCCTCACAAAGAAGACCTGAGAATTTCAGCAGGGGGTGGGTCAATGGGGACCCCGCAGCCCTTCCGGGCCCCTTTTCTGATGCTTCTCTGCTTTTGTCCGCCTTTCCTTTCCATTCTGGCCATTTGTGCGTCCCTGCTTCCTCAGACCTGCTTTCTCAGTCCCTGCTTTCCTGGTGGACATCCCCCATGCCCGCTGGGGTGCCTGTGCATGGCCAGGCAGGGTCCTTCACACACAAGAGAATGACAGAAAAGAGATGTGATTCTGCCTTTTCCTTTATTGCTTTGTATTGAGAAGTGGAGTATTTCCTGTCATATCAGTAGACAAAGATCTTACAGTCATCAGTGATTCCAGCCCTCCAGGGCAACCATGAGGAATGATACCTATGATCTCAGAGCCATCAGGATACAGCCACCCACTACACTGAGCCCGGAGGAATTCAGGATGTATAAAAACTCAGGATACTGGCCGAGGATAGCTGAGATGCACACCAAAAGAATTTCATTGAGCCCAGATTCTTGCATCGTCCCCTACCCAGAAAAGCGCTAAATTCCATAACTTGAGATATCTGATTTTCCTTTATCAACAATAATCATTTGATGTTCAGACTACCTTCCCCTTGTTACAAAACTTCTAGATAACCTGATTCCTCCCCACAGTCGCTTTGGAGCCGTTTTCCTAGGGTCGCTTGAGATGTGACCCTAGGCATCCCAGGCATGAGGTCCTAAAAGCTCCCACCGAATAAAACATAACTCTCGACCTTTAGGCTGTGACTATTTTTTAAGTTGACAGTATATAGTTGATATCAGGCAGAATATGGAAAATAACCCAAAGTGAAATCTTCAGTCTCAGCACTGTCCTTCCAAACATGAGGGCCGTGACTTAAATTTCCAGCCTCGTGTGACCACATGGCTTCGGATGATGACTGAAGACTGAATTAGCATCCTTCATGAGACAGCTTGGGATTCTGAATTTGTAAACTTTCCCAGGAGATTTTTCACAATCAGACCAGTCTAGGAAAAGTTTCCTTAAATGGACAGTGTAAGTACAACCTGTTTTAGAACCTTACAAGCTGCTGCTTCCAGAGGAATCCTTCGGTGGGTGAGGAACCTACTGGAGCATCCTCTTCTGGCTAGCTTTCTCCAGATCCTTCCTTTCTGGGACACCTTGGACTAAAGATTTGGTTTCCAGCCTTGCCTCTTGTAGACTCTGCTGCACGCCCAAAGAAGTGCAAAAGCTGGAAGAACTCAAAACATTGCTTTCTTTGATTTCTTCTTTGGTGAAGAAATGGCATCAGAAAGGGGTGTCTGCATGGTGTCATTTCCGACACAGACACGGGCGAACTGTCCATCTAAGACCTCCACCCTGAGCAGCCTGCTGACTCTTTCCAGCTCGCTCTACCCGATGGAAACCTATTCACCCACAAGTCCCCTTTTCCAGGCAGAGAAAAACAGAGGTCTGGGAAATCAGGCTGGGAGCATTGTTTGTGACTCCACATGCTCAGATGATACGGAGCGTTCACAAAAGGAGGCTTCTGCTCAGCTGTGGATTAAGCATCTTATAGCCATTCATTCAAGGGTCCCTGGAATTTGTAGAGTTGAACTCAGCATCAGTCAAGTTTAAAAGCTGGAGACAGGATGGAAGCGGAGGTGAGGAGGGCATTTATTGTCGTTTCCTAACATCATTGCAGTGGCCCATGGCAGGATGCAGGATGAAATGAAGTTCCAGTCCAGCAGGAGATGGGATTTCTTTGCACAATGGGGATGCTGCTGAGACGCACCTGCTTTCACCCTCTCAGGGGTCAGAAAGGCTGCAGTGCTGGGCATCAGTTTCCAGTCACCCATGCTTTTATCGGAAGGTACTTGCTGGATTGGTCATAGTTCAGTGAAACTGGGGTTGTTCTGTGTGTCAATCAGACACCTGGAGACACCCGGCCCAAGGAGGTAATCCAGAGACCTTGGCTTGAGGGAAGGAGTGAGTTACTGTGATAAACAGGTCCCACGCAAAACAGCCATGGGGCCTCAGCCCACCCGCCACGCCTGGCCACTGCTGCCTCATCTGTGAGATGGAGACCTCCCCAAGACAAAGGCGGAGGGGACCCGCCACACCTGATCTCTCCCTGTCCATCCTGTCTTTGGAGGTGCACCCACACTCAGGAAGGCAATTTGGGGTGGCAGGCTGGAAACTCACTCCTGGAGGAGGAGTGCTTGCAGGTAGAATTTTGGGAACCCATGTCAGCTTTGTTGATTTTCTCTGTGGTCCACAAATCCGTTTTAAAATAAATATTTTGGGTGGTCACAAATTCTTTCTACTCAGAAAGAGGAAAAATTATCAGTTAAAGACATTCTTTTAAAATCTTCCTGAACTCTGAGACATTTCATACAACGCACCAGTTCTTTTCAGAAACTCCCCTGTGACCTTGACCCTGGAAGACCTGTTGTTGGGACCTAACAAATGCCATGATAGGCAACCTCCTTAGTTAGGACCTCTGGAACACTGACCCTCCCAGCTTTCATTATGGTCTAGTTATATATTGTTGTGTTGGGACCTAACTGGAGCCGGGACAGGCTCTGGGGGGCAGGCTGGGCCTGAGGTTTGGTCTCTGGGAAGGCTGGGGCGCTGGGAGCTCCCGCAGGCAGTGTGGCTTGACCAATCAGAAAGAATCCCCATAGCCCCCCGCCCACGCCAGACGCGAGCCAATCCAGATAGGGATGCGAGGTTTAAAGGCCCCACGCGCACCTACGGTTTAGCCAATCAGCTATGCTGTTACAAAGACAAAGAACCATCTGTATAAAAGTAGATGTGGTTCAGAGCTCGGCACTCTCGTCAAGACTGCGTTGTGCAGGTTGAGACGGGAGCCCTAGCTCGAGCTAGAAGTAACACCCCTCTGTGCTTTTGCATTGCTGTGGACGCCTTATTCTCTCAGTTTCGGGGACTCGGACTTCGGGCGTAACAGTTGTAGTTCAGTCGCTCAGTCGTGTCCGACTCCTGTGACCCCCATGGGCTGCAGCACGTCCAGCCTCCCTGTCCTTCACTGACTCCTGCAGTTTGCTCAAACGGATACTGAGTTTTGCTCAGTGAATGCTCCTCTGTTGAAATAGAGGCTCCATGTGCTCAAGCTCGGAGGACAAGTTGTCCACAGTTTCCCCCGTTTCTGGCTCAGCGCAGAGGAGCAGTGGATAGACACATTTGAATGGAGGAGGACGAGGAGATGGAGCCAGCCAGGTAACCACTGCTAGGCAGTAGGATTCCGAGCCACTGACGCTCTGAGCCCATCCCTCACAAAGAAGACCTGAGAATTTCAGCAGGGGGTGGGTCAATGGGGACCCCGCAGCCCTTCCGGGCCCCTTTTCTGATGCTTCTCTGCTTTTGTCCGCCTTTCCTTTCCATTCTGGCCATTTGTGCGTCCCTGCTTCCTCAGACCTGCTTTCTCAGTCCCTGCTTTCCTGGTGGACATCCCCCATGCCCGCTGGGGTGCCTGTGCATGGCCAGGCAGGGTCCTTCACACACAAGAGAATGACAGAAAAGAGATGTGATTCTGCCTTTTCCTTTATTGCTTTGTATTGAGAAGTGGAGTATTTCCTGTCATATCAGTAGACAAAGATCTTACAGTCATCAGTGATTCCAGCCCTCCAGGGCAACCATGAGGAATGATACCTATGATCTCAGAGCCATCAGGATACAGCCACCCACTACACTGAGCCCGGAGGAATTCAGGATGTATAAAAACTCAGGATACTGGCCGAGGATAGCTGAGATGCACACCAAAAGAATTTCATTGAGCCCAGATTCTTGCATCGTCCCCTACCCAGAAAAGCGCTAAATTCCATAACTTGAGATATCTGATTTTCCTTTATCAACAATAATCATTTGATGTTCAGACTACCTTCCCCTTGTTACAAAACTTCTAGATAACCTGATTCCTCCCCACAGTCGCTTTGGAGCCGTTTTCCTAGGGTCGCTTGAGATGTGACCCTAGGCATCCCAGGCATGAGGTCCTAAAAGCTCCCACCGAATAAAACATAACTCTCGACCTTTAGGCTGTGACTATTTTTTAAGTTGACAGTATATAGTTGATATCAGGCAGAATATGGAAAATAACCCAAAGTGAAATCTTCAGTCTCAGCACTGTCCTTCCAAACATGAGGGCCGTGACTTAAATTTCCAGCCTCGTGTGACCACATGGCTTCGGATGATGACTGAAGACTGAATTAGCATCCTTCATGAGACAGCTTGGGATTCTGAATTTGTAAACTTTCCCAGGAGATTTTTCACAATCAGACCAGTCTAGGAAAAGTTTCCTTAAATGGACAGTGTAAGTACAACCTGTTTTAGAACCTTACAAGCTGCTGCTTCCAGAGGAATCCTTCGGTGGGTGAGGAACCTACTGGAGCATCCTCTTCTGGCTAGCTTTCTCCAGATCCTTCCTTTCTGGGACACCTTGGACTAAAGATTTGGTTTCCAGCCTTGCCTCTTGTAGACTCTGCTGCACGCCCAAAGAAGTGCAAAAGCTGGAAGAACTCAAAACATTGCTTTCTTTGATTTCTTCTTTGGTGAAGAAATGGCATCAGAAAGGGGTGTCTGCATGGTGTCATTTCCGACACAGACACGGGCGAACTGTCCATCTAAGACCTCCACCCTGAGCAGCCTGCTGACTCTTTCCAGCTCGCTCTACCCGATGGAAACCTATTCACCCACAAGTCCCCTTTTCCAGGCAGAGAAAAACAGAGGTCTGGGAAATCAGGCTGGGAGCATTGTTTGTGACTCCACATGCTCAGATGATACGGAGCGTTCACAAAAGGAGGCTTCTGCTCAGCTGTGGATTAAGCATCTTATAGCCATTCATTCAAGGGTCCCTGGAATTTGTAGAGTTGAACTCAGCATCAGTCAAGTTTAAAAGCTGGAGACAGGATGGAAGCGGAGGTGAGGAGGGCATTTATTGTCGTTTCCTAACATCATTGCAGTGGCCCATGGCAGGATGCAGGATGAAATGAAGTTCCAGTCCAGCAGGAGATGGGATTTCTTTGCACAATGGGGATGCTGCTGAGACGCACCTGCTTTCACCCTCTCAGGGGTCAGAAAGGCTGCAGTGCTGGGCATCAGTTTCCAGTCACCCATGCTTTTATCGGAAGGTACTTGCTGGATTGGTCATAGTTCAGTGAAACTGGGGTTGTTCTGTGTGTCAATCAGACACCTGGAGACACCCGGCCCAAGGAGGTAATCCAGAGACCTTGGCTTGAGGGAAGGAGTGAGTTACTGTGATAAACAGGTCCCACGCAAAACAGCCATGGGGCCTCAGCCCACCCGCCACGCCTGGCCACTGCTGCCTCATCTGTGAGATGGAGACCTCCCCAAGACAAAGGCGGAGGGGACCCGCCACACCTGATCTCTCCCTGTCCATCCTGTCTTTGGAGGTGCACCCACACTCAGGAAGGCAATTTGGGGTGGCAGGCTGGAAACTCACTCCTGGAGGAGGAGTGCTTGCAGGTAGAATTTTGGGAACCCATGTCAGCTTTGTTGATTTTCTCTGTGGTCCACAAATCCGTTTTAAAATAAATATTTTGGGTGGTCACAAATTCTTTCTACTCAGAAAGAGGAAAAATTATCAGTTAAAGACATTCTTTTAAAATCTTCCTGAACTCTGAGACATTTCATACAACGCACCAGTTCTTTTCAGAAACTCCCCTGTGACCTTGACCCTGGAAGACCTGTTGTTGGGACCTAACAAATGCCATGATAGGCATCAGGGACTAAGATAGGCCTCATGAGAAAAGCTGAGTCATTGCCCAGTGAGGTCATCCCTGTGGATGCCAGGACTTGTTTAATCAGCATACTCCCCGTAACGTGGTTTGAGTTTATCAGGATGTAAAAGACATCCCCCTGCAGCCAATAAAGATTAGCCAGTTAGTAAATACCAGGAAACCCCTGCAGCCAATAAAGATTAGCCAATTAGTAAATACCAGGAAAACCCCTGCAGCCAATAAAGATTAGCCAATCAGCCCTTGCCAACTCCCTGTAAACCTATAAATACTGCTGTAAATGTGGGCTCGGGACTCTTGCTCCACTCCACTGCATTGGATGTGGCGGGAGAGCCCTAGCTCGAGCTAGAAATAAAACCCCTTCATGCTTTTGCATTGCCGTGGATGTCTTATTCTCTCAGTTTTGGGGACTTGGACTCTGGGCATAACACTGTTATGCACAGATCTGTGAACTTACCCTCTGTGTCCCCCTCTCCAAAGTGTAGCCCCTGACCTGATGTGATTTATTTCCTAAGCTGTCGAGATGTGCCCTCACCTTCATCCTGATCAGTCCATCTTGGATAAACGCAGCTCTTCTGCCATGAAGCCCGCATGCTTACTATCCAAGTTACGACCTCCTCCCCAAACAAACGCCCACCCTGAACTTTCCGCGCTTTATACACTGAGTGATTGTTCCATTTAAAGACATTTTTCTTTTCTTTCTTTACCTCCTCAATTAATCAACCACCAAGTTGTATTTATGTGTGTGTGTGTGTTTAATTTCTAAAACCTCCCTGTGAAGTAATGGACACACGCGGTCTTTGGAGTCGGACCCAAGCACACGTCCAGGTGTGTTACCTGTGCATTTTCTGGCAAATTACTTGACTTTGAAAACTGTCTGCGTCCTCATCTCTGTGTGGGAATCAAGCACCTGTTGCGGAGTTTCTGTGTAGAGGAGGAGGTGAATGCCATGCCTGAAGGCATGCCTGCTGTGGACTCCTGGCCCCTTGCACACGGGGCACCGCTCCTTCTCGGCTTCTCCCACTTCAGCACCTCAGCCCCTAGTGCTCACCAGCCATACCCTGTAAAGATGACGGTGGGGGCAAGGGTGTCTTACATAGAAAATGCCACCCCTGTCGCCCTGTGCCTTGCTCCACAGCCTTGGCGAGTACAGAACCCTCAGGGTTTCCAGGACCCTCTGGACTTGCATGCATCAGTGCTTCCAGTCTACCCCACATTTATCCATGACAGCGTGGGTCAGAGTTCTAAGTCTTCAGTCACTTCCTGCCTGCTCCATCCTCTCATACTTTACTACCCAGAGCTGCCTCTGTGAGGTCTTCTTACTTTCCACTCATATGGCCATGCTCCACACTTCCAAAACCTATCCCAACTCTTTACTCTGCTGGAAGCCTCCTGGCCCTCCTGCCAACCAGAGCTGCTGCTGCTCCTGCCATCTCACCACCTCTCCATGAGTCTCCAGGGCCCCTGCAGGGCCGGAAGCATGAATGAAGGACTGTAATTGTAAACAGAGATGGGCTGCTTTCTGTCAGGATTCTGGCTCTGTGGGAGCATCAGATGCTCCTCTAAAAGTCAACAGCACCTTTCTCTTCACTAATCCTTGAAGCAGGGTTCTGAGGGAAAAATATCACCCCCTTACACCGTATAGAATGCTGGGACCGCTTCAGGCTGGGCTGTGTGCTGGCTCCCGGGCTCTCTGACACCGAGTCGGGGGCTGGAGTTGCCTCAAGCCATCAGCAATGCAGCTGAGCACCCCTCAGGGTGGGTGTGTCCTCCCGTTGCCCCGAGCACAGCCGGGAGGCCTGAGCGGTGGTGGCATTGTAGCCGGTGGTGAGCGACCTCCTTTCTTGTCCTGAGTTCAGGTTGCAATTGCTGAGCTGCATCTGGGCCATGTCTGTCTGGGTCTCGTGACTTAAAAGCACACAACCCCGCTTATGTGACAAGGGGAGGAGGGGGTTAAGAGCGCCGAGTCACGTGCTGGCGCGTGAGCGCTCAGTGGGGTCCGGCTCTTTGCCACCCCGTGGACTGCAGCCCACCGGGCTCCCCTGTCCATGGTCTTTCTCGGGCAAGAATACTGGAGCGGTTCGCCATTTCCTCCTCCAGGGGATCTTCCCCACCCAGGGACTGAGCGCTAATCTCAGCTGTCTCTTGCTCTGGCAGGTGAAGTCGGGATCCAGTGCCAAAGGGCCAGCATCCAGGAGCCCTGGGACCTGGGGAAGCTCCTGGGAAACCCTCAGAGCCCCTCTAAACTCAGATGCTCAGAACATCTCCTGTGGCATTGGGTGGCCTTGCAAACTCTGTATTGATGCTCAGAAAGCTTGAGATCTGGGACTGCGATGTGGGAAGGGTTTTGTCACTGAGGGGTCACAGGTGGGGTCCCTGGGGGACAAAGCCCTCTAGGAGCTAAGGCTCCTTGTCTGACCCCAGAGAATATTCATTGTCTCTGCCTCTCAAGTTAGAGGAGGATTCAAGTTCACCCTCATGGGACACGCAGGGCTATTCTTCTTGCTTTTGATCAGCTTCTAGGAAAAAAAGTCAACTCCCAGAGTCTGTCCAGGACAGAAATACACACTTGACACCTGGGCGGGAGTGGACACTGAGTCAAGTCCTCTGTGTCTCTGCAGAGGCCCATTCTGCCCGCGCCCATCAGCAGCCCAGCTTCCACTGGGTGAGTGGGATGGCTGCATGGACTGCTTTTTGCGGCAGAGTTCAAGACCAGGGACGATTTGATTTCATGATTCTTCTCATTGCTCTGTCCACCCCTCTCTCACCTACCTCCATTTTCATCCTCTCTCTAAAGTCACCTCCACCTGGATTTCCCCTGCAGCATCTGCTGTTGGGAAACACTGGAAAGCCTGGTGCTGAAGCTGAAGCTCCATCCTTTGGCCAACTGATGTGAAGAACTGACTCAATGGAAAAGACCCTGATGCTGGGAAAGATTGAAGGGAGGGGAGAAGGGGACGACAGAGGATGAGATGGTTACATGGCATCACCCACTCAGTCGGCATGAGTTTGGGCAAATTCCAGGAGATAGTGAAGGGCAGGGAAGCCTGGCATGCCAGAGTCCATGAGATTGCAAAGAGTCGGACACCACCAAGAGACTGAACAGCAATCTGCTTTGGGAGCCACATATCCTGTTTCTCTCCTGATGGACCTTAGCCATGTAGCATCACCCCAACTGTGGTCTGTCTGGGATGGAACAGGGGGCTTAGGAACGAGCCATGTTGCCCAATTTGCATCCACAGTCCCACCTTCTTACTCCTTGATATTAACTAAGTGCAGAATAATACAGGGAAAAGCCTGGATCAAAGAGGTGACCTCCAAGCACAGGAATGGCTCTGTGTAACGTTAGGGGCCATTTGGATCCCTGAAACTGACTTGCCTCTAGAGCTTTGAGAGCCTTTTTCTGTTACAGTTTTGGAAACGCTGGTCAGAGCGCACACAAAATTCTGGGATTCACGCACAGGCACTGAGCGTATAAGACAGTGACTGCTCTGGGAATGGATTCGTCCTGAGCCTCCTCATTTCTCGCCCAAATGTACTTTGGTTCACTTTAGCTAAATAGGAAAAAAAAGGGTTCCTTGGCTGGAATTCTGAATGGTGATTCATTTTGGTGGAAACGCTTTTAATTAAAAACAGTAAAAAAAAAAAACAAAAAACAACCCTGAGGTGTCAGGACATATGAATCCCAGACAGCCGCCGAGCCCAGGGGGCCCTGCCGTCATGAGAGCAAATTAAATTTACAGATCATCGGTGTCCCTTTCCAGGCGCGAGCTCTCAAAATCGGTTGGCTTATGCAAGTGATTAAAAAGTGTGGAATGCCTTCTTTGGAAACGGTCATGCATACTGAAGAGTCATAGGATGTCAGAAATGCATGGGGTGAACACCAGGAGGAGATGGTGCTCGCTTCGGGCGAGTCTCTGCAGACAGACTGACTGCCAGGGTGCAGAAGGAAGCAGGATGCAGAGAGAGTAGCTGATAGGCAGACCGTTCCTAGACCATTCCTTGTCAAGGTTAACTCGGTGTGGGGACATCAGAGCAGCATCACGGTGACATTGATGCCGATGACGGATGAAGGGAGCTCATTTGTTTCCATGCTTTGCAGCCCACCTGTCCTCCAGCAGATTTGGGGAGACATCAAAGGGGGTGTCTGACACCCAGATGGCAGGGAGGGGTGACACCAGTGCCCTGGAGAAGGGCTGAGAGGCAAAAAAACAACCCTGAGGTGTCAGGACATATGAATCCCAGACAGCCGCCGAGCCCAGGGGGCCCTGCCGTCATGAGAGCAAATTAAATTTACAGATCATCGGTGTCCCTTTCCAGGCGCGAGCTCTCAAAATCGGTTGGCTTATGCAAGTGATTAAAAAGTGTGGAATGCCTTCTTTGGAAACGGTCATGCATACTGAAGAGTCATAGGATGTCAGAAATGCATGGGGTGAACACCAGGAGGAGATGGTGCTCGCTTCGGGCGAGTCTCTGCAGACAGACTGACTGCCAGGGTGCAGAAGGAAGCAGGATGCAGAGAGAGTAGCTGATAGGCAGACCGTTCCTAGACCATTCCTTGTCAAGGTTAACTCGGTGTGGGGACATCAGAGCAGCATCACGGTGACATTGATGCCGATGACGGATGAAGGGAGCTCATTTGTTTCCATGCTTTGCAGCCCACCTGTCCTCCAGCAGATTTAGGGAGACATCAAAGGGGGTGTCTGACACCCAGATGGCAGGGAGGGGTGACACCAGTGCCCTGGAGAAGGGCTGAGAGGCCTCCATCCGTTCTCCAAGCTCAGGCATGACAGCTCCGCGGCTCCGTGGGGGCTCCCTCCCAGATCCTGTAGCCACCTACATAATCTCCCCAAGACTGCCAAAGTGGATTCTGACCATTTTCTATGTCTAGAAATAACATCCTTTTGAGATATCTTCACTGGCTCAGAGCCATGGGAGGTGGGGCCAGGGGTGTTCCCACCCTGGTGCATTCCTGGGTGGAGAGATTTCCCGAGAGGATGTCCGAGCAGGGAGATTCAGGCCAGGAACGTGAAGGCCAAAGGCGGAAGCACTCCTGACCCCTGGCCCTGAGCCCTGGCAGGCCAGGCGACAGGAGGCTGGCTGCACAGGGCCTTCGGGGGACAGCTCCTGGCTGGGACAGCAGACGACAGCTCCTCTTCTCCCTCACGCTGTCACCCTCCATCTCACAGAGCTTCCACCCGACTCTCCACGTGGATTTACAGAGAACGTGATCCTGAGCGTCTCCTGTTGCCAGTGAGGTGGTTCTGGAGTAAAGACAAGGCCGCTCTGGGGCGGGGTGGTGGAGCGCCATGGAGAAAGGCGAGACTGGGCCAGGTGCAGCCGCGGCTCTGCTGGCTGGCCTGACGGGGCCGGAGGTGTCACTGCCGCTCCCCCGACGGCAGACCCTCCTGGCGTCTGTGGGGTCATGCTGGGCCCAGGTGGCCAAGCTCAGCTCTGGCCTTTTCGGTAGCAATGCCCCACCGCACAC
This sequence comes from Litocranius walleri, assembly GCA_006410535.1. Classification (NCBI taxonomy): domain Eukaryota; kingdom Metazoa; phylum Chordata; class Mammalia; order Artiodactyla; family Bovidae; genus Litocranius; species Litocranius walleri. The sequence goes on from SJYG01000068.1 coordinate 5,437,177, forward strand.
TCGGGAGGCGCTGGGTGGCAGGTGCACTGGGACCCCAGCTGCTGCCTCTCCTGGACACTTGCACTGCCCAGAGGGCTGGGAGCTGCCCGGTCTCCACTAGGCAGAGCTGAGATGAGCTTGAGCATTGCCAGAAGGGTGTCTCAGGGGCTCACGGGTGTTGGAGTTGCAGGCACAGTGGGGTGGACTGAGCTGGGAGGGTGGGCCTTAGTACAGGTGATGCCAGTGACCCCGGGGCCCGCCCCACCAGCAGCTCTTGCCTGTGCCCACCAGCACGCAGCCCAGTCTGCTCCCTCAGCCGAGGTTTCAATCCCCAATCTCCGTGGACTGGGCTAGGGGAGCACGTTGGGCAGCTCTCACCCCTGGACTCCCACCATCTTCCTGCTCTGAGCCCTCACTGCACTTTCTGGCTAACCCTGCAGGGCAGCTTCAAGACAGGGTCACACATCAGCCCCAGTGACCCAGCGAACTCACGGACGGATTGCTTCCTACCATCTTGAGATAGCCCACCTGGATGCAGGATGGAGGGGAGAAGCCAGGCTTAGGGGCTTAGGAATCTCAGGAAGGGCCAGAGCTGCTGGGTCAAAGCATCCAAGGAAAAGGGCAGCTTAGACAACACAGCTGCACTGTCTCACCATCTGGAGGCTGGATGTGCACAGCCAAGGTGTTGGCAGGGCTGGTTCCCCCTGAGGCCATGAAAAGCGTCTACTCCAGGCTTCTCCCAAGACCCTGGGGGCTTATCGACGATCTTTGATGTTTCTTGGCTTGTAGAAGCATCATCCTGCTCTCCGCGTTCGTGTTCACACAGGGTTCTCCCTGAATGAAAGTCTCTGTGTCCCAGATCCCTCTTTTTATAAGGACATCAGTAACACTGGTTAAGGGCCCTACCCTACTCTACTGTGACCCCTTCTAAATTTAACTCACCACATCTATGAGGGCTCTGTTCCCCGTGAGGTCACACTCTGACCACGTCTATGAGGACCCTATTCCCCGTGAGGTCACACTGTGACCACGTCTACAAGGGCTCTGTTCCTCGTGAGGTCACACTATGACCACATCTGTAAGAATTCAATTTCCTGTGGGGTCACACTCTGAGACTCTGGTGTGATGACATCAGTGAATTTGTAGGGGCACGACCCAATCCATGGGACTTCCTTGGTGGCTCATTGATAAAGAATCCACCTGCAGTGCATGAGACCCAGGAGATGTGGGTTCAATCCCTGGGTGGGGGGAAGATCCCCTGGAGGAGGAAATGGCAACCCACTCCAGGATTCTTGCCTGGAGAATCCCACGGACAGAGGAGCCTGGGGGCTGCAGTCCACGGGGCTTCAGAGAGTCGGACACGCTTGGGAGACTGGGCAGGTGCACCCAACTCAACCCATAACAGGCACAGCCAGCTGCTGGGCTGAGTTCCCCACTCTCAAGCGTACTGGCTGGACTGGCCTTGGCAGAGAGAGACATGGCATCAGTTTTAATCCCTGTTAAGAGTAAAAGTGTGGTCCCAGGCTTCCTGGAGCTTCCTGGGAGTGAAATAGCTTCAGGTTTTAAGGAGCTGGTGGAGGACTCTGGGACCTCGAACTATAACTATTCTCCAGAAAGAGTAGCAAGCTACTCTGGAAGGAGCTCCGTGTGTCAGCAACTCCTCAGTCAGGTCAAAGGGATGGCCAGTGTTGAGAACTGGAGCCCTCTGGTGGAACTCATTGAAAAGCCACTTTTAACTGTTCAGCCTGGCGTAGCCCAGCCTCGCGGGACAGACGCCCTGGGTGTGGGGAGGTGCCAGACAGAGTGGGAAGGAACAATGGCTCATAACGCTTCTGTCAAAAGGAAACGTTGAGTACTAATCGGGGAAGTGAGATTTTCAGTGACTGCAGGGAATATTTTAAGTCGTAGCAATTTGATGACTGCTTTCCTCATAGAACGTGGGAAATGCCAAAATCCTGGACTGGCAGACTTCACTTTAAATGAGCTGTAGTTGTATTTTCAACAAAGCATACAGATGCTAGGACAGAAAGTTAGAGAGCTGAGGGGCCCTGCGGAGGGCAGGACACAGGGTTATTACCTAAGGGAGTTTGCTGGTGTTGAGCTGGAGCTCAAGACCCTCCCGGGAGCATCCTGCACCTTTGCCGTCCAGCAGGCCTTGGTTCCTTGTCGGCTTTCTCTCTTCCGTCCTACAGCAGGTGGTCAGAGAGCCGCCAGTCATTTTAGCTAACACTGCACACTGGAACGGTAGCATGCCGGGTTTTCGTTCCTTAAATCTCTACAGAGGATATCACATATGTGCTTCTAAATCAGGTTCTCTACACATGCGCGAGCTCCCGCTGTGCAGGAGGTGACCTCCTGGAGTGTGAGGATGTGGGCATGAATGTGATGGACTTAGATTTATTGGGACGAGTACGGCAGCGTGATCTGTAGGCAGGTCAGCAGGACACAGGAGAAAGGAGAATGATGCCCGTGGGTGAGTAGGGAGCTTGGCGGAATCAGGAAGAGTGGATGGGACTTCCCTGGTGGTCCAGTGACTGAGACTCTCTGCTCCCGATGCAGAGGGTCCAGGCTCCATCCCTGATCAGGGAGCCAGATCCTACCTGCTGCAACTAAAGGTCCCTCCTGCCGCAACGGGGATCAAAGATCCCAGACCTGGTGCAGCCAAACAAATACATGAATATTAGAATAAAGAACAGTGACTGATGCTTGAGTTGGGGTTTGATGGGGAGTAAAGGGAGGCAGAAAAACATCTATTTCTGCTTTATTGACTATGCCAAGCCTTTGACTGTGTGGATCACAATAAACTGTGGAAAATTCTGAAAGAGATAAGAATACCAGACCACCTGACCTGCCTCCTGAGAAACCTATATGCAGGTCAGGAAGCAATAGTTAGAACTGGACATGGAAGAACAGACTGGTTCCAAATAGGAAAAGGAGTACGTCAAGGCTGTATATTGTCACCCTGCTTATTTAACTTCTATGCAGAGTACATCATGAGAAACGCTGGGCTGGAGGAAGCACAAGCTGGAATCAAGATTGCAGGGAGAAATAGCAATAACCTCAGATATGCAGATGATACCATCCTTAAAAAGAAAAGTGAAGAGGAACTAAAAAGCCTCTTGATGAAAGTGAAAGTGGAGAGTGAAAAAGTTGGCTTAAAGCTCAACATTCAGAAAATGAAGATCATGGCATCTGGCCCCATCACTTGATGAGAAATAGATGGAGAAACAGTGGAAACAGTGTCAGACTTATTTTCTGGGCTCCAAAATCACTGCAGATGGTGACTGCAGCGATGAAAAAAGATGCTATTCCTTGGAAGAAACGTTATGACCAACCTAGATAGTATATTAAAAAGCAGAGATATTACTTTGCCAAAAAGTGTCCATCTAGACAAGGCTATGGTTTTTCCAGTAGTCATGTATGGATGTGAGAGTTAGACAGTGAAGAAAGCTGAGCACTGAAGAATTGATGCTTTTGAATTGTGGTGTTGGAGAAGACTCTCTCAAGTCCCTGGGACTGCAAGGAGGTCCAGCCAGTCCATCCTAAAGGAGACAAGTCCTGGGTGTTCACTGGAAGGACTGATGCTGAGGCTGAAACTCCAATACTTTGGCCACCTCATGCAAAGAGTTGATTCATTGGAAAGGACCCTGATGCTGGGAGGGACTGGGGGCAGGAGGAGAAGGGGACGACAGAGGATGAGATGGTTGGATGGCATCACCAACACAGTGGATATGGGTTTTGGTGGACTCCAGGAGTTGGTAGTGGACAGGGAGGCCTGGGGTGCTGTGGATAATAGGGTTGCAAAGAGTCAGACACGACTGAGCAACTGAACTGAACTGAACTGAAAGGGAGGCAGAGCATCCTGGGCCTCACTAGGGTTGCCTGGACCAGAGACAAGGGCATGAGTGCTTTGGACACTTATCCAGTGGGTGCAGGTTAACTCAACCCCCAACAGTGTTCCTAACTCAGCAAGATGAATACACTCATTCATGTTCCAATGCACCCATTTGGGGCCAGAAATATAACAAGGTCTTTTTTTTTTTTTTTTTTTGTTGTTTGCATTCCAATCATGTATCCCTGATGGGCTTCCCTGATGGCTCAGTGGCAAAGAATCTGCTTACCATGCTGGACACCCAGGTTCGATCCCTGGGTCCGGAAGAGGCCTTGGAAAAGGGAATGGCAATGCACTCCAGAATTCTTGCCTGGAGAATCCCATGGACAGAGGAGCCTGGTGGGCTACAGTCCATGGGGTCACAGAGAGTCAGGTATGACTAAGTGACTAACACTTCCACTTTCTTTCATCCTTGATAAAGGGGCATGTCAATGAATCACTTCTTCAAAGTGTTGCCCCATCTGATTGGCCTTGAATATTGTTATTAATTTCCGTTCAAGTCACATGTGGAACCTTTCATCCAGGCATCATGAGACCCTAGGCAGCCACAAAGTGTCCCAGCCTCTGAGATGGGACTGGTCCTTCCTGCTGCTCCCGTCTTCTTCTAAAAGCTTCCTTGGCTGGGCAGCTTGGAGAAGATGTGAACACACTCCCTTTGGGCATCTGGCTGGGTTTTTGTGGCATTTACTTGATGGGAGGTCAAGTTCATCTTTTAGCAAGACAGTTGGTGGCGGGCGGCGGGGGGCACCCAGGGCTTTGAGCGGCTGCCTCTCTCCTGCATCGACGCCCCCCTGATGAGGAAGACTTTTTAGGCATCTTGAAGAGAAGATTAACAGCCAAGATAATAAAAGCAACTGCATTCAATCATTTTCCTAATTAATGCATTCATCACGGCTCCCTGCTGCCTTTCGGACTGAATGTAATGGGCAAGAAGGAAGTGAGTGGGCATCTTCACCTAAAGGTTAATTAACTGGATATTGTCTGGGGCTGACACTGGCTTGCGCTGGTGGGGGTGTCCCGAGGATGGTGCTGAGCCCGCGTGGAGAGCAAGGTCACGTGAACTGAGAACACCGATGGTGGGCTGCTGCCTCTGAAAGTGTGTTAATGGGACATTGATTTAACTCGGTGCTGAGCACATTATCCTGGGAAGCTTCTAGTAAATGAGAAATGAGAGAAAAGAGTTGCTGAGCAGAACTATAAATTGAAAAGGTGCTTCGGTGCTGGAACCTGAATAAAATTAGACTTAGTGTCAGTTTATGTATCGATCCAGACTTCCTTCTGCAATCTGCAGCTGTTCCGGGGCAAAGGGCTCTTCAAGTAAAGCTGTTGACAGACCTCGATGGTGTGGAACCTCCCAGGGTGGTGTTGCTGACGGTCCAGGTTCCAATTTCAGGGGGCGCAGCACCCCAGCCCGGCAGAAGCACCCTACGCTGCACTGCATAGAGTGTCTGCGGCAGTGCTGAGGTTCTCCTGGTTCACCTGAGAAGCCCAAGGAGAGAAGGAGACTCATGTCTCTGGGAGGAGCCTCGCATTGGATGGAAACTGAGTTTATTGTGGTGCATGATAGGATTAGAGCAGAAATAGAAACATCTCCCCCACCAGCCAACAAAATTAAAAGCAGGACGGGGTGCACACGGAGCCAAAGTCTTTAAAATAAGCATGTGCTTAAGTGCGGCAATCACCCTTATAAAAGCATTATCCTACAGACAAAATCACAGATACGCACGGATATTTGGCCATAAAGATACTCATTATATGAGTTTTAGCAAAAAATTGGAGACAGCTATAATTTTAGGATTTTTACAGCAAACACTGCCAAATGCATAGGTTTTCCACTCCAAGCAGTTCCCCAGTTCTCTGTGGACAGCAACCTACAATTTACTGTGCTTCTGGTGCTCAGCAGGCAGTGCTTGCACAGGCCTCGCAAGTGGAGGGCTCAGGCCTGCAAGGCTCCCACCGCACACGCCAGTTGCGGGTCCTGATCTGCCACCTGTGCTCTGGTGGCAAATCAGGGTCTCCAGCCCCCTTTCCAGTTTTCATAACTTGCTATAAAGGGTCACAGAACTCGGAGAAAGACTTTACTCATATTTATCAGTTTACTATAGAGGGCAGAACTGAAGATATAAATGAACAGCCAGATGAGGGGGTACACTAGGCGAGGCCCCTGAGGATAGGAGCGTCTGTCTCCGCAGAGTTGGGGTGCACCTCCATGCATGTGAATTCACCAACCCAGAAGCTCTCTGAACCTTTTCAGTTAGTGATTTTGGGGGGAGGTTTCATCACGAAGGCAGACTGATTATCAACTCAATCTCCAGCCCCTTTCTCCTTCCTAGAGGATGGGGGGAGGGGTGGTAAGGCTTCCAACCAAAGCTGCATCTTTCGGGTGATGAGCCTGCATCCTGAAGCTATCTGGGGCTCACCCAGGGTCATCACATTAGAACAAAAGATGCTCCTGCCACTCATGGAGTGGCAAGGGCTTTAGGAGCACTGCGCCAGGAGCTGAAGGTAAAGTCCAAATACATATATCCCGATATGTCACAATATCAATAGTCGAAAAATTGATACTTTGAAACTCTGGTGCTGGAGAAGACTCTTGAGAGTGACTTGGACAGTAGGAGATCAAACCAATCACTCCTAAAGGAAATCCACCCTGAATATTCAATGGAAGGACTGATGCTAAAGCTCCAATCCTTAGGCCACTTGATGCTGAGAGCTGACTCATTGGAAAAGACCTTGATGGTGGGAAAGATTGAAGGCAGGAGGAGAAGGGGGTGACAGAGGATGAGACAGTTGCGTGGCATCACTGACTCGATGGACATGAGTTTGAGTAAGCTCTGGGAGATGGTGAAGGACAGGGAGGCCTGGCATGCTTCAGTCTATGGGGTTGCAAAGAGTGGGACATGACTGAGTGATTGAACAACAAGTGCTTATTATCTGTATAATGCTGGGCCAGTGGCCAATCTGTGCTTTACTTTACCCGCTTGAGACTTGATGGTGTAGCTTTGAGCTTTAAATGAAATGATGCATGTGAAGTGCTGAGACCAAGGCTTGCCCTGCATCATCATTGCTGTCGATACGACTGGTTAGACAGAGCATAACAGAGTGACTGAAGACTGAGTTATTAAAGTGCTGCTGACTCTTTGCTGAATTAAAAAAATACAGGTTAAGTGAAAAGAGTAATTTGATAAGCAAAACATGATACTATTTTCAGTCAAAGCTGTGCTATATGCATACGCAGATAAAGAGAGAGACTGCTAACATTTTACTGTTTCATCTTCACATTTATTTAGCAATTGTATCTATAACTATAGTTATATAGCTCAATAGCATATATTTATGTGGGTTTCCTTGGTGGCTCAGCTAGTAAAGAATCCACCTGTAATGCAAGAGACCCAGGTTTGATCCCTGGGTTGGGAAGATCCCCTGGAGAAGGAAATGACAACCCACTCCAGTATTCTTGCCTGGAAAATTCCATGGACAGAGGAGCTTCAGTTCATAGGGTTGCAAAGAATGGACACAACTGAAGTGACTTAGTAGCAGGGAATACAGATATATATATACCTGAAACAGATGTCCTTTTAACTACAGGGACTGGAATGTTAAAGTAGGAAGTCAAGAAACACCTGGAGTAACAGGCAAATTTGGCCTTGGAATGCGGAATGAAGCAGGGCAAAGACTAATAGAGTTTTGCCAAGAAAATGCACTGGTCATAGCAAACACCCTCTTCCAACAACACAATAGAAGACTCTACACATGGACATCACCAGACGGTCAACACCGAAATCAGATTGATTATATTCTCTGCAGCCAAAGATGGAGAAGCTCTATACAGTCAACAAAACAAGACCAGGACCTGACTGTGGCTCAGATCATGAACTCCTTATTACCAAATTCAGACTTAAACTGAAGAAAGTAGGCAAAACTGCTAGACCATTCAGGTATGACCTAAATCAAATCCCTTATGATTATACCGTGGAAGTGAGAAATAGATTTAAGGGCCTAGATCTGATAGATAGAGTGCCTGATGAACTATGGAAAAGCAGAGACATTACTTTGCCGACTAAGGTCCATCTAGTCAAGGCTATGGTTTTTCCTGTGGTCATGTATGGATGTGAGAGTTGGACTGTGAAGAAGGCTGAGCGCTGAAGAACTGATGCTTTTGAACTGTGGTGTTGAAGAAGACTCTTGAAAGTCCCTTGGACTGCAAGGAGATCCAACCAGTCCATTCTGAAGGAGATCAGCCCTGGGATTTCTTTGAAAGGAATGATGCTAAAGCTGAAACTCCAGTACTTTGGCCACCTCATGCGAAGAGTTGACTCATTGGAAAAGAGTCTGATGCTGGGAGGGATTTGGTGCAGGAGGAGAAGGGGACGACCGAGGATGAGATGGCTGGATGGCATCACAGACTCGATGGATGTGAATCTGAGTGAACTCCAGGAGTTGGTGATGGACAGGGAGGCCTGGCGTGCTGCGATTCATGGGGTCGCAGAGAGTCAGACACGACTGAGCGACTGAACTGAGCTGATGTAATATGAAGACTAAACTGCTAGCCATGGCTCTTACAGGAAACGGAAGCGATTTTGAATGTAGCCTGTGTGTTTACTAAGAAAGAAAGTGAATGTTGCTCAGTCGTTTCCAGCTCTTTGTGACTGCAGGCCTTCTCCGGGGCATCTTTCCAACCCAGGGATTGAACCCAGGTCTCCCACATTGCAGGTGGGTTCTTTACCAGCTGAGCCACTGGTTTCCAAATTTTCTATGGTAAAGCGCATATTAATTTTCAATGAGACAATGTTTAAAATAGTATCTATTTAATTTATTAAGTCAACATCAGATTCTGAAATTAAGAGGTTGGGATTGAAACTAAAATTCAGTTACAGTGAGAGAATGCCACACACATAGTTATTTCTAAACACAGAGCCCAAGTTTTTTTGTCATTTGTGTCTAATGATGGAATCAGGTTGAAAGCAGGAGAGTAAGTGTGTTGGACAACGCAGGGACCAATCACTCAGAGAGCTAGGGCAGGATTGGTCTGTACACCCCTAATCTGCTCAGTACTGAATGGGTGTGTCCACGTTGCACGGTGGGTACCACTGGCTCCCAGGACTGAGTGATAGGCCGACAGTCCCAGGGGCCAGTGTGGCATTTTGGGGGGTTAGAGGTATGGCACAGTCTGCCTGAGGAGTATGATGCCCCCTGATCCGTGTAATGGGTAGACTTGGTCCTTTGACTGTAACTTCTTAGTGGTTGAGAGAAGTCAAACAATATAGAAAGACGTGAGTAAAAGAAACAGATACTTAGCATCACTGTTCAAGCTCTAAAGCACTAATTCATAAAGCACAAAGGAAGGGACGTATCAGCATTTTTTTCTTAAAACAAAGTTCAGTTTGCAGTGTTTAAGGTGCTCAAGGATATTTTCTCATTTAAAAACAAAGCAATGTCTGAATGGGATCTAAAGTTTAGAAATACTAACGTTTTTCCTCTAAGCTGACCACAAAGGACAGCCTCAATTTAGTGGGATGGGTTGCCCCTTTCTCTACCATCTCACCCTTATGCTTAGTCCATTCTCTGGTCAAATTACACAATCTATTACTTTGCACATGCCCTGTGGGCTCCCATCTCTGAGATCTGACTCACTTTTCTTTTTTGCCCTTCCATCTGCATGACTAAATACTTCTTGTTAATCAAGGTACCAAAAGAGACATTTCGGAAACTACATCTGACTTTTGCAAGTGACTCTCATGTCATCCTGTATGCCATGTCCTCAGAAGCATCAAGACCTCTCTCGAACTGCTTGCCAACATCTCCTTGGTGTCAAGGAGATCCTCTTGTCTACTTAGATCTAAGTTACTCAAGAGTAGAGTCTGTCCCTGATTTACATTTGTATTATTGGAGAAAGGGCTGTCCTCACCCAAGGATTTCCCCAATGAGCAGCATTGAGAAATGATTAGGTTAACACTGAGGTCAGCAGGCTCGCTGGTTAAGTCAGGTCTCCCATGATCAGACACTGAATTTCACAGAAACATAACAGTACAAAACAGTTTAAACACACGTATTTGGGGAAGGCACTTTTGGTTATGATGTAGGGCGTATGTTTGGGCTGTGAGCAAAGAAGTTCCACTGATATCTTGTAATCATGCCTCTCTATGTTTAAAGGCTTCCCTGGTGGCTCAGATAGTAAAGAATTTACCTGCAATGCAGGAGACCTGGGTTCTATTCCTGGGACAGGAAAGATCCCCTGGAGAAGGGAATGGCTACCCACTCCAGTATTCTTGGGCTCCCCAGGTGGCTCAGTGGTAAAGAATCCACCTGCCAAGCAGAAGACGCAAGAGACATGGGTTCGATCCCTGGATTGGGATGATATCTTGGAGAAGGGAATGGATACCTACTCCAGTATTCTTGCCTAGAGTATCCCATGGACAGAGGAGTCTGGGGGTCTATAGTCCAGAGGGTCACAAAGAGTCAGACACAACTGAGGATCTGACACTTTCACTTTTCACTTTCTCTGTGCTTGAAATAAGAGAACAATTGGAAAATGATTGGTAGCAGTGTTTTCTCTCTGAGAACAAGCTCTTTGTCATTCGGGTTAGCATTCTGAGGCTGGTCTCCACCTCTAACCCTGACATTGACAGTGCTCCGTGTTGATTGCAACCAAGACCCAGGATTATCTCTTGGCTAGTACCTGATTTAACAAAGACAATATGAAACTGCTGTTCTCACTGTTGTCTGTCAACTGGTAGTCCCTTTAATGATAAGATGTGGGGGACTTGATGGCACTTAATTAGCATTTAAAAGAAGAAAATCTTGACACTGTGATTTAATGAGCTTAGTGAAGCTATTGCTCTGAGCATTGTTACAAAAATGACGTGAAGTAGAGTAGAAGTTTGCAAGGAATCTGAATATATTAAATCCATTAAACCCTTATTTGGCTGTGTCCACAGAGTCATATGGAGAAGGCGATGGCACCCGGCTCCAGTCCTCTTTCCTGGAAAATCTCATGGTTGGAGGAGCCTGGTGGGCTGCAGTCCATGGGGTTGTGAAGAGTCGGACACGACTGAGCGACTTCCCTTTCACTTTTCACTTTCATGCACTGGAGAAGGCAATGGCAACCCACTCCAGTGTTCTTGCCTGGAGAGTCACAGGGACAGTGGGCTGCTGTCTATGGGGTCGCACAGAGTCGGACACGACTGAATGACTTAGCACACAGTTAAAAGGACAGAACTGCTGATGACACAGATGACGAGGTTAAGACCACAGCTGTGGAGCTGGTGCTTGAGATGCTGCGGCTTCTTTCTTTTGTGCTGTCTCGTTTCTCTCATCTGCAAAAAGGAATACTAGCATCAACCTTAGCAGGCTGTTGTGATAATTCAGTGAAACAAGAAGTGGCCATACATAGCCCTGCGCCTGGCACACAGGAGGCACTGAAGAAATAAAGTGAGGGATAATAAAAAGAAAATAACACAATGGTTGGGAGAGTCATTGGTGATGTCATGTGAAGCTAAGGGATCACACATTGTCTGACAAGCAGTGAATAGTCATTGCGGTTGCCAGCAGGGGGTGACTTGTTCAAAGCGTGGTTTGATGATGATGAATTTTGCACTCATAAGAAAAAGTGAACTGGAGGGGAAAGAGGACAGAGACTGGATATAATTACAAAAGTCCGTGTATGAGGAGTGGCTATGGCAGTGCAAAAGCAAAACAAAGTGCAGGTGGGAGAGAGAAATAAGAGATGCGGAAGTTTCTGGTGAGAAAATTAGAGGGAGTCATTAAGGTGACTGTTCCAATGAGGAGACTCACACAGAGCAGAAGATAGAAATATCTGGAGGTAGAATTAGTTGGGGAAATGCTAAGTTGAATTTCAGATCCTATTGAGTTATGCAACACTGCTGGAGGGGAAAGTCTGGGGTGAGGACTAATGATTAAGAGTGATTCCAAAGGAAGGTATTCAGATTTAAGTTTTGACTCAATGGTTGAAGCCACATGAATGAATGAATGAACTCTTGGAGGAAAGAGGAAAGAGTAGAGGCTAAGAATTTCACAACAACAGGGAAGCAGAGAGGAAGCCAGAGAGAAATGCCAGACAAGAGGCAGGACGCAGGAATGTCCTGGTTATGAAGAGGGTCAGAAGCGAAGACTGAGGACAGGCCACTGGGTAGGTCAGAAGAAGGACTGGGAGAAGCAGTGCCATTCTCAGTGCAGTTCTGGTTCTGGGGGGCACAAAGATGCAAGTTCAGATGGTGCCATGCTGAGCAGAGAGACCAGAGGCCAGGAGCTGCCCAGGTGCTGACCTGCTCTCCGTCTGCCGAGGTTCATGGTGAGCCTTGTGTTGCGGTGCGGTGATTGGTGCTTTCCTAAGGTTGGGCTCTGTGACTTTGAAGGGGATCCCAGGTGATCTTTAAAAAAATCAGCTATGGAATGATCCCTGGTCCTCTGCTAATATTCTGAGGTAGGAAAATAGGTTAGACTCCATTACCCTCCTGAAAAACTGAGCTTGCAACTAGCTTCCCCACCTGTGTGTGATACACTTGGATGAAATTTTGTCTTTATGTTTAAAAAAAGAAGACATTATGGATGTAAGGGTTTTTGTTTGTTTTAGAACAATAAACCCACAAGAGCAAATGATACCTTTCTAGAATTTAGCTTCAGTCAAGAGATTAATGACTGTGCTATACTGGGACCTGGTTTCTCTTTTTTCTCTGAACGGTGACTATTATCTGTCCCCAGAGACAGAGCTCTCCCCTTCCACACCCAGGAAACTCCCCCAGGTCTTCACAGCAGTTGGGGTCCTGATGTTTTCTTCTGGCTTCTCATAATCTGTAGTTATTCTGAGGTGAAGTGCTTCTTTCTTCTCTGAAAACTGGCTAATAATCTGGATTCGTAAGAGCCCTGGCTTGGGGGATGGGCTATAATTTATTGATAATTGATTCTCTCGACACTTTACAGTAATGCTCTCGTATTACTCTTACGTATGAAAAACTAAAATGACATAAATACCAGAATGAGTAGCAATACTTGTGATCATCTTCTCTCCAACAGAACTGGGATCAAGTGCAATTTAGTAGTTGAGTGCTGTGTGCACTTTCACTCCCCAAAAGGCCTAGTGGATTTGGGCATGATTAGGAGGTATTGAGCCCAGGGAGTACAAGTGTGGGGTGGTTCAAAAGAGTGCACAGTCACCAGCCTCCCACCTGATCTGGGTTACTGAGATCAGTGGAGGAGTTTGTTGAAAAAAATGAAATTGAAAACAAATATCTCATATGGGATGGTAGGTGATCAGGAAAAATTTTCTACTCGAAAAAAGAATCCAGATAAAAGGGAGAAAGATGAACTGGAGACAGCATCTGTGTCAGGCTAGAATGGTCATACAACAGAAAGCATTCATGCCAAGACAGGGAAGGAGGCCAAGGAGGGCGCAAGTGGGATGGAACGTATACACTCTGCCATGCTCTGGGCTCTGTTGGGTTTTTCACTTCACTCTCCTTCTGGTTTCCCAGAGGCCTCCTGGGTTTCAAGCACCCCAAAATGTGGGGTTTCCTTCCCAGATGGATCAGTGGGTGAAGAATCTGCCTGCAAAGCAGGAGACGCAGGATATGCTAATTTGATCCCTGGATCAAGAAACTGCACTGGAGGAGGAAACGACAACTCAGTCCAGTATTCTTGCCTGAAAAATCACAAGGACAGAGAAGCCTGGTGGGCTGCAATCCAAGGGGTCTCAAAGGTTCAGACACGACTGAACGCACACTGAGCAGACACACATACACACACACCCCATGGATAGCGTCTGCTCCTACTAGTGAGATGGAAATTTCCTATCTACTGTGTTGTCTTCACAAGGGAAAATTAGATCACCAAGCTGTGCCCACATTTATTACATTGTGTACTTGCATCCTTCTAATGTGATTATTGCACAAAGACCCAGACAAAATCACTGTGTCCTCCAAAATTCCTTGTGTTGTTCTTGCCAACCATATGCTGAGACGCAACACCTTCTATCACAAGTGACGTTAAGTGCCACATTTCGCCTTGTCTCTGAAGACTTGGCGGTGGAGTGGCTGTTTCATCGTGGGAGAGAGGAGCCAGGCCACCACGTTTGGTTCCCAGGCTCACGGCAGGGTGCTCGTGGGTGCAGGCGGGGCCATGCAGATGGCTGGGGTTTCAGGACCAGCCCGAGGATGTCCAGGTGGTGTGTCATGCCCATTGGCTGCATCTCAGACTTCCGCTACTAAGAACAGAGCGGTGCTGAGAGCAGGCAGGCAGAGCCATCTGCGTAAATGCCGCTTCCAGCTGCCGGCAAGACAGGGGCAGCTGAGCATAACGGGGAGGGTCTTACTCTGTGGAGGTCTCTTCTTGCCCAAAGGAGGATGATGGATATTTTGGTGGTGTGTTGTTGTGCTAAGTCCCTTCAGTCGTGTCCTGCTTTTTGTGACCCCATGGACTGTAGCCCGCCAGGTAAAGGGAAAATTAGGTCACCAAGCTGTGCCCACATTTATTACATTGTGTACTTGCATCCTTCTAATGTGATTATTGCACAAAGACCCAGACAAAATCACTGTGTCCTCCAAAATTCCTTGTGTTGTTCTTGCCAACCATATGCTGAGACGCAACACCTTCTATCACAAGTGACGTTAAGTGCCACATTTCGCCTTGTCTCTGAAGACTTGGCGGTGGAGTGGCTGTTTCATCGTGGGAGAGAGGAGCCAGGCCACCACGTTTGGTTCCCAGGCTCACGGCAGGGTGCTCGTGGGTGCAGGCGGGGCCATGCAGATGGCTGGGGTTTCAGGACCAGCCCGAGGATGTCCAGGTGGTGTGTCATGCCCATTGGCTGCATCTCAGACTTCCGCTACTAAGAACAGAGCGGTGCTGAGAGCAGGCAGGCAGAGCCATCTGCGTAAATGCCGCTTCCAGCTGCCGGCAAGACAGGGGCAGCTGAGCATAACGGGGAGGGTCTTACTCTGTGGAGGTCTCTTCTTGCCCAAAGGAGGATGATGGATATTTTGGTGGTGTGTTGTTGTGCTAAGTCCCTTCAGTCGTGTCCTGCTTTTTGTGACCCCATGGACTGTAGCCCGCCAGGTTCCTCTGTCCATGGGATTCTCCAGGCAAGAATACTGAAGTGGGTTGCCATGCCCTCCTCCAGGGGATCTTCCCCACCCAGGGATCAAACCTGTGTCTCCTGCATTGGCAGGTGTTGTTATTATTATTTTTTTTTAACCACTAGCGCCACCTGGGAAGCCAGGTGGTAGGACTGTAAATAAGCAGATACCTTCTTGGGTGGGAGAGGAGTTTGTCTTGTGAACTTAGGTGACTTCCCTCCCATGGCCCCTTCCCTTGCCTCGTGGGCCCCACACTCGTATGCTTCTTTCTGGTCATGCCTGTGGGGAGCAAGTGGAACTGAGTGAGGCCAGCTGGGCAGCTTTTTGGGCACACGCATTTCTACCCAGCTCTCTCCCCATCCCAGGCAGATGGGAAAGCGTGGTTGTCCAAAGCCTAGATTTTGGAAGGGTGAGTCTTGATTCTGTCCCTCATCCTCTCAAGATTTCTGTTTCCTCATCTGCCATTTGAGAATAATCCTCACGCTATCTTGGTGGAGGTTTAGGGATAAATAAGATGACCCATTTAGAGATGCTTATCCACCATTTATCATTAACGTAACATTGTGTCCTTTAACTTGCCTCCATCTGCCACTCACTGTCCCACTGTCATTTTTCAATGAATATTTTTTAACCTATATAAATAAAGCTCTACTACCTGGCTATTTAACCTTACTAAACTCATCATCCTTGACAGTAGCTACCTCAAGATGCAAGATGTACTCTCCTTCAAATAATTAATTCCAAGATGTCAATTCAGTGTTAGCATTGCAATACAAATACTACTTCTACCAGCTTGCAATTTTAATTTCCTCAGTGATTTTTTTCTTTTTAATTAGAGAAGCTCAAAAAGAATACATTTTCACTACAAAAAAAAAGAAAAAAAAGAAATGGTAATTATGTGACACAATGGAAGTGTTAGCTAACACTGATGGTAATTATTTTGTGATATGTAAGTGTATCAAATAAGCACATTGTACACTTAAAATTTAGGCAATGTTATACACTGCTTATATATCAATGAAGCTGCAAAAGATATTATTTTCCGCCTGTTTCTTGCAAGCCTCCTTTAAACTAAAAAAGTGATTCCTAACAGACTGGAGAAAGAACTCAGAAAATAGTGGAATCTTAGAACAGAAAGAAATCCAGGAGGTCACCTGGCTCACTGTCCAGGACAAGAAGAAATTTATGAGGCCATGTGTCTTAGTCTTGTCTGGATTGTAGAATCACCTGAGAACCTCTGCCCAGGCTGCATTCCAGACTCATTAAATCAGAGCAACAGGATTTAAAAGATTCAGAAGGTCCCAGTGGGCAGCTGTCAATGCAGAGAGCTAGGGATTTAGGGATGTGTCTGCAGGTGTCACTCCATCCGTGATGCAGGATCTTAGTGGCGAGGAACTCAATCATCTTATGAGCTGGTTGGTTACTTGGTTAGTGTCTTACAAAAGCTAGGGCTGCTATAACACAACATCATAAGCTGGATGCTTCATATGCAACAGATGTTCATTTATTGCATTTCTGAAGCCAGAGAGTCAGAAATCAGGTGCCAGCATTCCCAGGTTCTGGAAAGAACCCTCTTCTGGGCAGCAGACATCTTCCTTTCCATTGTGTCCTCGAATGGAGGAAAACAAAACAAAACTCACCTGCCCTTTGGCTTCCTCTTATAAGGGCACTAATCCCTTTCATGAGGGCTCTACCCTCACAACATAATCACATCCAAAGGCCATCTCCAGAGACCATCACACTGAGGATTAGAATTCAATGCATGAATTTTGGGAGGACACACTCCGCCCATAACCGTGGGATGCACTGAGTGGCTACCCCCGGCTCTGGCCAATTGGTGCCACATGGAAAAGCAGACTGAGCATTGTCAGGTATTTTATTTATGAAAAACAAAAGTTGGAAATGAACATGCTCTTGGTTTTAAGTATGAGCAATTAATTTAAAAGGTTCAAAGCACAGGGTGGGGAAATGCACTGTACTTTCAGGTCATTGAGTTTGCAATGCCAGCTGTGTAGGGCTGGCAGTCTCTCTGAGGGAGTCCAGGACAGCGAGGGCCTTGGCACTGGAGGGAGAGAGGACAGTTGGAGAGAGTGGTGCCTACAGGGGTGATGGAGTGAAGAAGATGGAAATGGAGCCAGGAGGCAGACGGAACTGCTGCTCAGTGAGGTGGAGGCAAAGGGCTGATGACACACACAGGCTCTGCCCTCCCAGTGTGCGCACACTTTCCCTTCTTACCAACAATGCCCGATTGGAAAGAGTAAGTGGACGTCGCTCAGTCGTGTCTGACTCTTTGCGACCCCATGGACTATATAGGTCATAGAATTCTCCAGGCCAGCATACTGGAGTGGGTAGCCCTTCCCTTCTCCAGGGGATCTTCCCAACCCAGGGATCGAACCCAGGTCTCCCACACTGCAGGCAGATTCTTTACCAGCTGAGCCACAAGGGAAGCCCTGATTGGAAAGAGTAACTCATTACCCAGAATCCTCCTGTGGCCTCCCTGTCTTGCTGTGACCCCTGCCCCCCCGCCCCTCAGAGCCACCATGCACAAAGGAGACTGGAATTTTCCATGCTCAGCGGAAAGGCAGATGCTTTCCAATTAGGCTGACCTTGGGAAGGTCCTGCAGGTTGTGACTTCGGGTGGGAATGGGAGGCAGGAGAGGACCCTAAGACAGGGCTTAACCAGCTTATGTTAGAAGTTCTTCAAACAGGGCTCGCTTCATTTGGCATATCCAAGGGGTCAGTGGCCTTAGTTCTGAGAATGCCAATAGTTCAGAGCATTAATGCTTCCCAGGTGAAAAAAAAAAGGAGCAAGGTCAGGGTTGAGCTGAGTATTGGCTTCATCACAGGTGTGCAGGTGGCAGGGCTCGGGGAAGGCCACAGTGGTAAGGAGAGAGAGGCTACCGGGTGAGTGTGTGAATCCTGAGGCCACTGTCCGGGGACCAGGATGGGCTGAACAGCCCGCAGGGTCAACTGGCACTAGAGCAAGGAGGAGGTGGTCCACGGTGGGTCACTGGGAGAGGCCACACGTGGGGAAGTGTGGTAATGGCCGTTTCTGGGACACCTTAAACGGTCAACACTTGAAGTCAAGGGGTAATCCTCATTCTTTTTCTCAAGAGAATTTGATTCTTTTATTCAAAGGAGATCAAGTAGGAAATGGCAACAGGGATAATTTGAAATAAAGTGGATGACGGGAAAGGACATGAAAAGGGACATTGGCTGGGGAGACTGAAGGTCAGGAGATACACTCTGTTCTATACTGCACTCTAATCCTAATCCGAATAGAATAAAGACTTCTGAAACACACATATGCATATGACAGGTGTTTTTCCACTTAAAAACAAAAGGCAAAGAATTCTTTGCTTGGACAGTTTGTTGGCTGCCAGCTCTTGCTGGGTAGGGTGAGTTGAAAGCTACTTTACGCAGATTGCCCTTTCTGACCTGAGTCTTCATCCCATACTCGGGCCGCGTAGTCCCTGCGAGTCTGAGAGGCATTGGCTGCTGCACACTGCAGACATGCCCGGGGACAGTGGGCTTGTCGGGACTCTGGACCAGCCCCAGAGGAGCCCTGGAGCCCCAGACAAATGTTCCGGTGTGAAGGGGGCAACCTGAACGCCCGGCCCACGTGGCTTCCCCAAGCCTCAGCTCCCATGGGGAGGTGCTCTGTCTGTTACGGCAATCTGGCGCCAGAGCTGCTCACCAGTCCTGCGGAGCAAGGCCCACACGGACCCTCGCTGGTACACTTGAGATGAGGGGAGGCTTTCTGGCCCGTGGCTAGCGTTGAAGTGGACTTTGCACAGAAGAGTCAGTAAATGTGCCTGGTGTCTGTCTTGCTTTACTCAGTTCAGAGCAGTTCAGTCACTCAGTCACGACCCCGTGGACTGCAGCTCACCAGGCCTCCCTGTCCATCACCAACTCCCGAAGTTCACTCAAACTCACGTCCATCGAGTCGGTGATGCCATCCAACCATCTCGTCCTCTGTCGTCCCCGTCTCCTCCTGCCTTCAGTCTTTCCCAGCATCAGGGTCTTTTCCAGTGGGTCAGTTCTTCACATCTTTAATAGAGAACAGCAAAAGTACTGGGCTTCCCTGATGGCTCAGTGGTGAAGAACCT
This sequence comes from Litocranius walleri, assembly GCA_006410535.1. Classification (NCBI taxonomy): domain Eukaryota; kingdom Metazoa; phylum Chordata; class Mammalia; order Artiodactyla; family Bovidae; genus Litocranius; species Litocranius walleri. The sequence goes on from SJYG01000068.1 coordinate 5,456,244, forward strand.
ACCTGCCAGTGCGGGAGATGCAGGTTCCATCCTTGGGTGGGGAAGACCCCCTGGAGGGGGAAATGGCAACCCATTCTAGGATTCTTGCCTGGGAAATCCCATAGAGAGAGGAGCCCCCGGGCTCCATGGGGTGGCAAAAGAGACAGACATGACTTAGAGACTAAACAATAGCATCAAAGCAAAATGATGACCACATGGATCTCAGACTCCCAGTGATAGCCTCCTTCATCTGGTCGTCTTTTGGGGGCTCCTTTTCTTTGATCTGGAGAGCAGTGTGGTTGCTGCTGAGAGCTCAGGGTAGCAGACGGCATAGCAGACCACGCGGCAGTCTGAGGGGCACCGTTGAAGATGCATTTACAACCAGCAGAGACGGAGAGTGGCGTGTGAGCGGTGACCGATTGCGAACCGGCCGAGAGAGGTGGATGGGCACCTGCCTGATAGGACAAGCCCTGTATCATCTGACTGGTCTCCCGGGAAACCCCTAAGGAAGAGAAATGAAGACACATGTTCCCAACACTCTGGTGATCATCCCATAAAACATATCGGCCAAGGCTTTGTTTTAGTTCCTGCCTCCCTGCTAATGATGTGCAAACAATGAATGGCGCATTGACTTACCTGCAATGGGTCCCATTAGCTGTCTTGAGATTTGTGCACATTACACAGAGTCTGACACATTCACAGTAAGGAAAGGGGCTTCCAAGGAGTGCGGGATTCTGCAAGACGGTCTGGACAGAAGGCTGACAGCTGGTCCTGGATGCGAGGGACCTAGAGAGGGCACGCCAAGGTGTCCTCGTACGTAGGGCAGATCCGTTCCCTGGTTCTGGTGGCTTTTCAGAGATTGACACAGTGGTAGGGCCAGCAGCAGCTGGTGTCAGGGGGGCAGCATTGTTTCCTTTGTGACTGCCTCTCCTTGCTCCTGCAGGTGCATTGCACTGACTAACAACAGCCATTCATCTCCTGTCAGGCAGCCTTCAACAAGTCCATGTGAGATAAAGTGGCCAACGACGAGCGGATATGCACAACTCATTAACTCTTTCATCAGTTTGAGCTAGAGCAGGGGAGCCACATGGTCAGTACCTGGGCTCAAGTGACTCAGAGCCCCCCTACTCCTCCCAGGCACAGTACTAGGAGTCTCTGGCTCAGATGTCTGAACCTGTCGCCTCTCTGTTCTTCCATCTGTGAAGCGGCAAATGTGACAACTGTTCTGAGTTATTGAGAGGGACAAAGTGGGACACTAAACTGTCTGCAAAATAGCAGGCATGTGGCCAGCTCCCAACAAACGGGAGAGGCTGCTTTTGTGGTCAGCAGGCTCAGGAGAGGGTGGTTTCATGTGGTGGAGCCCAGGACAGGGAAGGTGGCCATCCATGGACATTTTGAACATCCAGAATGTGCCACATGCTGTGCTAAACTCTGGGGAGATGTCTAAGAAGAAGGCAAGGGTGCTGATGTGAGGGAGCCATGTGTAACCAGGCA
>SJYG01000069.1:0-47780 GCA_006410535.1 Litocranius walleri
TGAAGATTAGGTTTTTAAAAGTACAAAATTGGCAACAAATACCAAAATGCCGAGATTAAGAATCTGGAGTAGAGATTGGGTTTTCAAAGATAAAATATTAACGTAAAGAAGGAGAAGGAGAAAAAATTAAAAAAAAAAAAGAAAGAAAATATAAAAGACTCCAGAATTATTAAAAGACAACAGCTTCCACCACCAAAAGGACTATATATGGCATTTGCTTTAAAGTTAAGGGTTTTTTTTTGAAAAGTAATATTAGGTTATAAAAATAATAAATTGAAATATAGAGGACTTAAAAATTTAAGCAAGTTTAGAAAAAAAAGATGGGAAAGAAAAGAAAAAAAATTTTTTTCAAAAAAAAATTAAAAAAAAAATCACGCTTCCACACCAACCCCCCCCCCAAAAAAAAATTTGATCATAAAGGTAGTAATGGTATGTCTGGTGCTTTCTCTGTCATTGTGGGCTGTGTGGGGTCGCTACCAAGGCAGTTCCCTCTGTTTGACTTCCTCTGTTTGCTGGTCTCTTCCGTGTCTGACTTCCATCTTGACACAGGGATGGGAGTGGTAGACTCTGCACTGGGCTTGCCCCTTCTCGCGGCGCAGACCACTCAGGCTGCCCGTCTGGGGCCTGCCCAAGGCTTCATGCACCTCTCCAGTCCACGCCACTCAGGAAGCCCTCCGAGGCTCGAATTTGGTTGAGCTTGGGCTTTGTTCCCTTCCCAGGTCCGAGTAGCTAGGGAGTTTGGCGTGCGCAATTGTTGCAACTTCTGGCCTTTCCGGGTTGCTCAGTTTTCTGGGAGTACTGCTGGAGCTCTTTCTCCGGCAGATAATGACTATTCAGAGCCCCCTAGAAGTCTTAATTAGCAAAGAAACCTGCTTGCAATTTGGTAGGTAATGTCTCTCTTGAGCTGCGATTGCCCCTTTCCAGCACTTAAGGCTCTGGCTGCCCATCGCTGTTGGGGGATGGTCTGCAGCAGGCCTTTTCTGATCCGTCCTTTGTTCTGTGCACAGGCCTATCAGTGTCTTATGTTCGAGCATTTCACGTGTTAGCTATCCCACAGTCTGGTTTGCTAGACCAAGATAGTTCATTCTAGCCATGAGCGGACCCAATTCTGGCCCCGTTATGACCCGATTCTCGAGAAAAGCCCTGCAGCCTACGTCTCCCATGGCCTAATTCTTAGAAAGCACTGTCGCGGGCGCCTCGCGCTCCTCCCTGCCCAACCCCCACTGCAGGCGTTTGTGCTGCTTATCCGCTGGGGGGTTTTACTGTTGAATTTGTAATCTGTTGGTTTTAATTATTTATTTATTCTTCCTTCCTGTTATGTTGCCCTCAGCGCTTCCAGGGCTCACCCCAGACACGGCTGTGAGAATGTTTCTCGATCTTAGGAGACCTCTCTTTTTAAGAGTCTCTTCCCAGGACGGGATTCCCTTCCCAGGATGGGGCTCCCTCCCTACCTCCTTTGTCTCTATTTTCGTCCTTTATAATTATTCCTACCTGGTTTTGAAGCCAATGATCGGCTTTGCTGGATGCCTGATGTCCTCTGCCAGCAATCAGAAGCTGCCTTGTGGAATTTACTCAGTGTTGAAATGTTCTTTTGATGAAGTAGTGAGGGAGAAAGTGTTCTCCTCATCCTATTCCTCTGCCACCTTTTTCCCCCTCTGTATATATTTTTTGAAGAAATGTCTGTTTAGTTCTTTGGCCCACTTTTTGATTGGGTCTTTTATTTTTCTGGAATTGAGCTGCAGGAGTTATTTGTATATCTTTTGAGATTAATTCTTTGTCAGTTGCTTCATTTGCTATTATTTTCTCCCATTCTGAAGGCTGTCTATTCACCTTGCTTATAGTTTCCTTTGTTGTGAAGAAGCTTTTAATTTTAATTAGGTCCCATTTGTTCATTTTTGCTTTTATTTCCAATATTCTGGGAGGTGGGTCATAGAGGATCCTGCTGTGGTTTACGTCGGAGAGTGTTTTGCCTATGTTTTCCTCTAGGAGTTTAATAGTTTCTGGTCTTACATTTAGATCTTTAATCCATTTTGAGTTTATTTTTGTGTATGGTGTTAAAAAGTGTTCTAGTTTCATGCTTTTAAAAGTGGTTGACCAGTTTTCCCAGCACCACTTGTTAAAGAGATTTTCTTCATTGTATATTTTTGCCTCCTTTGTCAAAGATAAGGTGTCCATAGGTGTGTGGATTTATCTCAGGGCTTTCTATTTTGTTCCATTGATCTATATTTCTGTCTTTGTGCCAGTACCATACTGTCTTGATGACTGTGGCTTTATAGTAGAGACTGAAGTCAGGCAAGTTGATTCCTCCAGTCCCATTCTTCTTTCTCAAAGTTGCTTTGGATATTCGAGGTTTTTTGTATTTCCATACAAATTGTGAAATTATTTTTTCTAGTTCTCTGAAAAATATCATTGGTAGCTTGATAGGGATTGCATTGACTCTATAGATTGCTTTGGGTAGTATACTTATTTTCACTATATTGATTCTTCTAATCCATGAGCATGGTATATTTCTCCATCTATTAGTGTCCTCTTTGATTTCTTTCACCAGTGTTTTATAGTTTTCTATATGTAGGTCTTCTGTTCCTTTAGGTAGATATATTCCTAAGCATTTTATTCTTTTCATTGCAATGGTCAATGGAATAGTTTCCTTAATTTCTCTTTTCTCATTGTTAGTGTATAGGAATGCAAGGGATTTATATGTGTTAATTTTATATCCTGCAGCTTTACTATATTCATTGATTAGCTCTAGTAATTTTCTGATGGAGTCTTTAGGGTTTTCTATGTAGGGGATCATGCCATCTGCAAACAGTGAGAGTTTTACTTCTTCTTTTCCAATATGGATTCCTTTTATTTATTTTTCTGCTCTGATTGCTGTGGCCAAAACTTCCAAAATATATTGATTTGTAATCGTGAAACTGGGCACCCTTGTCTTGTTCCTGACTTTAGGGGAAATGCTTTCAATTTTTCACCATTGAGGATAACATTTTCTGTGGGTTTGTCATACATAGCTTTTATTATGTTGAGGTATTTTCCTACTATTCCTGCTTTCTGGAGGCTTTTTATCATAAATGTATGTTGAATTTTGTCAAAGACTTTCTCTGCATCTGTTGAGATAATCATATGGTTTTTATTTATCAATTTGTTAATGTGGTGTATTACATTGATTGATTTGCAGATATTGAAGAATCCTTGCATCCCTGGGAAAAAGCCCACTTGGTCATGATATATGATTTTTTTAATATGTTGTTGGATTCTGTTTGCTAGAATTTTGTTAAGGAGTTTTGCATCTATGTTCATCAGTGATATTGGCCTGTAGTTTTCCTTTTCGGTGGCATCTTTGTCAGGTTTTGGTGTTAGGGTGATGGTGGCCTCATAGAATGAGTTTGGAAGTTTACCTTCCTCTGCAATTTTCTGGAAGAGTTTGAGTAGGATAGGTGTTAGTTCTTTTCGAAATTTTTGATAGAATTCAGCTGTGAAGCTGTCTGGTCCTGGGCTTTTGTTTGCTGGAAGATTTCTGATTACAGTTTCAATTTCTGTGCTTGTGATGGGTCCATTAATATTTTCTATTTTTTCCTGGTTCAGTTTTGGAAGGTTGTACTTTTCTAAGAATTTGTCCATTTCTTCCACGTTGTCCACTTTATTTGTATATAGTTGCTGATAATAGTCTCTTATGATCCTTTGTATTTCTGTGTTGTCTGTTGTGATCTCTCCATTTTCCTTTCTAATTTTATTGATTTTTCTCCCTTTGTTTCTTGATGAGTATAGCTGATTAGTCAGTTTTATTTATCTTTTCAAAGAACCAGCTTTTGGTTTTGTTGATTTTTGCTATGGTCTCTTTTGCATTTATTTCTGCTCTAGTTTTTAAGATTTCTTTCCTTCTACTAATCCTGAGGTTCATAATTTCTTCCTTTTCTAGTTGCTTTAGGTGTAGAGTTAGGCTTTTATTTGACTTTTTTCTTGTTTCTTGAGGTAATCCTGTAATACTATGAATCTTCCCCTTAGTACTGCTTTTACTGTGTACCATAGGTTTTAAGTTGTTCTGTTTTCATTTTCATTCGTTTCTATGCATATTTTGATTTCTTTTTTGATTTCTTCTGTAACTTTTTGATTATTCAGCAGCATGTTGTTCAGCCTCCATATATTGGGATTTTTAATAGTTTTCCTCCTGTAACTGATATCTAATCTTACTGCATTGTGGTCAGAAAGGTGCTTGGAATGATTTCAATTTTTTTGAATTTACCAAGGCTAGATTTATGGCCCAGGATGTGATCTATTCTGGAGAAGGTTCTGTGTGTGCTTGAGAAAAAGGTGAAATTCATTATTTTGGGTGAAATGTCCCTATAGATATCAATTAGGTCTAACTGGTCTATTGTAGGAGAAGGCAATGGCACCCCACTCCAGTACTCTTGCCTGGAAACTCCCATGGATGGAGGAGCCTGGTTGGCTGCAGTCCATGGGGTCGCTGAGAGTTGGACACGACTGAGCAACTTCATTTTCACTTTTCACTTTCATGCATTGGAGAAGGAAATGGCAACCCACTCCCGTGTTCTTGCCTAGAGAATCCCAGGGATGGCAGAGCCTGGTTGGCTGCCGTCTCTGGTGTTGCACAGAGTCAGACACGACCGAAGCGACTTAGCAGGCCTATTATATCATTTAAAGTTTGTGTTTCCTTGTTAATTTTCTGTTTAGTTGATCTATCCATAGGTGTGAGTGGGATATTAAAGTCTCCCACTGTTATTGTGTTATTGTTAATTTCCCCTTTCATACCTGTTAGCATTTTTCTGTGTTCCTATGTTGGATGCATATATATTTATGATTGTTATATCTTCTTGGATTGATCCTTTGATCATTATGAGTGTCCATCTTTGTCTCTTTTCACAGCCTTTGTTTTAAAGTCTATTTTATCTGATATGAGTATCACTACTCCTGCTTTCTTTTGGTCTCTATTTGCATGGAATGTCTTTTTCCAGCCCTTCACTTTCAGGCTGTATGTGTCCCTTGTTTTGAGGTGGGTCTCTTGTAGACAACATATATAGGGATCCTCTTTTTGTATCCATTCATCCAGTCTTTGTCTTTTGGTTGGGGCATTCAACCCATTTACATTTAAGGTAATTATTGATAAGTATGATCCCGTTGCCATTTACTTTATTGTTTTGGGTTCAAGTTTATACACCCTTTCTGTGTTTCCTGTCTAGAGAAGGTCCTTTAGCATTTGTTGGAGAGCTTGTTTGGTGGTGCTGAATTCTCTCAGCTTTTGCGTATCTGTAAAGCTTTTGATTTCTCCTTCATATTTGAATGAGATCCTTGCTGGGTACAGTAATCTTGGCTATAGGTTATTTTCTTTCATCACTTTAAGTATGTCCTGCCATTCTCTCCTGGTCTGAAGAGTTTCTATTGAAAGATCAGCTGTTATCCTATGGGAATCCCCTTGTGCGTTATTTGTTGTTTTTCCCTTGCTGATTTTAATATGAGTTTTTTGTGTTTCATCTTTGTTAATTTGATTAATATGTGTCTTGGTGTGTTTCACCTTGGATTTATCCTGTTTGAGACTCTCTGGATTTCTTGGACTTTATGATTATTTCCTTCTCCATTTTAGGGAAGTTTTCAACTATTATCTCCTCAAGTATTTTCTCATGGTCTTTCTTTATGTCTTCTTCTTCTGGGACTCATATGATTCTAATGTTGGGGTGTTTAACATTATCCCAGAGGTCTCTGAGGTTGTCCTCATTTTTTTTAATTCTTTTTTCTTTTTTCCTCTCTGTTTCATTTATTTCTACCATTCTATCTTCTACTTCACTAATCCTATCTTTTGCCTCCATTATTCTACTGTTGGTTCCCTCCAGAGTGTTTTTGATCTCATTTATTGCATTATTCATTATATATGACTCTTTTTTTAGTTCTTGTTAAACATTGTTAAACCTTTCTTACATCGTCTCGATCCTTGTCTCCAGGTTATTTATCTGTGATTCCATTTTGATTTCAAGATTTTGGTTCATAATATGATTCTAATGTTGGGGTGTTTAACATTATCCCAGAGGTCTCTGAGGTTGTCCTCATTTTTTTTAATTCTTTTTTCTTTTTTCCTCTCTGTTTCATTTATTTCTACCATTCTATCTTCTACTTCACTAATCCTATCTTTTGCCTCCATTATTCTACTGTTGGTTCCCTCCAGAGTGTTTTTGATCTCATTTATTGCATTATTCATTATATATGACTCTTTTTTTAGTTCTTGTTAAACATTGTTAAACCTTTCTTACATCGTCTCGATCCTTGTCTCCAGGTTATTTATCTGTGATTCCATTTTGATTTCAAGATTTTGGTTCATTTTCACTATCATTCGGAATTCTTTATCAGGTAGATTCCCTATCTCTTCCTCTTTAGTTTGGTTTGGTGGGCATTTATCCTGTTCCTTTACCTGCTGGGTATTTCTCTGCCTTTTCATCTTGTTTATATTGCTGTGTTTGGGGTGGCCTTCTGTATTCTGGCAGTTGGTGGTTCCTGTTTATTGTGGAAGTTCCTTGCTGTGGGTGGGGTTGGACAGGTGGCTTGTCAAGATTTTCTGGTTAGGGAAGCTTGTGTCAGTGTTCTGGTGGGTGAGGCTGGAGTTCTTCTTTCTGGAGTGCAATGAAGTGTCCAGTGATAAGTTTTGAGATGTCAGTGGGTTTGGTGTGACTTTGGGCAGCCTGGATATTGAAGCTCAGGGCTCTGTTCCTGTGTTGCTGGAGAATATGTATGGTACGTCTTGCTCTGGAACTTGTTGGCTCTTGGGTGGTGCTTGGTTTCAGTGTAGGTATGGAGGCATTTGATGAGTCCCTATCAATTAATGTTCCCTGGAATCAGGAGTTCGCTGGTGTTCTCAGGATTTGGACTTAAGCCTCTTGCCTCTGGCAGTTTTCAGTCTTATTCTTACAGTAGCCTCAAGACTTCTCCATCTATGCAGCATCAATGATAAAACATCTAGGTTAATGGTGAAAACCAGAGGCAAGAGGCTTAAGTCCAAATCCTGAGAACACTATTGAACTCCTGACTCCAAGGAATATTAATCAATAGGGACTCATCAAACGCCTCCATACCTACACTGAAACCAAGCACCATCCAAAGGCCAACAAGTTCCAGAGCAAGACATACCATGCAAATTCTCCAGCAACACAGGAACATAATCCTGAGTCTCAATACTTTCTCCACAATGAGGGACACCTGGGGAGGCACACAGAGTTACATGCAGAAGAGAAGAGGGAGGAGGGTGATAGAGGTGAACAGGAGGAGAAGAGGGGGAATCAAAAAGGGAGAGAGCAAGATAGCCAGTAATCACTTCCCTATGTGCTCTCCACAATCTGGACCCCTCAGAGATGTTCACGGAGTTACACAGAGAAGAGAAGAGGGAGGAAGGAGACAGAGGTGGCCAGGAGGATAAAGGGGGAATCAAAAGGAGATACAAATCCAGCCAGTAATCAACCCCCTAAGTGTTCTCCACAGCCCGGAACACACAGTAAGATTCACATAATTGGTTAGAGAAGAGAAGGGGGAGGGAGGAGATAGAGGCGACCTGGTGGAGAAAAAGGAGAGTCCAAAGGGGGAGAGAGCAATCCAGCCAGTGATCTTGTTCCCAAGTAAAAATAGGTACTGAAGATTGGGTTCTTAAGGTACAAAGTTGTTAACAAATACCAAAAAGCAAAGCTTAAAAATCTTGAGTAGAGGTTAGATTCTCAAAAATACAATATTAAAAAAATAAAACAAAAACAAGCCAGCAAACAAACAAAAAACCCACAAAGTCACAGAAATTATAAAAATATATATATATATGAAGTTTGTTTTAAAAATAGAGTCTTTTTTGCAAGGTAATAGAAGGTTATAAAAATGAAAATTAAAAAAGTAATATGGACTTAAAAATAACAAAAAAAATTAAATTAAATTTCAAAAAATTAACATAAATTTAAAAAATGATAATAGTAAAAATATATCTAAGACTTTCTCTGGAGCTGTTGTGGACAGTGTGAGGTCAGTTCATTTTCAGATAGTTCCTCGGTCCAGCTTGTACTTCTCATGGTCTATAGGCCCCTTCCTATGTAGTTGGTGCTAACTACAGGGTTTTAGTTTATTGCACCTGTCACTTCCAAAGCAGTTCCCTCTGCTTATTTTAGCTTCTTCTATTTGCTGGTCTCTTCAGTGTCTAATTTCTGCCCTGACACAAGGGGCACGGTGGTGGTCAATGTTTTTAGGCTCGCTTGTTCAGTCGTGATTTGGGGAGGGAGGAACACTGCAAACAAATATCACTGGCGTGTGTTCACAGTGATTCAGCCACGCTGGGTTTGCCCCCTCTCACGATGTGTGTGCTTTCCCAGTCTAACTGCTCAGACTATAAGTTGCTCTGCTGGGAACTGTGTGGTGTGGGCCACTTCTCAGGTCTAAGCCACTCAGGTTCAGGTTCTTGGGTACTCCACAAAGGCACAGACTTGGTTGGGCCTGTGTTTTGCACCCGTCCTAGATCCAAGCAGCTCAGGTGAGCAGTTCTTTGGTGCCCGCGGTTGCACCCAGTTGAAGGCTGCAATTTATCCCCTCCCCTGTCCCAGCTGCTTGGTTTTCTGGGTGTACAATGGCTTTGCCTTGTGTCTCTTCTGGGAAGCTGATCTCTGGCTGCGACCCTCCCGGCAGATGTCAACCATCCAGAATCCCAAGAAGTCTTGGTTAGCAAAAAAGTCTACTTACAGTTTGGTAGATGATGCCTCTCTGGGGCTGCAGTCGCCCCCTTCTGGCTCTAGCTGCCCTCGCCTGCCTGTCTCTGGTGGGGGATGGGCCAGTTCACAGCCGGCTAGCTCTGCTCAGCCCTTTGTTCTGTGAGTGTGCCTGGTGGTGGTTAGGGCTTTTCGGGGGAACACGGGATAGCTATCCCACAGTCTGGGTTGCTATCTCAAGCTAGTTCCCTCAGATTGCCTTCAGGGCATTCAGGCCTGGTCCATATCCTAAGCAATGCCGCCCTCTCCTCCTTGTCCCTCCCCTATTTGCTAGTGGGGGATGCAAGCATCTGGGCTGTTGCGCCACTGGGATTTGCTGTTAGGCACTTAATTTGTGTGTTTTAATTATTTATTTATTTTCCTCTTGGTTATTTGCCCTCTGAGATTCCAAGGATGGCCACAGACCCACCAGACTAGTGTTCCCTGGTGTTTGGAAACTTCTCTCTTTTTTAAGACTCCCTTCCTGGGACAAATCTCTGTCCCTACTTCTTTTGTCTCTATTTTTGTCTTTTATATTTTGTCCTACCTCCTTTTGAAGACAATGGGCTGCTTTTCCGGGTGCCTGACGTCCTCTGCCAGCATTCAGAAGTTGTTCTGTGGAATTTGCTCCACATTCAAAGGTTCTTTTGATGAATTTGTGGGGAAGAAAGTGGTCTCCCTGTCCTATTCCCCCACCATCTTAGGACTCCCTCCCATACTACATATTGTAAATGAAATTGTTTTCATAATTTCCTTTTCAGAGTGTTCATTGTTAGCATAGAAATACAATTGATTTTTGTGTATTGATTTTGTATCCTGCTACTTCACTGTATTTACTATTTTAACAGTTTTTTTTGTGTGGAATCTTGAGGGTTTTCTTCACATTAGGTCTATGCTCACTTTAAAAATATGAGTTTTGTAGAATTTATATATATGTATATTCTGGATATGAGCCCTTTGTCAGGCTCATGAGTTGCAAATATTGTCTTCTAATATGTGACGTGACTATCCGTTTTCTTAATGATGTCTTTTGATCATTGGAAGTTTCTAATTTTGATGATGCTCCATGGTAATAGTCCCATTCTCAGCCTATGTGAATGTTGGTTGCTAAAGGCTTTGTGGCAATAGCTTTCCCAGGAGAATGGTTCTCAGCCAACAAGAGGCATCTGATCGAGACATAACTGGGATGCCATGCTCTCTTCTGAAGTGGCTTAGACAAATGACTGGCTGTTACTGCAGTACAAAAGGCCTGTCCTCTGACCTCCGTGTGAGACAACACTGAGGGGCTGTTTGTGTCCCGGGGCTCCTTGTAGGATTAGACAGGGGCTGGACTGGAGCTGACCCCACTTCTTTGCTGCGCTTCCTGTCCTATTCTACTTCCTTTACTTCTTCACAGATGTCTCTTGCAAGCATTCACTCAATAAATGAATCACATAAGAGACCCCTCTCAAGTTCTGCCTTTAGGGAACTCAGTCTAAGACACCAATTTATCAATTTTTCTTTTATGCTTGATTCCTTTTTTGTATCCTAAGAAATCTCTGTTTCCCTCATGTTGCAAAGATATTCTATGCTTGTCTTTTAGAGGCTTTATAGTTTTAATATTTACATTTAAGTATATGATCTATTTCAAATTAATTATTGTGCATGATGTAAGAAGGATCAAGTTTTACTTTTTCCATAAAAATATCCAGGTGTTCCAGCCTCTTTTCCTTGTCCAAATGTATTTGCATCATTGTAAAAAGTCAGTTGACCATATATTTGTTCAACATTTGCTTTTATTTTTGCTTTAAGTAGCAGGCATGGTTTTATATTTCCTAATGCTGAATGGTCCTGGAAATTTAGAGTTTCCTTTTCATTTGGATTTCCAACTAGTGTTGCCAGATATATAGCAAACAAAAATATAGGACTCTGAGTTAAGTTTAAATTTCATATACACAAGAAATAATCTTTTAGTATAATTATGTCCCAATGCAATATTTAGGATGGATTTATACTAAAAATGGTTAGTGTCTGTCTCAATTTGGAAAGCAAACAAGTGTCCTGTAAACATCTGAAAACATTGTTTCCACTGGACTCCTTAGATTCTCATCGTCAGCTTCCCATCACCACCTTCTGCCTCCCTGTTCTGGCCTTTTACCTATCTGCAAGGTTAACTTCTTGCTTTTTTTATAATAATTTTTAAAATTTAAATGCTGTTGGTTTACAGTATTATATTAGTTTCAAGTGTAGTACATATTGATTCAGTGTTTTTACAGATTATACTTCGTTATAGGTTATTATAAGATAATGGCTATAATTCCTATGATGTACAATGTGCCTTTTTGCTTATCTTTTTTATACATAGTAGTTTGTATCACTTAATCCCATGCCCTTAACTTGCTCCTCCCCTCCCCTCTCTTATTCATAATCAGTACTTTTCTTTTTGTGCTTCGCTGGTGTTTCAGAGGTAAATAATCCACCTGCAAGGCAGGAGACATGGATTTGATTCCTGGGTCAGCAAGATGCCCTAAAGGAGGGCATGGAAACCCACTCAACTTTTCTTGCCTGGAGAATCCCCATGGACAGAGGAGCCTGGTAGGCTACAGTCCATGGGGGTGGCAGAGTCGGACATGACCGAGCATACACACACACACACACACACACACACACACACACACACACACACACACATGCAGTTTGTTTTCTGTGTCTGTAAAGTGAATTTTCTGCACCTCTCCGTGCTGAAGTGCTCCATTCTTCCTTTCTGGGAGGCTGGGATGGCCAGTTCACACCCTTATCTCATTGTTGACTTTCCTGGCTGGCAGCTATTGAAGCAACTAGATTATTTTTTGAATAACGTTCCACTTCTGAAGAGCAAATTCAATATTATTGACCTGGAGGAGTGTCAGAACAGACAGATGTCGTGACTCCCTGACTCTCATCAAAGGCTGACTTAGGTTCAGGCCGATCGACTCATATCCTCACACCTGAAACTCCACGATGGGGCATAAAGCCACCCTTTAATTACTGAACAGGCTGCAGGTTTGGAGAAGTTATATCTGGGATGTTGGCAGCCTGAGAACCGAGTTGTGGGCCAGTGGGGATATACTGTCTACACAAGTGTCTCAACTACACAGCCTGGGAGTGGGAGGCCTGGAGCTTCTCTCCACAGGGACTTGATGGACACAAAGTGAGGCGGTCAAGCTGCTGGGAGAACCCGAGCCCACCGTCTGCTCCAAAGTAACATTTCTCCTCCCCTCACTGGGAAACTGGAATTTCAAAGTATAGATTTTATCTTTTCTATAGTACGTTGCCTGAACATCTTACATGGAATGGACTGAATGTGGAGCCAGGAGAGATAACCAGCCAACGGCTTCTTAGTGCTAAGACCACACAGCTTAAGTTTCACGGCCCCTGTGAGTGCTGGGGAGTGTGAGGCTGAGACCTACCCAGGGGAAAAAAAAAACCACCTTGACATTGCAACCATTTCTCACAAGCATTTTAGCAAACGCCTCAGGCAGCCACGAAAACTCAACCTGAAATTTCGAAGTTTTGAAAAGTTGTATTTATTTTCTCGTTCTAAATGAATATTTCCACTTATAACTAACTTTGAATTTGTGATTCATTTTCTTTTCTTTCTTTGAGACGGCCCCTCAAGATGTCTGTGCTTCAGACTCCACAAAGCCTTGTCATGGCTTGAGAGTTAGGAAAGAGCATGGGTGTGGATTTAGGTTTGTGGCTCCAGGACATGGTAGGAATGTGCCTCACAGTCTGTCTGCCTGTCTGACGATCATCAGGGCAGTCTCTACTAACCTACATTTCCAAGAATGGGACTTATTTAGAATCTGCTTCTATAATCTCTCTGAAGAGATCATTAGAAAAAGAAACACATACACACAAAAGCACCTCTTCTTCCTCAAATCTGCACACTGTGCATACCTTCTCCCTTCCTGACAGTTTATTTAGCCATCCCAACTGCAGTTATTTCATTTCACATATATGTGAACAAAAATTGCTTTGTTTCTGTAAAAGATATCCAGAAATAATCCTGCATTTTGTATCAGTTAAGTTCAGTTGCTCAGTCATGTCCAACTCTTTGCGACCCCATGACTGCAGCACACCAGGCTTCTTTGTCCATAAAATTCATGGAGCTTGCTCAAACTCATGTCCATAGAGTTGGTGATGCCACCAACCATCTCATCCTCTGTCATCCCCTTCTCCTCCTGCCTTCAGTCTTTCCTAGCATCAGGGTCTTTTCTAAGGAGTCAGTTCTTCACATCAGGTGGCCAAAGACTTGGAGCTTCAGCATTAGCATCAGTCCTGCCAATGAATATTCAGGACTGATTTCCTTTAGGATGGACTGGTTTAATCTTGCAGTTCAAGCATTTTGTATAAAAAAGCACAAAGTGTTTCTCTGGTGGCTCAGTGGTCAAGAATCAGCCTGCCAATGCAGAAGACTTGAGTTCAGTTGATCCCTTGATGTGGAAGATCCCACATGCCCCAGAGGAAGTAAGCCCATGCTCTGCAATTACTGATCCTGAGCCACTGTAATGAGAAGCCTTCACACCTCAACAAGAGTAGCTCCCACTTGCTGCAACTGTGGGGCCCTAAATGGGAAACCTCAGAGAAAAAAAAGGGGGGTAGCTTTACAGTTGGAGGCGGTTGGAAACTAAGTTGGCACCTGGCGGAAGTGATAGGGGCGGGGTCTATGTTGATTTCCATGCACGTGAGGATTTGACCTTTAATGTGATTGATGTAACTATGGAAAGTCCCTCCTAAACCCCCCCCTGCTTGCCTATATAAGCTGGGAGTTTGCAGCAATAAAGTGGAGCTGCTTCCACGGAACCCCTGTTGCGTCTGAGTGTCACTCACTCGCTCGCCGAGGGGCTGGGTTGGCGACAGCAGGCTCACCTCTCCTCGGGGCCCCTCGGCTTTGCTGAGGGAAGTTCCACTGCCTCTACTCCTTCTGCGGAGCGCCCCCCAGCCTGAGCCACTGTAATGAGAAGCCTTTACACCTCAACAAGAGTAGCTCCCACTTGCTGCAACTAGAGAAAAGCCCACACAGCACTGAGGAACGAGCACAGCCAAAAATAAATAAATGCATTACTGTTGTCACTGTTTAGTTACTGATTTGATTTTTTTGCGACCCCGTGGACTGTAGCCTGCCAGGCTCCTCTGTCTATAAAATTATTTTTCAAAAATATGTAAAGATTGTGATTAATCTCCTTAATGCACTTATTGCAAAGGCTTATATATTCTGAGTGTTTACTAACTAAAAAACAGAGCACCGATCACTGATGTGTAAAAAAATACACACTTATATAAAGTTATGTCCTAGTTTATGTGTATCAATTAACATTGTGTGTGTATTAGTCATTCAGTCATGTTCAACTCTTTGCGACTCCATGGATTATAACTATAGCCAGTCAGACTCCTCTGTCCATGGAGTTCTCTAGGCAAGAATTCTGGAGTGGGTAGCCATTCCCTTCTCCAGGGTATCTTCCTGACCCAAGGATTGAACCCAGGTTTCCTGAATTGCAGACAGATTCTTTACCACCTGAGCTACCAGGGAAGCCCCTATCTAATACGGATTCTAATACAAATCTAGGTTATGTAAAGGCAAAATCAAAAAAATCTCCTGAAAATGTAAATTTTTCTTACTCTGCCAAATATTTGGTAGAATCTCTAGCTAGAACTTCAGTCTCTCTTCTGAGTTCCAGATCTACATGTTCAATTGCCTGGTGGACACCTACGCTTTGATTATAATCTCAACTTGCCCCAAATAAGACTCATATGAATCATTCCATAAACCTAACTGCAGTCAGTGGTAGAAGGGTAGATCATTCACATGATCATCTAAGTTAGAAATCCAATAGACATTCTTGGCACCACCTTATTTCTTTCCAATTCCAGTTAACTACCCAGACCATGCTTCTTCCACCCCAAGAGCTCTTTCCATTCTTCAGCATTTTACCTTTTCTCACCTGGATGACCTTCCAACTGTGGTCTCTGCCTCCAACTTCACCGTGAGGTAGTTTGGCTTCTGTTTTCCTTGCTGTGTTTCTTGCCATTCACATGTTCACTCAACTCTACATATTTGCATTTTTAATTTATTTTTTTCCCCCAAAAAGACTAAGTCTTCCTCTAGCCAACATGACTTCATCCTCAAAGTTCCAACCCCTGAATCATACTCAGGGGAGCACTTCTTTCACATCTCCAATCCCAGCAAGATGCTCATCCTCTACCTTCTCATAGTGTTCTGATCTGAGTTCCACTAGAGCATTTTTCCACATCAGAATTTCTTGTTTTCTTATTTGTCTCTTCCTAACTGGAGACAGTGTCAGACTTTATTGTTCTGGGGCGCCAAAATCATTACAGATGGTGACTGCAGCCATGAAATTAAAAGATGCTTACTCCATGGAAGAAAAGTTATGACCAACCTAGATAGCATATTGAAAAGCAGAGACATTACTTTGCCAACAAAGGCCCATCTAGTCAAGGCTATGGTTTTTCCAGTGGTCATGTATGGATGTGAGATTTGGACTATGAAGAAAGCTGAACACTGAAGAACTGATGCTTTTGAACTGTGGTGTTGGAGAAGACTCTTGAGAGTCCCTTGGACTGCAAGGAGATCCAATCAATCCATTCTGAAGGAGATCAGCCCTGGGTGTTCTTTGAAAGGAATGATGCTAAAGCTGAAATTCCAGTACTTTGGCCACCTCATTCAAAGAGTTGACTCATTGGAAAAGACTCTGATGCTGGGAGGGTTTGGGGGCAGGAGGAGAAGGGGATGACAGAGAATGAGATGGCTGGATGGCATCACTGACTCGATGGACGTGAATCTGTGTGAACTCTGGGAGTTGGTGATGGACAGGGAGGCTTGGTGTGCTGCAGTTCATGGGGTCACAAGGAGTCCGACACGACTGAGTGATTGAACTGAACTGAACTGAAGGTGACTTCCTTAGTGTCCGGAGATTTTCCCTGGATCCCAGAGTGATATCACAGAAAACATGCATTTGGCAAATAAGTGGTACATGAATCTGATCTCTGGTGGTCTTGGCCTGCAGCAGCTTGAAGTAGGACTCTGGTTTCTGGCCAGAGATTGATATCAGGTCCAGGGTGTGAGTGCACCAAATCCTACCCATGAGACAAGTGGTCAGTGACAAGATCCCAGCTCTTAATCATGGTAGAGAAAGTAATTCCTGCAAAGATGGCCTCTAGTGAAACAAGTGTAGGGTTTATTAGGAGGAAAAGAGTATAGTATGTGTGGATAGACACACAGGCAGATTCAGAGAGACAGAGTCATCCCTTGTGGCAGTTTAAATCACTTATCTTCTTGGTTTCCTTCGGCCAATCATTTTGATTTGCCTGGTTCTGAGTCTATGTTTGGTATACCTCTGGAACCTTTCGTGTGTGCAGGTATTTCTCTAAGCCAAGATGGAGTCTACTGAAGAGACCCTTGAATAGTTAGCATTGTTTACTATGGGGTAGCACCTCCTCCCTTTCTGACCTCCAAAAAGCCTTTCTTCCCATGGGTAGTTGGGGAGTTCTCCTGACTTCAAGAATGAGAACTATGTGGTATTTCCTCTTGTTTCTGGGCAGGGCTCAGCCTCCTCTTTCCATAGTCCTGCTGTGTTTGTCTTGGGATAGGGATCCACATGAAGGAACTTCAACTGTTTGCCCTGGGGACTCATCCATCTCCTCCCTCAAATCTACGAATGGACACATTCTGTAGGTCAGTGGTTTTCTCTCAGTACCCAGATGCTCCTGAGAACACCTCAATGATTCCATAAAGAATGAAATACCCTCTCTTAAACAGTAAGAATTTAAACAGCTCTAAGAAAATCACTTATTTCTTTTTGTTGATTTCATTTCTACTTAGCAATTCCAGTGAGATGTTATTTGACAAAATTTATACCCTAAAAAATGTTTAAGGTGTAATTAAGACATATTTTTGAACTAGGGACAAAAAATGCTAATATTATCAAAGAGTTCTTTGGCGTTGTGAGCCATAGGCATTTTAAGAGGCAAAGTCATATTTGGTCAGTAATAAAGATTACTGAAAGATTTTTAATTAAAAAAAAATATCCAATACAATGTTAAATTTACCATTTAACTTTTCTATGTAACAGAAGACTTTGGAAGAAAAGTTTTAATTATAATCTTTGTTTGGTTTCCTATCTTGGCAAAGTTCAGCATTCTAGAAGCTGATTACGCCACAAATTCAATATTTTCAAATTTACTGCAGGATCCAGGCTGAAGGAGAAAGAAAACCTCCTCTGAATGTGTTCTAAAAATATAATTTCTACCTCTAAAACCTGAAAAGTCACCCGTGGTTTACTGTCTTATCCAAAGACGTGAATCTGTGTGAACTCTGGGAGTTGGTGATGGACAGGGAGGCTTGGTGTGCTGCAGTTCATGGGGTCACAAGGAGTCCGACACGACTGAGTGATTGAACTGAACTGAACTGAAGGTGACTTCCTTAGTGTCCGGAGATTTTCCCTGGATCCCAGAGTGATATCACAGAAAACATGCATTTGGCAAATAAGTGGTACATGAATCTGATCTCTGGTGGTCTTGGCCTGCAGCAGCTTGAAGTAGGACTCTGGTTTCTGGCCAGAGATTGATATCAGGTCCAGGGTGTGAGTGCACCAAATCCTACCCATGAGACAAGTGGTCAGTGACAAGATCCCAGCTCTTAATCATGGTAGAGAAAGTAATTCCTGCAAAGATGGCCTCTAGTGAAACAAGTGTAGGGTTTATTAGGAGGAAAAGAGTATAGTATGTGTGGATAGACACACAGGCAGATTCAGAGAGACAGAGTCATCCCTTGTGGCAGTTTAAATCACTTATCTTCTTGGTTTCCTTCGGCCAATCATTTTGATTTGCCTGGTTCTGAGTCTATGTTTGGTATACCTCTGGAACCTTTCGTGTGTGCAGGTATTTCTCTAAGCCAAGATGGAGTCTACTGAAGAGACCCTTGAATAGTTAGCATTGTTTACTATGGGGTAGCACCTCCTCCCTTTCTGACCTCCAAAAAGCCTTTCTTCCCATGGGTAGTTGGGGAGTTCTCCTGACTTCAAGAATGAGAACTATGTGGTATTTCCTCTTGTTTCTGGGCAGGGCTCAGCCTCCTCTTTCCATAGTCCTGCTGTGTTTGTCTTGGGATAGGGATCCACATGAAGGAACTTCAACTGTTTGCCCTGGGGACTCATCCATCTCCTCCCTCAAATCTACGAATGGACACATTCTGTAGGTCAGTGGTTTTCTCTCAGTACCCAGATGCTCCTGAGAACACCTCAATGATTCCATAAAGAATGAAATACCCTCTCTTAAACAGTAAGAATTTAAACAGCTCTAAGAAAATCACTTATTTCTTTTTGTTGATTTCATTTCTACTTAGCAATTCCAGTGAGATGTTATTTGACAAAATTTATACCCTAAAAAATGTTTAAGGTGTAATTAAGACATATTTTTGAACTAGGGACAAAAAATGCTAATATTATCAAAGAGTTCTTTGGCGTTGTGAGCCATAGGCATTTTAAGAGGCAAAGTCATATTTGGTCAGTAATAAAGATTACTGAAAGATTTTTAATTAAAAAAAAATATCCAATACAATGTTAAATTTACCATTTAACTTTTCTATGTAACAGAAGACTTTGGAAGAAAAGTTTTAATTATAATCTTTGTTTGGTTTCCTATCTTGGCAAAGTTCAGCATTCTAGAAGCTGATTACGCCACAAATTCAATATTTTCAAATTTACTGCAGGATCCAGGCTGAAGGAGAAAGAAAACCTCCTCTGAATGTGTTCTAAAAATATAATTTCTACCTCTAAAACCTGAAAAGTCACCCGTGGTTTACTGTCTTATCCAATAAGTGTTTCAAAAAAGTAGGACAGACTTTGTATTTTGAATAAAATCCCATTGACATTTCACATTCTTTACTTCTGAAGTGTGTGAAACTGGGATGGTGGTCGTCCCCAGAAGGGAATCTCTTTCTTACACTTCTGTGTTGAAAAACAAACAAAGATTCCCTATTGGATGATCATCAAAAGAGTCCCAGTCTATAGAAAATATATACTCTGACTTTTAAATGTCGACCAGCCTTGGAAATCTATATGACATAAACTTTTGCCAAAAAATCAATCTTGAGTTATGATTTGATTAGCAGAAAATTGCTATCACATTTGTTTCTACATTTGTCTACCTCATGTCCTTTTCATTCATAGGCTGGCTGATTCAAGCCTTCTTTAAAAACTCCCTGAGAAAGTCTGTGACATTAAAATGTCCTTTGATGCTCTTTCACTAAGCAGTGAATATTAACAGTTATGGTGACCCTGTTCCCTAATGTGTCTCCACAGGATCAATAGCAGTTAAGTGCCACTGTTTTACAATTAAAAAGGGGATCATTTTAAATTTAAAAGCTCATAGCTAATTTTCTTCTTGGCACTTAATGGTGTAATTCATTTTTGAAAAACCTCATTGGGAGAACATAGGCTTTTTGTGTGTGTGTGTGTGGTGGCAGCATCAGAAGGGGCTACTTTTAGTACCTCTTGTTGCCTCTGAAATGATTTGTGGCATTCCTTCATTAAGCTGCCAGTGAGGCATCTCTAAAATTTTCTCTAAATTAGAGGACCTTAATGCAAAGCTTGAGCAACCATTGCAATTCTCGATAAAACTATTCAACAGTTATTTTCATTGGGACTTTCTGAGTGCTGCTGTTTTTAGCCAATCTAGCTCTTACGCTCTTTTTTTTTGCCCCTTAAAGCTTGTTTCTTTTCTTTCTGATGATCTCTTCCTCCTCCCTGTTAGGAACCCAGGCACATGACAGGTGGTTCGGAGCAGTGCATACATATTTCCAACATCTAATTGGCTAACATTATGCTGGAAATGTCATTCTGATCCTGCCTCATTGACATTGCAGAGAGTCTGGCTCTCTCTACAACGATGGCTTTTCTGGTTCCCAATTACAACAGTAACAGACGCATCAAGTTACGTATACAATATATCCCCAGGGATAAGCAGTCGCTACAGATCCACTCTGGGGAAAGTCTCATGTCTGCTTATGGAATTTACATTATCTTGAGGCAAGATATTGTCTTGTCATTTATATTTGCTGCTTGAAGCTTAGAAGGATATATATTAATTCATTTGGCACTTTTTTGGAGTTATTTAGAAAATGTCTAGTTAAAAAGCAGAAGATATCCCCCAGTTTCGTCCTAAATACTAATACTATTTCTAATTTAAGAAGCAAACAACTGAGTGTTGATTGAAATATGCTTGGCCCTTTATAAATCCTTTCTCTGTCCCTCATTCTATTTCTCAAAATGGATATTACTGTTCATATTTTACAGATGAAGGCATTGAATCTCAGAAAGGTTAAGCTATGTGTTCAAAATCACAGAGCTTACAAGTATTGCAAATAATACATCAGTCTTGAACTGTCTTAATCCCAAACCCCTCATATTTCAATTATATGGTTTATCATGCCCATTGAAACTACTTTAGATTTAACCATGTATCTTAGACTTTAATTCAAAAATAAACCTACCAGAATTTGGGGGCTTTTCAAAAATATTTTCAGGACATACTACCAGTTATTACAAAATTAAGACCAGCTAAAATATGTTGCCTAACTTATTTTTCATCTAAAATTTGATTTTAAATCAAAACATTATTTTGGCTTTTGTTATTACAGTATTTCGATCACAGACCATAAGCTGTTACTAATTAAATAAAACATGAAATATTTTATTCATTTTCCTTCTGAACTGGATAATTTTCTCTTTAAATATAAAGTTTTGACTCAATGCTAATGATCTAGTAAGGAATCCTAAACAAAGTCCCATGTATATTATATTAAAGTTTGGAATAAATGGAATATGAGGGCAACCAAGGGCCAATGTTCTCTGAAAATATAATTAATTTCTCCAGAGAAAGTTTGCCTTTATTTATGATGCCTGTGTGTAAAAATAATAACAATGGAGGAGGGATATTTATGGATATTACTACATCTTATGGAAAACTGGCTTTAATTAAAAAATATATATTTTCCTGTGTATAAAGATACATTTTTTTAATTGCTTTTTCTCTTTATTTCTGTTTTTTTTTGTTTGTTTGTTTGGTTTGTTTTTTGTTTTTGGTCCTTGTCTCTTTCCTTTACTCCTTCATTCCATTCTGTCCTCCTTTGTTCTACTTTTTTTTTCTGTCTATTTAAATTTTTTTCCAAAGCTGTAAAATTCAATACACTTCTTGAATTCACTTTGCCTCATAAGTGGCAAAAATGACTCTTGCCTCAGCCCTGTGAGGGTAAGATAAAGACATATCATCTGTGCAACAAGCGTTCGTTTAAATGAAACATGACGCCCGGGGAGGGGAGGAGGCTGCCACCCAACTGGTCCATCCTGAAACCGAAGCCCAAGGCAGAAGACCTGGCGCCTGCAAGGCAAGTGAGTGACTGGGTTCCCAGGAGTTCCCCGGGCTAACCTGCCACCGGAACAATACAATTAGCTGCTGACACCAGGTGCCGCCTGCTTCCTGCCGCGTTACAGGTCTCACATTTCCTGTAATGGTGTTTGTAAAGTGCTCCCCCTTTTCAATTAGCCAGCCTCGTCCCCTCCACTTCCCCATTCATCGGTGTAGCTACAGGGAGTCAGGGAGCAGGCGGTTAGCGAACGTGACTCCGCTCAGCGCAGCATCCTCTCTGCACCCAGTGCTGGGCGAGCGGCTTAAAGCTTGTCATTAACCATCGTTTTTCCATAGGCTGTTGATCAAGTCCTTGAGTGCTGTGTCTTCTATTTGGTTGATGTTTAAAGAGGAGATGAAGGAAAGTTTCTGTAAATAAGCTTCAGCAACTGCGTCTCTGCAGTTGTCCATTAGGACCGGCGCATCGTGGCTATGGAAGGGTTTTGGAGTGGCTCAGCCTCGGTTTCACGTTCTGCAGTTCTTTGAAGTATTAATAGCTGTGCGCTTCCCGACTGCTTTATATATTCAGACACCCACTCCACTGCATCCTTGCAACAAACAATGCCTGCTCTCTGTTTTTTTATTTTTTCCTGTAGTAATTATCTTTTTATATTTACATAAAGGAGCTGCTCTCCCAATGGGCATACCTGCTGACGAGGGTCGAGATACCGGATGCCTGCCTGGACTGCATTAGCTGCTAATTACTCAGAGGTGCTCCCGATGCCTCTGGTCTTCTCAACTAAAGAATACTGTGTAATATAAATTTACATTGTGTCATGTTGCAAGGGGGTTATGACACAGCCAAATGTATTTTAACATTATGTGTTTTTTTTTTTCTCTAATGGTGCTTGCAGGAAGAAGGGTAGCAGCAGGTGTGGCAAGACCTCTAGCACATGGATTCAGGTCCTGCCAGTGGTGTTCCTGATGAAGCCCTGCCTATTATTCCCAAGTGGTGCTAGTGGTAAAGAACCCGCCTGCCAATGCAGGAGACATAAGGGACACAGGTTCAATCCCTGGGGTGGGAAAGATCCCCTGGAGTAGGAAATGGCAACCCACTCCAGTATTCTTGCTGGGAGAATCCCAAGGACAGAAGAACTTGGTGGGCTGTGGTCCACAGGGTCGCAAAGAATTGGACACACGACTAAAGCGACTTAGCACGCTGTCACTAGCAGTGCCATTTCTTTCCGTGCTTGTGATTGAAGTTTGTGCATTTTTCCTGTTCCATAGAGAGGTAACTCATGTTGGTTAAATGCTAGTAGAAGATTTGCCTGATTTCCACAGAAACTCTTATTCTCATTTCACCAAAGGGAAAGTGGTACTCAGATTTCATGAAGCAAAGTGACTCAAGGCCACCTCCTTAGAGAGTGAGTTTTGGCCCTGAATGTGAGTCTCCCCACTCCGCCCTGCCCACATGAGATATCCTCAGGAAGGGATGTCTGCACGGGTCCAGGCAGGGGTGTAGCACCTTTGCTCTGCCATGCCAGTTCAGAGGATAACTTCTGCTCATAAGCAGACTTTTTCTGCTGCTCCTAAAAGGGAACCATGTTCAAAAAAACATTTGACAATAATCAGACCAACATTTCAGGTGGACTCACTGAAGTTAAAGTGGTTCAGTGAAGGGATAAATTTTTCATAGTTTTTCTGGTAGTTCTGAAGTGAAATTGCCGTGTAATGAGCAAACTCATGGGCAGAGAGTGAAGTGAAGTCGCTCAGTTGTGTCCAACTCTTTGCGACCCCATGGCAGAGCAGAGGAACATTAAAGGGAAGGGCATGGTGGGGATAGTCAGTTCTGCTCTTTACCAGCTCCAAGGATATAGGTGCATTGTTCATTCCAAGGAGGCTCAGTTTTCTCTTCCAGAAGGTGAAGATGAGAAACAATCTTTTCCTTTGGGAAATAATCTCTGATATGTAATTTACTGGTCAAATAGATTTGAGCAAAAATCAGTAAAAAGCAAAAGACAAAGTGAGGTTTCTTTCCTTTTTGAGGACTTGAATACATTATTATTGAAGATATCAGAGTAACGTGGCTTGGCCTGATTTTCAGAAGGAGGCCTCTGGCAGTGTTAGGACAGACGACCGGGATATGAAGAGGTTGAAGAGAAAGTTGAGAAGCAATGCAGGCCATGGGGATGGGTGTGATGGCATGGGAATGAGCAATACTGGGAAGGCAGAATAGAGTAGTTGCTGCTGCTGCTGCTGCTAAGTCACTTTAGTCGTGTCCGACTCTGTGCGACCCCATAGACGGCAGCCCCATCCCTGGGATTCTCCAGGCAAAAACACTGGAGTGGGATGCCATTTCCTTCTCCACTGGTGCAGGTGAAATGTCAGGGGCGCAAGAAAGGGAGAACTCAGAATTTCCATTTTCCTTGGGATGTTAATTAAAATCTAGACTATGAGAAAGGAAGAAGATAATGAAGAGAAAGATGGAGTTGCCTTGAGTTCCTATTGTTCCTGTTTGTTGCCTTGAGTTCCTATTACATTCCAGAAGATTTTAGCATTTCATGGGACACTAGCAGTTATAAGGACAGCATTTTGTGCGTCACTTTTTAAAAAGCAATGTAGAACTTTTCCTGGTTCTGTAGAAGCCTTCCTTCCTCTCTCACTTTTACTTCACTGGTGATAGGCAAGAGCAGCATATGCCCAGACTATTATTCACAGGTACATTTTGAGGCTTTTAGTCAACACTTACTCCATGCCAGGCTTTATGTTTTTCCTTCTATATGCACCAACTTTCTTAATATTACCCAAACCCTATTAGGAAACAATGATTATTTTCCAGCTTGGAAGAGATATCTCTCCTGTTATCTTGTTAGAATAGTGGAGTTGGGATAGAAGCTGAGTTGACGCCAGTTCAAGCAGGCAGATATATTCTGGTGCTTTATTTATACCCAAGACTTACAGAAAATGTTTGGCATACACAATACCATTCACTAATCAACCATCTTCTAGGGTGGACCTGTCCTGCTGTAACTAGGGAAGAGCCGCTGACATTTGCCATCCAAAATACCCAGGAGATTTTTAAGTGAAACAGTAAAAAGACCACGTTTGTCCTCCTGTGCATGCATGCTTGTTTGTCTCCTGTCTTATTGTGTATCTGTGAGTACCTCCAGCCACTTTGTAAATGAAATCAATTATTTTCTCTGCAGTCTGAATTTCAGCCAAGCACTAAAATTTCTGCCCACCCCTTTCACTTTTTTTTTCTTAATGAGGGGCTTCTGGTGAGAAAGACCTGATCTCCTTTAGGTTAATGACAGGGAGTTGGGATTATAGTCCTGAGTCTGATAAGAAGGAAAGTGAAGCTAGGTGGTCTGCAGATTGAAGGAAGAGGACAGTTACTCACTCTGGGGTGAGGAAAGCTTGCGCGGACATCCTGCAGCTCCATGCAGCCTACTCCATCCAGCGGGCCTGACCCTGTATCCTGGGACACCAAGGTTGCCTCTCCTAGGTCACAGGACTGCTGGACCACAGGCCTTGCATGGGTCTCCCTGGCCAGTCTGAGAGTCCTGAGTTGTTTGATCTCAGATGGGCTGCTCCAGTGACTCTCCTCACTCCTTGCTGAGCCCCTGGTCCTAGATCCTAGCCTTCAGCTGTTGCTTCTCCTCATCATGTTCGTGCCTCCAAACTGCAACATCTCCCCTCCTTCTCTGGGAGGCTGACCCTGACTGCTCTCACATCATACATGACCTTCCTGCCTCCACACCCATCACAAAGCTCTGTCTCCCATTCCCCACTCTGCCCTTTGTTTATTCTGAAACATTTATCATTGTTAAGCCTAATCTCCTTGGAGAAAGAAATGATAACCCACTCCAGTATTCTTGCCTGGAGAACACCATGGACAGAGGAGCCTGGTGGGCTACAGTCCATGGGGTCGCAGAGAGTCAGACATGACTTAGCAACTAAGAAACAACAAGAAGCCTAATTTACTTAAAACATATTTTAAAGAATTTTTTTACATTGGTATGAAAATTGTGCAGAAGATAGTGTTCTCATATAGCCCCTTGCCTACTCTAAGTACCGTGCATTACTGTGGTATGTTATAATTGATGGAGCATTTGATACATGATTATTAGCTAAAGCCTATAGGTTACATTAGGGTTCACTCATTGTGTTCTACAGTTCTATGGGCTTTGGCAACCATATCTACCACTGCATAAAATACAGAATAGACTTACTACCCTAAATATACAGTTAGGGTATACAGTTGAGCCTATACACCACCTCTTCATCCTTTTTTCCCTATGCCAAGCTCCTATCAAGCACTTAAGACTGTCTTTTCCAGAATGCCATACAGCTAGTATTCATACAATATGCAGACTTTTTAGACTGGCTTCTTTCACTTAACAATATTCATTTAAATTTCCTTCACATCTTTTCATGGCTTGATAGCTCATTTCTTTTTATCACTGGAGAGCAATCCATTGTACAAATGTATCACAGTTTGTTTATTAATTTACCTACAGAAGGATATCTTGATTACTTCCAAATGTGGGCAATTATGCATACTTTTCTATAAACATGCATGGGCAGGTTTTCTAATAGAAGTGACTTTTCAGCTCAGTAGTGAAAATACTTAGGAATGTGAAGGACTGCTGGATCATATGGTGAGCCTGTTTAGCTGTGTAAGAAATTGTCAAACTGTTTTCCAAAATGGTTGTATTAATTTACTTTTTGCTTATTTTTTTAAAATAAATGTCTCATCAGCAATTATAAAAGTGTGTGTTTTTTACAGAATCCTAAACAAAGCAGGTTGCCAAATGTAATTTAGGATATTTACTATCCTGATAGGTAGGAAATTGTATTTCCAGGTAGTTTTAATTTATATTTCTCTTTTTATGAGTGAGTTTGGTATGTTCTCATATATTTAAGGATCGCTGGTGTTCTACTTAGTGAACTGGCAATTCATATCTCTTGCCCATATTTCAGTCAAGTTCTTGGTCTTTTTTGTATGTATTTCAACACGTCTATATACACTAAAGATGTAAATCCTCCAACAGTGGTATAAGTTGCAAAATTTTCCCCATTTGACATTTGTCTTGTTATTCACTTTCGGTGTTTTTAAGTTTTCTTTATTAGGGTCAAATTTATAATCCTTTCCCATGGACAGAGGAGCCTGGCAGGCTACAGTCCATACTGTCCCAAAGAGTAAGACATGACTGAAGCAATTTAGCACACATGCCCTGATTATTTAACTGATTTTTGAGCCTTAGAAAAATTTTCCCTTTTGAACTTATAGAAAATTTTGTCCACTTTTTAAAATTTGTGGTTTATTTAGAAAGTATCATGTTGTAAAATGTGAAAAAAGATCAAATTTTATCATATTCCATATGCTGATCCATGATCCTAACATCATTTATTAAAATGTCTACACTTTTTTTTACTGATTTTTGAGATGTCACTTTTATTTATGCCAAAATTTCCATTTGCACTATTTCTGTATTTTTATCACTTTATTCATCTGTTAATTTATGCAAGTACCAAAATATTATATTCTTTATAGATAATTTATAACATTTTAATACCTGGTAAGACATGTTACCCCTTATTGCTGCAGGAAAAAAATATTGATTTTTGAGATATAATTTATATGAAATAAATTTCATCCATTCATGCTGGTGATTCAATGCATTTGACAAACACATTCAGTTGTGAAACCATGGCTACATTATGTTAATAATTTCCAGCAGCAGCACATTTCTTCTGAATCTTTGCAGTCTATTCTTTCCTCTGTCCCTAAAAAACCAGTGATCTGCTTTTTTGTCAATGTAGATTAGTTTAAATGTCCTTTTTAAAATTTAATGGAAATGGAAACATGCTATAATTATTCTTTTATATGTCACTTCTTTTACTCAACATATATATTTTTTTAATTTTTGGCGCAGCCAAATAAATAGACATTAAAAAGATACATGTTGTATCAGTAGTTTGCTCTTTTATTATTACTCATATGGTAATACAATGGTAATAATAAGAATAACTTCATATTACCCACAAACTACATTTTATTTCTCCATTCACCTGTTGATGGACATTTAGGTGGCTTAATGGGCATTCTTATACAGGTGTTTGTGTGGACATATACTTTCACTTTTCTTAGATAAATACTTGAAGGCATAAGTGTTTTCTTATACAAATGCTTAAAAGAAGGTGTATGCTGAACTTTTTAAGAATCTGCAAAGAGTTTTTCAAAGTAACTGTACCATTTTACATTTCACCGGGAAATGAACACTGAATACGCCTCAGCAGGACTGATGCTGAGGGTGACACGCCAATACTTGGGCCACCTGATGTGAAGAGCCTGCTCACTGAAAAAGACCCTGATGCTGGGAAAGACTGGAGGCTGGAGGAGAAGCAGGCGACAGAGGATGAGACGCTTGGATGGCATCATCGACTCAAAGGACGTGAGTCTGAGCAAGCTCCGGGAGAGAGTGAAGGACAGGGAAGCCCAGCGTGCTGCAGTCCGTGGGGTCACAAAGAGTTGGACATGACTGAACAACTGAACAAGAGTTTCATTGTTTCATATCTTCACCAACACCAAGCACTGACAGTTTTAAATTTTGACCATTACAATGAATATGTACCTTTTGATGATGTATCTTCTTTTGGGAAAAGTCTATTTAGGTTTTTTTGTTTTTTAAAAGATTGTTTTTTGATGTTATTGAATTATATGATATCCTTATATATTCTGGGTACAAATTCTTCATAAGATATATATATATTACAAACATTTTAAAATCATTCTGTGCCTTGTTTTTTTTTATTATCTTAAACACAAGCATATTTTATTTCAGTACATTTATACTTTTCATTTTCAATAACTTGTGTGTTTGAAGCTAAGAAATTTTCACCTTAAGTTGTAAAATTTCCCTCACCATTTTAGATGTTCATAATTGACATTATATCGATGCTTTTTTCCTAGTAAATGCTACTTACTGTGTTATGTGAGGGTTACTTTTTTCCCCATGTAGAGTCCACTTACTTCACTGTGATTTTCAGAATCGAATTCTCAGCCCCATTGTCAAGAATTAGTTGATCACATACCGTGTAATTCTTTCTCGATTCAATTCTAATCTATTTATCTGAGTTTCTGTTCTCTCACCAGTGCCACACGGTCTTCAAGTAATATAAATTTTGCATCTGAATTCTTCATTTTAAAATAAAATCTTTCTATCTGCCTGATTCTCAAAGTCTGAATTTTTTTCTTAGAATAGAAAGCTGTAGAACTTTGAATTGGCTTAGATACATATTTAGATCAACTCTATGAAAAAGACAGAGGTTTTTATTTGGGGAAAATAATACATTCTTCAATAATAAATTTGTTTAGGTCATTATTAATATCCCTCAGCAATAATTTATAATTCTCAGTATCAGTGACATATACTTTTAAAATATTTCTAAGTATTTTAGGTTTTTGATAGTTTATTTCAATTTCTAACTATGCATAATATATTGTTTTTGTATGTTTACCCTGAATTTGAGATCTTTCTGAATTTGCTATTTTAGTTCCAGTTTTGTAGGTTTCTTAAAATTACTTTACTATCTATACAACCATGTTATCTTCAAATAGCAAGAGCTTTCTTTTTTTCTTTCTACTCCTTATGCCTTTAACTCCTTGCTTTTGTCTTATATTAATAATTAGGACTTTTAGTATAATGCTTGATAAAAATGCTAAGTGTGGGGATTCTTATTTCACTCTTCCCATTATTTTAAGGCATCAAATATCTCACCATTCAGTATGTTATTACTGTAAGTTGTTTGTAGATGGTCCTAATTATTGAGAAACCTTCCATCTAATTACAATGTATGAACATTTTTATCGTTTTAATTTGTGTTGAGATCTGTCAAATGCTTTTTTCTATATCAGTTGGAATTGTCATGTTTTTTTCATATTCTATAAATATTGTAAATTATGATGCTAACTGAAAATGCTTAAAAGAAGGTGTATGCTGAACTTTTTAAGAATCTGCAAAGAGTTTTTCAAAGTAACTGTACCATTTTACATTTCACCGGGAAATGAACACTGAATACGCCTCAGCAGGACTGATGCTGAGGGTGACACGCCAATACTTGGGCCACCTGATGTGAAGAGCCTGCTCACTGAAAAAGACCCTGATGCTGGGAAAGACTGGAGGCTGGAGGAGAAGCAGGCGACAGAGGATGAGACGCTTGGATGGCATCATCGACTCAAAGGACGTGAGTCTGAGCAAGCTCCGGGAGAGAGTGAAGGACAGGGAAGCCCAGCGTGCTGCAGTCCGTGGGGTCACAAAGAGTTGGACATGACTGAACAACTGAACAAGAGTTTCATTGTTTCATATCTTCACCAACACCAAGCACTGACAGTTTTAAATTTTGACCATTACAATGAATATGTACCTTTTGATGATGTATCTTCTTTTGGGAAAAGTCTATTTAGGTTTTTTTGTTTTTTAAAAGATTGTTTTTTGATGTTATTGAATTATATGATATCCTTATATATTCTGGGTACAAATTCTTCATAAGATATATATATATTACAAACATTTTAAAATCATTCTGTGCCTTGTTTTTTTTTATTATCTTAAACACAAGCATATTTTATTTCAGTACATTTATACTTTTCATTTTCAATAACTTGTGTGTTTGAAGCTAAGAAATTTTCACCTTAAGTTGTAAAATTTCCCTCACCATTTTAGATGTTCATAATTGACATTATATCGATGCTTTTTTCCTAGTAAATGCTACTTACTGTGTTATGTGAGGGTTACTTTTTTCCCCATGTAGAGTCCACTTACTTCACTGTGATTTTCAGAATCGAATTCTCAGCCCCATTGTCAAGAATTAGTTGATCACATACCGTGTAATTCTTTCTCGATTCAATTCTAATCTATTTATCTGAGTTTCTGTTCTCTCACCAGTGCCACACGGTCTTCAAGTAATATAAATTTTGCATCTGAATTCTTCATTTTAAAATAAAATCTTTCTATCTGCCTGATTCTCAAAGTCTGAATTTTTTTCTTAGAATAGAAAGCTGTAGAACTTTGAATTGGCTTAGATACATATTTAGATCAACTCTATGAAAAAGACAGAGGTTTTTATTTGGGGAAAATAATACATTCTTCAATAATAAATTTGTTTAGGTCATTATTAATATCCCTCAGCAATAATTTATAATTCTCAGTATCAGTGACATATACTTTTAAAATATTTCTAAGTATTTTAGGTTTTTGATAGTTTATTTCAATTTCTAACTATGCATAATATATTGTTTTTGTATGTTTACCCTGAATTTGAGATCTTTCTGAATTTGCTATTTTAGTTCCAGTTTTGTAGGTTTCTTAAAATTACTTTACTATCTATACAACCATGTTATCTTCAAATAGCAAGAGCTTTCTTTTTTTCTTTCTACTCCTTATGCCTTTAACTCCTTGCTTTTGTCTTATATTAATAATTAGGACTTTTAGTATAATGCTTGATAAAAATGCTAAGTGTGGGGATTCTTATTTCACTCTTCCCATTATTTTAAGGCATCAAATATCTCACCATTCAGTATGTTATTACTGTAAGTTGTTTGTAGATGGTCCTAATTATTGAGAAACCTTCCATCTAATTACAATGTATGAACATTTTTATCGTTTTAATTTGTGTTGAGATCTGTCAAATGCTTTTTTCTATATCAGTTGGAATTGTCATGTTTTTTTCATATTCTATAAATATTGTAAATTATGATGCTAACTGGAGATTCAAATACTTTGTTCTCATGCATCAGCTTTATTATTGACTTAGGGTATGACAAAGCAACAGACAAAGAAGAATGCTTGTTGGCAGAGGCTGAGGATCTCAGGTAAGGGCTCTTGGCTCTCCCGCTGCTGAGTTGCCTTCAGCTCTCATACCACTGCTGGCATGCATGTGAAGTATTTCAGTAACATGAAGACCCCAAGACTGCTCTTGATCACATTGTTGTTAGTTGCTGGGTCGTGTCTGACTCTGCGACTCCATAGACTATATATAGCCGGCCAGGCTCCTCCCTCTGAGGGGTTCTCCAGGCAAGAATACTGTAGTTGGTTGCCATTTCCTTCTCCAGGGGATCTTCCCGACCCAGGGATCGAACGTGGGTCTCCCATATGGAGGGCAGATTCTTTACCACTGAGCCACACATCACATAGGTACATTCTAACCGTGTTGTTTGCTGTTGTTTAGTTGCTAAGTCATGCTGGACTCTACATCAGGTCTGACTATCGCGACCCCATGCTCAGCCCACAAGGCTCCTCTGTCTATGGGATTTCTCAGGCAAGATTCCTGGAGTGGGCTGCTGTTTCCTTCTCCAGGGGATTTTCCCAACTCAGAGATCAAACCCAGGTCTCCTGCGTTGCAGGCAGATTCCTTACTGTCTGGGCCACCAGGGAAGTTCTTTCTAACCAAGTTCTTGGCTTTAATCTTTGAGCTCCTACATCTTCCTCCAACATAGCTAAACTCTGCTGAAACCTGCTGCAGCTTATAAATCTAATTATTTATAAACAATGTTGGCAAGCTGATAAAGTCTGCTCTGAAACACTTCATGTACAGATGTTTACAGAATATTATTGATGTTTCATTAATAGGGTCCATAGTATTGGCCAAGAATCAATAGCTCTGGAGATAAACCTGTGGTCAATGAAGACTGACTAAAATTACCCAATACTATGTTATCATATTGATTCATTTTTGAATGTTAAAACAATCTAAATAAATCCTATTTGGTCATGCTGCATTGTCTATCTTATATATAACTTTTAGATTCAGTTTACTAATTATTACAATTTTTACATCTGTGTTCATGAGTGATTTTACTCATTCAGGTAATGCACTTTCAGATTAGAGGCATCCCCTCTTCTTCTGTTTGCTGGTTTTCTGAAAGCTTTTGTGTAATATAAATTATATCTTCTTGAGTGTTTGATAGACTTCACCACCAAAAACATTTGCTTGGTGGAAGAATTTTTGATACCAGATTTAATTTGTTTATAAGCATTTGGTTATTCAGATTTTCCTTTCATCTTGTGTCAGTTTTCTTGTGACTTTTCAAGAAGTGTGTCCATTTCATGTACATTGTTTGTTTGGATAATGTGGCTATTATATGATTTTATTAATGTCTGCTTCTGTGGTAATAACTCATGCTTCACTGCCAATATTGGTGAATTCTTGTTCTCTTTCCCATGCTTAGTCTAGTTAAGGACTTATTGGTTAGTTTACCTTTCAAAGAACTAATTTTTGTTTTTGGTATTTATCAGCACTAGGTATTATTTATGTTATAGACGTCATGTGAAGTCCGTCAACAGAAAATATACCCTATAAGACAAAGATAAAATGAAGGTAAGGAAATATATAAAACAGCCATTTTTTAAGAAATGAAGAGGAAAAAAGGAAAATATCAATCATTTAGTTCATTCAAATATTGTGTATGTGTGCATACACAGTTGTGTCCAACTCTGGAATCCTCTGAACTGTAGCCCACTGGGATTCTCTGTCCGTGGAATATTCCAGAAAGAATATTGGTTGCCATTACTTCCTCCAGGGAGTCTTCCTTACCCAGGGATAGAACCAGCATCTCTTATGTCTCCTGCATTGGTAGGAAGATTCTTTACTGCTCTGCCACCTGGGAAGCCATTTATTCAGATATCTACCACTTCTAATTCTTATTCTTCAGGAGACCAGAATTTCATCCTGGTATTTTTACCCTTCATCCTAGAGAAGTTTGTCTACTATTTCTTTTAGTAAAGTGTGAAGCTTAGAGTTTCTTTCTTTTTTTTTTTTAATTTAAAAAATGTTTCTTGAAGGATGTTATCATCATCACATATAGAGCTCTGGGTTAGGCTTTTTTGTGTTTTTTTTGGCTTGCTTTTTCTTTAGCATCTTAAATATGACTTTGTAGTATTAAGGCTCATTGTTTCTGAAGAGAAGATTGTCATTGAAATTATTCTGCATCTGCCATAAAGTGTCATTTATCTCTGGCTGTTTTAAAATTTTATCTTTGTTTTTGGTTTTTGTCAATTTGGTGATGATGGTATACTCCTTGGTTACTCCTCATCGTATTTGTCATCTTTAGAGTTTACTGAGATTCTTGAGTTTATAAATGTACACCTTTTATCAAAGTTGAAAAACCTTGGCAAATATTTTTTCAAATATCTTTTCCCCATCCCCTCTCCTCTCCCACTGTCCCTTCTTCAATCCATTTGCATGCATTTTAGATGAATAATCTTGTTCTATCTGTCTCTGAGCTTTAGTTTATTATTTTGCTGCTTTTCCCCCTCTCTTCAGATTTTATCATTTCTATTGATTTACTTTTAGGTCAATTGATTTTCTTCTCCATTGTCTCCAGTCTGCTATTAAGCCCATTCAATGATTTTAAAATTTTAGATATTACATCTTTCACTTCTAGAATATCAGTGTGGTTCTATTTTTACATTTTCTTTTCCTGTCTCTGCTGAGTTTCTTAACTTTTCATTACTGTGTCTGTATTTTCCTTTAGCTCATTGAACATAGCAATGAAAACTGCTCTAAATTCTTTATCTGCCAATTCTAACGTTTGGATCATATCAGAATTAGCCTGTTTTTGGTCACTTTTATTGAGAGTGAGTCATATCTTCCTGATACTCCAACAGTCAACAAAATATAAATTTTATATAAAGACTATGAAATAAGCTATTTTAAAAACAATATGTGTATAGATAATAACTGGACATAGAAGTCATAAAAATATCTATTTTGAATATTGGAATTAACAGTAATTTATGAAATATTAATGTTTGCTTCTACAATAAACATTAAATTTGTAAATAAGTATTAAATTTGTAATTTGAAAGTAATCTTTAAATTATATGTGACATTTTGTTTCACTAACTTGTCAGTGTATTTTTAAAGAAAATGTAAACATGAAAGTGGTCTCTAGAATGAGGAATAAGATAAGGATGTTTGTTGCCTCCACTCCTATTCAATAAAACTATGAATAAGCCAGTTGAGGCTAATATAGTAAGAAAGAAGAAAAATATATTTTCATATTATCTGATGTCCACTTAGAATATGGGATCAAATTTAATACAATAACACAATCAAAAAGATTGAAAGGTACTTATTAGGTATTTGTCCAAACCTACAGAATGTACAGTAGCAACAGTAAATCTCAATGTGAACTATACACTTTGGTTATGTTGTATCAGTGTAGGCTCATCAGTTGTAACAAATGTGCCAGTCTGGTGGGTGATTTTAATAATGGGGAAGACATGCATGCTTAAGGGGGAAGGGCTTGTATAGGAAATCTCAGTACTTCCTCTCAATTTTTCTGTGAAACAAAACTGCTTTAAAATTTGTCTTAAAAGATAAAAACCAAGAATAGAATTTGGTAGCTCTGCACATGATAAACAGAGAAAGAAATGGCAACCCACTCCAATATTCTTGCTTGGAGAATCCTGTGGACAGAGGAGCCTGGAAGGTTGCTGTCCATAGGGTCGCACAGAGTTGGACACAACTAAAGAGACTTAGCTAAGTGACTTAGCCTGCATGTGTGCATTGGAGAGGAAATGGCAACCCACTTCAGTATTCTTGCCTGGAGAATCCCAGGGACAGAGGAGCCTGGTGGGCTGCCATCTATGGGGTTTCACAGGGTTGTTCACAACTAAAGAGACTTAGCAACAGCATCAGCAGCAGCAGCACATGATAAACACACCAATAGCTGGTGTATAAATTAGCAATATACAATAAGGAAATACAGAAGACAAGTCCATCCACATGAATAATAAAAATAATAGAGTATTGATAAATAAAGCTAACAAAAATGTTAGACCCAGATTGAAAAAAACTTAAAAATTTACTAAGTAGATAAATAAAATTTTATGCATTTTCTATTTTTAGATGGAAAAATTTGGAATAACAAATGATAGTTAAGTACTAGGCAGTATCATGTACTGGCATATAGTAACTCATTTCATCCTCATAACATTGACATAAGACTTGTACCATTAATTCTATCATTTTATACACATGAAAATTGAAAGAGAGAAATCATTCTTACCTAAGTAATTCACCCACAAGATCTGTGGTTTTTAGTCAGCCTCCAAATAGAATATTTTATAGAATTTAGGGCCTAAAATTGTTCAAATTCTTATAGGACTATTGTGAAGCAAAAGGAAAATCAATACAGATTTTAAAAATTATATTTAGTCAAATAGGTAATATTGGAATATAATAAAGAATTTTCTGAGAGGCAGAAAGCAGGAAATATGGTTTATGGTGCCATTTCAAGAATAAGAAAAGATAGCTTATTCATAATTGATAATGTATCAGTTTTTATCTCTATGATGTACCCTCGGTTTTACACCACAAAATGTATTCAAAACAAATTCCATATAGATCAAAAAACTAAACCTGAAGAATTATAGACTTAAAATATTACATATTTCAATAATAAGAAAGATCTTCTAGGAAGAATACAGAATTTAAAAGCCTCCCCCATAAAATTTTTGATTATATTTGATGAAAAACTCCATGAAAATGATATTCAAGTTCAAAATAAAAAATGGGGACAATATTTGACATCTGTTAATTTGATAATTCATTATGAATATGTAAAAAGTTTCCACACATCAATAAGAAAAATACACACACCACACATAACATACACACAGACTTGCATGCCAATAGAAAAAGAGGAAAGAAAGGAAATAAAAGTCAACACTTAGAAGAAGAGTTGCAAATTATGGGGAAACTGGGAATTGGACTATAATTATTTAATTTTTGAAAGACAATTTAGCATTATCTATCAAACATTTAAAACTGTGTACTCTTGGACACTGTGATAAATATAAATAGCATATTAAAAAACAGAGAATCACTTTGCTGACAAAAGCTTTTAAGTTTAATTAGTCAGTGCTATGGTTTTTCTAGTACTCAGGTACAGATGTGAAAGTTGTACAATAAAGAAGGCTGAGCACTGAAGAACTGATGCTTTTATCTTTTCTTTTTTTAAAATTATTTTAGTTTGTTTATTTTAATTGGAGGCTAATTACTTTATAATATTGTAGTGGTTTTGCCATACATTGACATGAATCCGCCATGGGTGTATATGTGTTCCCCATCCTGAGCCTCCCTTCCACCTCCCTCCCCATCCTATCCCTCTGGGTCATCCCAGTGCACCAGCCCCGAGCACGCCGTATCATTCATCAAACCTGGACTGGCGATCTGTTACACATATAATATACATGTTTCAATGCTATTCTCTCAAATCACCTCAACTTTGCCTTCTCCCATAGGGTCCAAAAGACTGTTCTATACATCTGTGTCTCTTTTGCTGTCTCACATATAGGGTTGTAATTATCATCTTTTTAAATTCCATATATATGCATTAGTATACTACATTGGTATTTTTCTTTCTGGCTTATTTCACTGTGCATAATAGGCTCCAGTTTTATCCACCTCATTAGTACTGATTCAAATGTATTCTTTTTAATGGCTGAATAATACTCCATTGTGTATATGTACCACAGCTTTCTTATCCATTCATCTGCTGATGGACATCTAGGTTGCTTCCATGTCCTGGCTATTATCAACAGTGCTGCAATGAACATTGGGATACACGTGTCTCTTTCAATTCTGTGTGTATGTTGGGTCATATGGCAGTTCTATTTCCAGTTTTTTAAGGAATCTCCACACTGTTCTCCATAGTGACTGTACTAGTTTGCATTACCACCAACAGTGTAAGAGGGTTCCATTTTCTCCACATCCTCTCCAGCATTTATTGCTTGTAGACTTTTGGATAGCAGCCATTCTGAGTGGAGTGAAATGGCACCTCACTGTGGTTTTGATTTGCATTTCTCTGATAATGAGTGATG
The DNA here is from genome assembly GCA_006410535.1 of Litocranius walleri. NCBI lineage: Eukaryota > Metazoa > Chordata > Mammalia > Artiodactyla > Bovidae > Litocranius > Litocranius walleri. Next base: position 36,989 of record SJYG01000069.1, read on the forward strand.
TTGAGCATCTTTTCACGTATTTGTTAGCCATCTGTATGTCTTTTTGGAGATGTGTCTGCTTAGTTCTTTGGTCCATTTTTTTATTGGGTCATTTATTTTTCTGGAATTGAGCTGCAGGAGTTGCTTGTATATTTTTGAGATTAATTCCTTGTCAGTTGCTTCATTTGCTATTATTTTCTCCCATTCTGAAGGCTGTCTTTTCACCTTATTTATAGTTTTCTTCATTGTGCAAAAGCTTTTAAGTTTAATTAGGTCCCATTGGTTTATTTTTGCTTTTATTTCCAATATTCTGGGAGGTGGGTCATAGAGGATCTTGCTGTGATTTATGTCAGAGAGTATTTTGCCTGTTTTCCTCTAAGAATTCAATAGTTTCTGGTCTTACATTAAGATCTTTAATCCATTTTGAGTTTATTTCTCTGTATGGTGTTAGAAAGTGTTCTAGTTTCAAACTAGTGGTTGACTAGTTTTCCCAACACCACTTGTTAAAGAGATTGTCTTTTCTCCATTGTATATTCTTGCCTCCAGAATCAATATAGTGAAAATGAATATATTACCCAAGGCAATCTATAGATTCAATGCAATCCTTATCAAGCTACCAAAGGTATTTTTCACAGAACTATAACAAATCATTTCACAATTTGTATGGAAATACAAAAATCCTTGAATAGCCAAAGCAATCTTGAGAAAGAAGAATGGAACTGAAGGAATCAACCTGCCTTACTTCAGGCTATACTACAAAGCTACAGTCATCAAGACAGTATGGTACTGGCACAAAGACAAAAATATAGATCAATGCAACAAAATAGAAAGCCCAGAGATAAATCCACACACCTATGGACACCTTATCATTGACAAAGAACTGATGCTTTTGAACTGTGATGCTGGAGAAGACTCTCAAGAGTCCCCTGGACAGCAAGGGGATCAAACCAGTCAATCCTAAAGGAAATAAACCCTGAATAGTCACTGAAAGGACTTACGGTAAACCAGAAGCTCCAGTAGTTTGACCACCTGATGCAAAGAACTGACACACTGGAAAAGACCTTGACGATGGGGAAGATTGAAGGCAGGAGGGGAAGGGGATGACAGAGGATGAGTTCGTTGGATGGTATCACCGACTCAATGGACATGAGTTTGAGCAAGCTCCAGGAAATAGGGAAGGACAGGGAAGGCTGTCTTGCTGCAGTCCTTAGGGCTTCAAATAGTGGTACAGAACTTAATGACTGAACAACAGCAACAAGGTGGCTCAGTGGTAAGGAATCTGCCTGACAATGCAGGGCACATGGGTTAGATCCCTGGATAAGGAATATCTCTTGGAGGAGGAAATGAAAACCCCTTCCAGTATTCTTGCCCAGGAAGTCCCATGACCAGAGGAGCCTGGCAGGTTACATGGGCTTGCCAAAGAGTTGGACATGACTTAACAACTAAACAACAGTCGTCACATTTAAGCTAGACACTCAATTAACTTTCCGTCACCTTCTCAAATATTAATGCCTATCTGTACACATTAGGCTTATAAATTGACTGGTTCCAGTCCCTTCCATACATGAATACGCTGGAAGTTTGCCATATTGAGCTTCTTTTGTTGGCTCAGGCAATTCAGCTCAGTTTCCAAACTCATTGACCTCACTCATCCAAACAAATACTTCTGTGGTTAGTCAGGCAAAAATAGTAACTAAAAGAATAGTATGTGAGATGTTACAGTTATTATGGGTCCAAACATTTCTTTTGTGTTATTTAGTTTTCTGATAATTAGAACAGTTTTGCAGAATATGCCACATGTTTACTTTAGGGTATGCCCTTTTCTTCATTAGCACCAGAGAGACTGTACAACTGTTTTATGAATTAATTCAGAAGTCTTTGAATACTGTAGTTCCTAGTATTTTGCCTAATGGATGGCCCTCCTTTTCACTTATATTTAAAAGAATTGACAACTTCAGCTTTAAAATAATACATTGCATTGAATGCAATGCATCCTTATCATTTACAGACACTTCTTTTGCTTTCAAAACTGTTTGATATACTAATGAACATTTAAAATAAATGGTTTCACTAAGTGAAAGTTATATGACTAAGTGGAAAGCTATTTATTTTTTAAAGCTTTTGAGACATATTAATACAACACAAATGGTACCAACATTTGTGTACATCCCAGATATTTTTATCCAATATACTTAAGAAGACAATGTAAACTTTATTAACACATGAGAAGTCAGAAAATAGGTTTTAAGTGTCTGCCTAGATACCAATCAGCATTCCAATTGCCTTATATGTATCAACCAGAAAATACTATATATACAATGCAGAACAATCAACCACTTAAAAGTGCTAAAGCCCAGCATAGATAGGAATGATTAAACTGTTATACTTTTTACATAAAAACAATTTTATTTCAATACAACATGCCAGTGAGACATTCTAAAGTGAACCTCTTGAATTGAGAGCTAAAGATGAAGACAAATTAAAAAGTACAATGGTAAGATACACCAAATAGTAAATATAGGGGTGTAATTGTAGAGAAGCTAGGCCTTTCATGATACCATATAAAGTCTTTTGGGCTACCCATGTGATACAGTGGTAAAGAATCTGCCTGCCAAGGCAAAAAAACTCAAAAGACTCAGGTTCCATCTCTGGCTAGGGAAGATCCTATTGAGTAGGAAATGGCAGAAAGTGAAGTGGGACTAAAGAGTCTCTTGATGAGTGTGAAAGTGAAAATGAAGTTGCTCAGTCCTCAGTTGTGTCTAACTCTCTGCAACCCCATGGACTGTAGCTTATCAGTCTCCTCTGTCCATGGGATTCTCCAGGCAAGAGTACTGGAGTAGGTTGCCATTTGGAGAAGTGAAAAAGTTGTCTTAAAACTGAACATTCAAAAAACTAAGAACATGGTATCTGGTTCCATCACTTCATTGCAAATAGAATGTAAAAAAGTGGAAGCAGTGACAGATCTTCTTTTCTTGGGTTCCAAAACCACTGCAGACCATGACTGCAGCCATGAAATTAGAAGGTGGTTGCTCCTGGGAAGGAAAACTATGACAAACCTTAATGTCATATTAAAAAGCAGAGACATCACTTTGCCAACAAAGGTCCATATAGTCAAAGCGATGGTTTTTCCAGTAGTCATGTATGGATGTGAGAGTTGAACCATAAAGAAAGCTGAGAGCCAAAAAACTGAGGCTTTTTGAATTGTGGTTCTGGAGAAGACTCTTGAGAGTCTCTTGGATAGCAAAGAGATTAAACCAGTTAATCCCAAAGGAAATCAACCCTGACTATTCATTGGAAGGACTGATCTGACATTCCAACACTTTGGCTATCTGATATGAAGAGCTGACTCATTGGAAGAGACCTTGATGCTGGAAAAGACAGAAGGCCAAAGACAAGGGGTGGCAGAGGATAAGGTGGTTATATAGCATCACAGACTCAATGGACATAAATCTGAGCAAACTCCAGGAAATAGTGAAGGAGAGAGGAGCCTGGTGTGCTGCAGTCCATGGGGTCACAAAGAGTCAGATATGACTTAGTGACTGAACAACAAGTCTTTTGCTACAAACACCAAAGATTTTATTGAATTCTTGATCTGCATATCAACACATCAAATTGATTCTGTATTTATTAGGTAGCTATAGGTTTCTGTTGTTCTTCAGTTACAATCCATGTTCAATAACATGGACTGCAGCACACCAGGCTTCCCTGTCCTTCACCATCTCTTGGAGTTTGTTCAAACTCAAAGTCCAATTGCTCAACTCAATGTCCATTGAATTGGTGATCCCATCCAACCATCTCATCCTCTGCTGTCTTCTTCTCCTCCTGCCTTCAATCTTTTCCAGCATTGAGGTCTTTCCAATGAGTCAGTCCTTCACATCAGGTGGCAAAAATATTGGAGCTTCAGCTGGTTGATTTCCTTCAGAACTGATTGGTTTGGTCTACTTGCTGTCCAAGGGACAGTCTTCAATGCCATAGTTCAAAACCATCAATTCTTTGACCCTCCGCCTTTTTAATTGTCATCTCTCACATGTATTCATGACTACTAGAAAAACAATACTTTGTATGGACAATGTAGGCAAAGTAATGCCTGCTTTTAAATACACTGTCTAGGTTTGTCATTGCTTTTCTTTCAAGGAGCAAGCATCTTTTAATTTCATGGCTGCAGTTACTGTCCACAGTGATTTTGGAACCCCCCAAAATAAAGTCTGTTACTGTTTCCATTGTTTCCCCACTTGCCATGAAGTGATGGGGCTGGATGCCATGATCTTAGTTTTTTGAATGTTGAGTTTTAAACCAGCTTTTTCACTCTCCTCTTTTACCTTTATCAAGAAGCTCTTTAGTTCCTCTTCACTTTCTACCATAAGGATAATGTTATCTGCATATCTGAGGTTATTCATATTTCCTCCCTCAATTTTGATTTCAGCTTGTGCTATATTCAGCCTGGTTATAGGTAAGGGATGCCGTGTCATTAAGGAATTTCATTTTAGGATATTTCAATACAGAGACTTGTGATATATACTTCAAAAGCAGTACAGGATGAAATGAAGACACAGCCCAGATGTTATTAAATGGCAGGGAATTTGGAAAGCCATGTGGACATGTACTTATAGACTAAGATAGTTCAATAAGGAGGTGAGAAAAACAGGTGAAGAGAAAGCCAAACAGTGGTTAAGTGAAACCATCCCTTCACCTCTGTGACTTTCTAAGAGAGATTTGTGGTCATCAGAAAGGTGAGGCAAGGCAGGAATGAGGCAAGGTTCCACACATGTTTGAGGCAGCAAATCCCTTCATAGTTCTAGACTTTTTAGAGTCTGATTGGGGATGGTGGTAGCTAAGATATGTAGTAAGTGGATATTCTAGGGGATATTCTCTGTTTCTGAACAAGTACTGATTATTTGAATGAAAATCTCTACAAGTTTTTGAAATCACTTGTGTTGAAAATTATTGCTCTTTTTCCTGTTTCCTTTGACTTATATTAATATTTTATTAGGTCTGGATTTTTTTTTAAATTTTGTTTTGTTTTTAAAATTGTGATCTAGACATTTTTGATGAACTCTTGCCATTTCTGTGTGGTTGAAAAGAATAGGATTTGAGTTGCAAAGGTAGAATGTTCTACACATGTCCTTGCTTAGTGGGTAATTACAGACTGGATTCATCTAATCCCAACACCATGGCTAGAGGTGAATCTTTTCCGTCATGTTTGTAGAGGCTCCATCCTATTTGATTCAGTTGAGTACTCATTAGCTAGGCCGGGGAAAGAACAATTTAAAAGATTAGAATGAATAATTTCCAACCCTCCCATGGGGAGATCAGTGGTTGCCAAGGGCTGGAGGGAGATGAAAAATATTTTAAAAGTAGATGTGATGAGGTTGCTGAAGTATGAGTTAAAACCACTGAATTTTACACTTTAAAATGATGCATTTTATGGCTTGAGAATTATATCCCAATAAAGCTGTGTTAAAAATGTGCTGTGTGATTAAATATAAAGCTGAAGTGTTTGTATTAATATTAGAAGATGTGTACTTCAGAGCAAAGAATATTGCCAGGCATAAAAAGATAATTTTATTTTTTTAAAAGCTATTATTTCATTAAGAGGATGTAATAAACAATTATTTTTATAATAAAAGAGCTTCAAAATAAGTGAAGGAAAACTGTTTGAACTACAAAGAGAAGTATAGAAATTTGCAAATATTGTCAGAGATTTCAGTCCCTTCTATTCAGTAATTTATAGAAGTAGATAAAACATCAGTGATGATACTAAGTATCTGAAAAGCAAAATCAACCAAATAGACCTAGTTAATATTATAGACTCTACTCAACTGGAGAAGGCACATTTTCTTTGAGGTACACATAGAACAATTGCCAAGGTAGACAATATTCTGGGGCATAAAACAAATTTCAGAGTTAAAAGGATCCACATCATACCATATATGTTTTCAGTGCACAAAGGGATAAAATTAGAACTCAATAACAAGAAGATAAATTTCAAAGAAAAAGTTTTGGAAGCTAAGTAATACTCAGTAAGGAAGAAATTAAAAGAGAAATTAGAAACTATTTCTTACCAGAATGAAAATGAAAACAGAAAATATAAAAATTTCTGGACTAAAATGATAGTGATAGTAAGAAAAAAAAATATAGCCTAAATATCTTTGCTAAAAAGAGTAAAAGTTTCAAGTTAATGACATTTGCTTTAACCTTAGAAAAGAAGAGCAAGTAAAACATGGAGGGAGTAGAAGGAAGGAAATAATATGAATAAGAATATAAACCAATAAAATAGAACAGAACACAACAGAGAAAATTAAGTCTAATAAAAAACTGGATTGATTAGTCTCTATATAAATTGATCAAGAAAATAGCAAGGACACAACTGAGCATTATAAAGAAGAAAAAAAAGATGTCACAGATACTATGGAGTTGGCAGAAAACAAATGATTAAGAGATGATTATGAATAAATTTATACTAATAAATAAATTAAAGCCAGATTTAATGGACCAATTAAAAAAAATACAAAAACCCACAACACATTTAAAAAAGAAATATTTACCTTGTATCCTCCTATATCTGACAAAGAAATTGAATATGTAGCAAAAATAAAACTTCCTAGAAAGAAAGCTCAGGTCTAGGTGTCTTAAAAAATATGGCAAAATCTACTAAACTTTTAAGAAAGAAATGGTACTAATTCTCACAAATCCTTCCAGAAAATTAAAGACAATGAAACATTTACTAATTGTTTCTATGAGGTCAACATCATCCCAGATCCTTAGGGATAGAAATGTCACAGAAGCACAGATATTAAAATTTTAAACATGGTAGTAACTAATTTAAATTAAATTTAATGTGTATGCATCAAATAAAAATGATAACTTATTTGAATTAAACCCTTCAATTAAAAGACAGATTTTGACAGAATGAATTTAAAAAGGAGAGACTTACTTTAGATCCAAAGACACAAATAGATCAGAAGTAAAAGAATGAAAGCAGATAGTCTTAGCAAATAGCTGTCAAAAGAAAGCAGGGAATGACAGTATTGGCTTCAGATGAGTTAGGCTTTAAATTATAAAAAGACAAAGACATTGTATGTTAAAAAAAGGTTCACTATAGCAAGAAGATACAATAGTTATAAACTTTTACACACTATAAAAATATGCAAAGAAAAAACAACTAAGAATTGAAGGGATAGATAGTTTTATGGTAAGAGTTGGAGACTTCAATATTGCACTTTCAATAATATAAGACTGAATAATGTAAGATGTAACAATGTAAGGGAAAGACTGAAGGCAGGAGGAGAAGGGGACAACAGAGGATGAGATGGCTGGATGGCATCACTGGCTCCACAGACATGCATTTGAGCAAGCTCTGGGAATTGGTGATGGACAGGGAAGCCTGGCGTGCTGCAGTCCATGGGTTGCAAAGAGTCAGACATGACTGAGCGATTGAACTGAATAATGTATAGAAAACTCAGATAGAAGATAAGTAAGAAAGTAGGGGACTCAACACCATAAATCAACTAATTCAGACATATACAGGACACTTTACCCCAAACAACATCATAAACATTCTTCTCAAATGATAAACATGGAATATTTTCCAGGAGAGATCATATGTTAGGCTAAAACCACACACAAAATAGTCATCATACAAAGAGAGTATCTTCTCCAACCATAATGGGATGAAGTCAGAAATCAATAGAAAAGTAAAACTGGAAATTGCTTAAAACCAGAAATAATAGCATTCGCAGTAATGAAGCAAGCAAATCCTTTCTATTTAACAAAAACCTGTGTCCATTTGAAACATGGGATTGGGTTATGTTCTTTGTATTTTGGGAAAGAATGATGCTCGAATTTCTCCAATGGGTGCAATCACCATGGTGATTTGACTTGGAACATAAACCTTATGTAAAGATATAAAGTAATTAACTCTGAGTTAAAAAACATTATGTCATCACAGTCCAAGATCTCAGTTGTTACAATATAGAACAATGTTATATTTCTTCTGGATAACTCCAGATACAAGGATTAGCAGTTAGAGAGGTAAATTTTAATATATAAATATTTTCCTCAACACAGCAAAATGGAAAAATGAGTTTCCTTAGGAAGCATCCTCATCTGGATGGTGTTTTATAGCCATTGAATGGCATAATAGAGGATATACTAGAATTTGGGGCTTTTGGTCAGTAATTTTAAGATCTGATCATACTCAATAAAATCAAAGAAAGAACAAGTTACTTCCTCAATCAAACAAAATTATATAAATATGCCTATATATATATAGGCTTCCCTGGTGGCTCAGTGGTAAAGAATCGCCTGCCAATACAGGAGACATGAGTTCGATCCCTGGGTTGGGAAGATCCCCTGGGAAGGAAATGGCAACCCACTCCAGTGTTCTTGCCTGGGAAATCCCAGGCACAGAGGAGCCTGGAAGGCTACAGTCCATGGGGCTGCAAAAGAGTCAGACATGACTTTGCAACTGAGTAACAACTATATATACATGCTGCTGCTGCTAAGTCGCTTCAGTCGTGTCTGACTCTGTGTGACCCCATAGACGGCAGCCCACCAGAATCCCCCTTCCCTGGGATTCTCCAGGCAAGAGCACCAGAGTGGGTTGCCATTTCCTTTTCCAGTGCATGAAAGTGAAAACTGAAAGTGAAGTCGCTCAGTCATGTCCAACTCTTAGCAACCCCATGGACTGCAGCCCACCAGGCTCCTCTGTCCATCGGATTTTCCCGGCAAGAGTACTGGAGTGGGGTGCCATTGCCTTCTCCAATACACACACACACACACACACACATATTGCTATTGCTATTGCTAAGTCACTTCAGTCGTGTCTGACTCTGTGCGACCCTATAGACGGCAGCCCACCAGGCTCCTCCATCCCTGGGATTCTCCAGGCAAGAACACTGGAGTGGGTTGCCATTTGCCTTCTCTGCACATACATATATATATATATATATATATGTATATATATATATATACACATATATATAATTATATGTAAGAAGACAGTAGTGGATGACAGAAGAAATATAAATATTGACCTAGTTTATTGTCTGTTTACTACTAATCACGGATTCATGCATAACTTCAGCTGATCCCCACAGATACCATACTGTAAACAGGGGATGGGACATATATATTGGTTGTCCTAGGCCTGTTTTCCCTGTGTAATTGCTAGTAACACACTCCTTTCACTCTAAAAGAGTGCTCCGGCTTGAATGACAAATTATATGATCTAGTTTACTTCTAGGTAACTGCAACCTAGGTGGGCCTTTAATATTTTTCCCACCTCTCCTCCTTGTTCCTTACTCTCTTAGTAGTTAGTTTAATGGGATAACAATAGTTAATGCCGGATAGAAATTCAGTGGACTTAGGGCAATGAAGTGAGGTTTTTGGTAGCAATAATGATTTCATATCCAAGGAAAATCAAAATGACACATTGTTTGTTAATTTTAGCCAAAATTCTATCTCATTCAGTAAAAAAAGAGAAAATAACTGCCTATTAATTATGGAACTGTATTGTTTGTTCAAGGAGTATCAGAAAAGTGAAAGTAGAGGCAGTCAAGAAAAATTTCAAAGCCCAGATGTCAATGGCTACCATGTGAAATATGGAAATGAGAAATCAACAATGTACGTTAGAGCAGTAGCATAGCAACTGGGATGAAGTGAAGGCCACTTCTGAAACTTTATACGAAAGAATGGTCTGATTTTGGAATTATTAGTGGATTCAACAAGCTCGAGTGGATGTTTAGCATATTCCAGAAAGTGTGACAGGAAATGAGACATGGGAAGCTGACAGAGTTATGGCCCAGGCTTCAGGAAGCTTATGGCCCAGCGATATAAGACAGCTTATTACATGACGTGAGAGTTGTTTAATGGAGGCAAGAGAAGCTAAAAGTTCAAGAAAAACTGTGATCAATTAGTATAATGAGAAATATCATTACAGTTGTTATCCTGGTATTATTACATGGAAAAGATGATCTACTATGGGCCAGACTTCACATGCACCATTGCAAGGATTTCTTCTGACACTGGTGTAATGTGGGTATCTAGTATTACTTAATTAGAGATATCAAGGGAACATTTCATGCAAAGATGGGCTCGATAAAGGACAGAAATGGTATGGACCTAACAGAAGCAGAAGATATCAAGAAGAGGTGGCAGGAATACACGGAAGTACTGTACAAAAAAGATCTTCATGACCCAGATAATCATGATGATGTGATCACTCATCTAGAGCCAGACATCTTGGAATGTGAAGTCAAGTGGGCCTTAGAAAGCATCACTACAAACAAAGCTAGTGGAGGTGATGGAATTCCAGTTGAGCTGTTTCAAATTCTGAAAGATGATGCTGTGAAAGTGCTACACTCAATATGCCAGCAAATTGGAAAACTCAGCAGTGGCCACAGGACTGGAAAAGGTCAGTTTTTATTCCAATTCCAAAGAAAGGCAATGCCAAGGAATGCTCCAACTACCACACAATTGCACTCATCTCACATGCTAGTAAAGTAATATTCAAAATTTTCCAAGCCAGGCTTCAGCAATACATGAACCGTGAACTCCCTGATGTTCAAGCTGGTTTTAGAAAAGGCAGAGGAACCAGAGATCAAATTGCCAACATCCGCTGGATCATGGAAAAAGCAAGAGAGTTCCAGAAAAACATCTATTTCTGCTTTATTGACTATGCCAAAGCCTTTGACTGTGTGGACCTGGAGTGGGTTGCCATTTCCTTCTCCAGAAGATCTTCCCGACCCAGGGATTGAACCCAGGTTTCCCGCACTGTAGACAGACACTTAACCGCCTGAGCCACCAGGGAAGT
>SJYG01000069.1:48317-93168 GCA_006410535.1 Litocranius walleri
AAGAGAAGAGTGAAAAAGTTGGCTTAAAGCTCAACATTCAGAAAACGAAGATCATGGCATCTGGTCTCATCACTTCATGGGAAATAGATGAGGAAACAGTGGAAACAGTGTCAGATTTTATTTTGGGGGTCTCCAAAATCACTGCAGATGGTGACTGCAGCCATGAAATTAGAAGACACTTACTCCTTGGGAGAAAAGTTATGACCAACCTAGATAGTATATTGAAAAGCAGAGACATTACTTTGCCAACTAAGGTCCGTCTATTCAAGGCTATGGTTTTTCCAGTGGTCATGTATGGATGTGAGAGTTGGACTGTGAAGAAGGCTGAGCGCCAAGAATTGATGCTTTTAAACTGTGGTGTTGGAGAAGACTCTTGAGAGTCAATTGGACTGCAAGGAGATCCAACCAGTCCATTCTGAAGATCAACCCTGGGATTTCTTTGGAAGGAATGATGCTAAAGCTGAAACTGTAGTACTTTGGCCACCTCATGTGAAGAGTTGACTCATTGGAAAAGACTCTGATGCTGGGAGGGATTGGGGGCAGGAGGAGAAGGGGACGACCGAGGATGAGATGGCTGGATGGCATCACGGACTTGATGGACATGGATCTGAGTGAACTCTGAGAGATGGTGATGAACAGGGAGACCTGGCGTGCTGCAATTCATGGGGTCGCAAAGAGTTGGACACGACTGAGCGACTGAACTGAACTGAACTGAGTATTACTTCATTTTACATATTAGAAGACTGAATTTTAGAAATTTAAAATAACTCATATCAAAGGTCACAAGTGCTAAGTAATTGATTTTGAAGACCAAAGGATAAAAGGAGATAAGAATTTCCTGCTTTATACTCTTGACTTGGTTAGGTGATGGGAGGAAAGCAAGAAGGAAGTTTGGTTAAAGTTGTGTTAGCGATAAGTATAGCAAATATATGATCTAAGGACACTCCACAAGTCTCTTAGCCCCACATATGTTAAGATTTAATGTTCTCTTCTTTAGACATTTGAGCATTTCAGTTTTTTTTTTTTTTTTCCTGTCCATTAAAGAACTAATGCAAAACAAGTACATTCCAGCTTTGGTAACATAGTGAGATGTATGCATATCTTACTATTGGCTCTAACACGGTGTACAGAAGCCACAGAGGCCAGATTTATTTCATGGGGGATGTGGGGTTTGTGCTAGAGGGTCACCAGGTAGATAGCAACACTTTTAAAAAAGGGAGCCGCCCTGATGTCTTCTCACCAGGCATTTCTGGGGAGGGGAAAAAGGGTTACGGACTCTTAAACACTTATCTGCATTTCTGCTTCTGCTTAGGAGCCCCTTGGAGAACTCTAGCAGCCCACTTCTTGCTTAACTGCATGTGTTCAGAGACACTCACAAATTGTTCAAAGGGATAAAGAATGAAACCAAACTTTATATAACTGAAACAAGAACTGTGTTGCAGCACATTTAGTGTTCATTTCCCAAGATTCTGAGAAAAGCAAAGTAAAAATGAAGGAAGAACATGCTATTTAATGCAATTTGACATTTATTTCAGTAGCACTGCAGGAAGCCTAAGTCATATCGAGGCTTTTGTGTATTCTGTAAAGGTAACCCACCTCCATTTGCAACTGACTTTGCTGTGACTGATATACACAGACGGCTGACATTAGTAGCCTGTCCATCAGTGGGTGCAGTGAGCTGTTTTAACACTGTTGCACTGAATAACTAATCACAATAGAATTTCTAAATAACTTGGTTCAGATGGCCCATGCTAACAGCTACAAAGAAACAGTTACTAATAGGAGGAAACTAACCATCTTCTCAATCAAAACAATAACAAATGCTGATACTAAAGAGGAGCCATCACCAGACATTTCAGAGATTTTGCCCATTGTGCTGTTCTTAAGGCTGTTGATAATACTGCTATTAATTCAGTAGAGTCTGATATCTTGTCTCCCAATAGTTGCTCTCCCTTGATGTACATTTACCTATTAGTTCACATAATCTCATATTATGAACTTTAGGAACTCCCTTTTTGAGAAGGAAAAAGATTTAGGATAAGTAATCTGATCTTAATCTTAAAAACAAACCAACAACAAAATAATCGTCCCCAAACTTCTTTTTGCTTGAGGTGTTGGATACAACACAAACTTCTCTCCAGCTTCTGTGCATTCAGCCCTAACAAAGCAGCGTGGTGCTTCTGAGTACCTCAGCTTCCCCTGGGAACCCATTAGAAATGCACCTTCAGGAACTCCACTTTGGGTTTACTTAGTCAAAACACTGAGGATGTTTCTGCATTGCAGAGATCTCCAGTTTATTCTGATACACACCCAAGTCTGAGAACCACTACTGCTACATAATGCATACTGGAGAAATGCTATGATGATCTGCCGAATTTACAGGCAGGTTTTAAAATATAACACCTATATCAATATAATATCTGCCTACCTGCCCTTGCCTCTCAAAATAAGATACTGTGTGTGTTTTTTTTTTTTTTTCTCTTAAGTGGATTGAGAAATGGAAGGGAAGCGTGAATGAAACTTGCATTTATTCAGTGTCTGGTATGTACCCAAATCTGTCCTAAGGCTTTCCACTTTAAGATCTTTGCGCATGTGTGTGCTCAGTCACCCAGTTGTGTCCGATCTTTGTGACTCCATGGACCATAGCCCGCCAGACCCTTCTGTCCGTGGAATTTTCTAGGAAAGGATACTGGCGGGGCTGGCCATTTCCTACTCCAGCGTATCTCTCCAGGGATTGAGCTTGCATCTCCTGCGTCTCCTGCATTGTCAAGGAGATTCTTTATCCCTGTGACAACATCCATATAGATCAATCCACATTAATTTTACTTTAAGGCCATGAACCTGAGCAATTTCCACTTGCCCAAATGGTAGAGCTAGCACATTTCTTTTCTGAGGTCAAAACTGAAAGGGTAGAAGAAGTCAGATAGGTAACATAAATGAACAAAAAAAGAAAACAAAACAGATGTTAAATGACAAAAATTACAAATGTGATGAAAAGGCAACTGATACTCAGCATTGATTTTGGGAAAAATTAGAAAGTGTGTTGAATAATGCATTTTTAAAAAGTAGCATCTTCTGAATCTTCCTCCCTTTTTCCAGACTATAGTCAAAAGTATTTTGAACCTAATGTTTCCTGATCTGATTTTTTTTTCCCCCAGAGAAGACTAAAATTAAAATTTTACATAAAATTTCCTGGCATTTAACATTGACATTTAAAATATGTACATTCAAAGTGTTTTGAATATCAAACCAAACACATCTGTTGACTGAGTGTGGCCAGGTGGCAGCCTCTGATACACTGTAACATCAAAACCAGCCTGCTTGCCCCAACAGCCTGTTTCTGACATCCGTGCTGTCTGCCAACTTGATAGAAATACTGTAGAAAATTCCCCATTGGTATTTATTTTACATTTGTTCAGGCTCATGTCTATTATTTCATCCCCTGGGGAAGAAATATAGACTTCTGTTTCTAACAAAGTTCACAGCGTTCAGTATAACAGGGCTTGCGGGGCAGCTGTCATGGGGAAGGGCACCTAATGGGATCATTTCTTCAGTCCTCTGGACCAACAGAATGCTTGTATCCCGATGCGGGCCTCCACACTGGCAAGACTCATGCCAATATCACTGTCAACCAGCAGGAGCACTGATCAATATTTCTGTAATTACTATGCTTCCTCTTTGGCATAGCTAAAATCCAGTCACGTGCTAGCTTTGCAAACAAAGCTTTTCTCAGTTCTTCCTTTTATCCTTCTTTACATATTTATTAGACCATTTTGGACCACTCCATGCAAACTGGCTGAGAGTAAACAGCATGATCCTCACTGTTGCCTGCTTTCCCCAGACTATCAAACCATCAGTGGAAACTGGACAGGTCCTGATGAAATAAATGTTGGCTGCTGACTCGTCCAATTTTGCTGCACTCCTCCATGTCACTAGCACAGGCTTGTCCAAGATTGAGATATTTGCAAACTGTCATCTTTCATAAATATCTGCCTTGAGTGACACTTACTCCCTCCAACACTTCTCTTTGAAATGCACCTGGCGGGCTGCTGGCCTGAGAAATTTCACAGCTTGTGATATGTGATTAGCAAAGAGATGTTTCCTCCTCCTGGTGCCTTTGCCTTTTCTGCTCCACCCAGCTCCTTATCTTTCCCCCTTCTTGCCTTCTTCCCCACCACCTTTAGTAAAGGTTTGAGTCATGGCTCAAAAATTTTAAAAACCGCAAATTTGTCAGAGGTCTTAGGATATTAACTCCAAAGACACTTTTATTCAACTTACCAAAACTACCGTGAATTACAAATAATCAAGTTTGTTAAAGCTTTTCATGTTAATTTAACCTCCTTTTAACATGTAATCCTGTAAAATTTCCAAATATTAATATGCTTACAGGAATAGGTCTTGCCTTTTCAAATGCCCTTTTATCTTCAACCTCCAATATACATGGAAAAAGCATGCTTTAATGATGAAGTTAGTAACAATATTTATCATCTCTGCAGCCTGTTTTTTTTTAGGATTGTTATAAGAGCCTCCTGCAGCAGTCAACCCTGTCACCACACAAATGAATTAATATGCTTACACATAAATGTTAGGATTACTATAAGCACTGAGATATCAACTCAAATCTCCAACTGGAAAAGGATCACTACATTAAATGGAATTATCTCTTATTAGAAATGAATATATAAAGATTACAGGATAATCAAACATTCTCCATTCCTAATATATCTGATCAGATTTCCTATGCATAATTTATCTGAAAAGGTTTAATATCTTAATGTAGGATTATTTTTTATATATTTGGATAGGAGAAATTTTAATCAATATGATTAACAGTAATTCTAATTTTCAGTATAATCTTAGTAAATTTTTAATACACATAAAATATAATTTAGCATCTAAAACCTTTAACAACCTTAATTTGCAGCAAACTTTTGCAGTGTTTCCATCTATTATCCGGAGAAAGTGATGGCACCCTACTCTAGTACTCTTGCCTGGAAAATCCCATGGACGGAGGAGCCTGGTAGGCTGCGGTCCATGGGGTCGTGAAGAGTCAGACATGACTGAGCAACTTGACTTTCACTTTTCACTTTCACGCATTGGAGAAGGAAATGGCAACCCACTCCAATGTTCTTGCCTAGAGAATCTCAGGGACGGGGGAGCCTGGTGGGCTGCCATCTATGGGGTCACATAGAGTCGGACACGACTGAAGTGACTTAGTAGCAGCAGCAGCAGCAGCCATCTATTATCAACTGGAAATTATTTTAAATCTAGTGAGTAATGAATAAATTTTCTCTCTAGGTTATATGAAAGTTATAAAATAGTTTTGATCAGTTATCAAAAGTTATAAAAACAAAAACACACTTTTGCTCAGTGTATCAAGTTGTAGTGTCTTATGGGTTTGATTGTCAGTGCAAACTTGTGCCAAAACAATGTGATGAATGCAATATAACGGAATGGAATTTTATGCTATGCTATACCTATGCTAAGGGGCTTCCCTAATGGCTCAGTGGGCACAGAAGTCTCCTGCAATGCAGGAGACACAGAAGATGCAGGTTTGACCCCTAGGTCAGGAAGATCTCCAGAGGAAGAAATGGCAACTCACTCCAGTATTTTTGCCTGGAAAATGCCATGGACAGAGGAGCCTGATAGTCTACAGTCCAAGAGGTTGCAAAGAGTTGGACACGACTGAGAGACTTCACTTTTACTTTTTTTTAGGTATTTTATGAGCAATAGTATATCTTAATTGTATTTTTGACACACATTAGATAACTATGGGATTCCCTGGTGGCTTGGATGGTAAAGAATCTGCCTGCAACATGGGAGATCTGGGTTTGATCCCTGGGTTGGGAAGACCCTCTGGAGGAGGGCATGGCAACCCACTCCAGTACTATTGCTTGGAGAAACCCCATGGACAGAGGGGCCTGGAGAGCTACAGTCCATGGGGTTGTAAAGAGTCGGACAAGACTGAGTGATTGAGCACAGCAAAGTACAGACAACTATGAATTTAGAGTGAGCAATTGATAGAAACTTACGGAGTCTTTCATTTGATCGCAGAGATATAATTTAATCATTCTCTGCAGATTAAAAATTATGAACATCACTGGAAAAGAAAAGCTCATAAGCATTAATTAACTTTCAGGTCACATTGTTTATAGAGACATTTTGTCATATTCAGTAAAAAATTTCATATTAATGAGATTCCCAACTATCTGGTTACATTCAACTGATAAATTTTGGAGTTTCAACCATGTAGTAGTCATTGATCATTCTAAGCACTATCACAAATGTTATCTCACGTTTTCTTCACTATCTCACATTTTCTCCCCATGAAAATGTCCATTTTGCAAGTGTGTAAACTCTGCTTCTGAGACTTTACGAAACTTGCCTCCAAAGATTAAAATATGCATATGCCTGACTGACAGTGGAAGTGGGCAACTGACCTGGCCTTCTGATCATGACACCTATGACTTCGTACCTCTCAAATACCTCCTTTCTTACTGTGTTTTGAATAATGGGCCATCATTATTATGTCAACTCAGCACAGTACAAAAATCTAGAGCTCTAGCCATTGTGAATTTATGTATACATATTAATTTACTTTTAATCAGATTTGAGGCTTTAAGCC
The DNA here is from genome assembly GCA_006410535.1 of Litocranius walleri. NCBI lineage: Eukaryota > Metazoa > Chordata > Mammalia > Artiodactyla > Bovidae > Litocranius > Litocranius walleri. The sequence goes on from SJYG01000069.1 coordinate 54,943, forward strand.
TGCATAATTGTTAAGGCTTCATTTTATTTTTTTTAGATCAGTCTTAGTTTCACAGAACAGTTGAGCAGATAGTACAGAGATTTCCCGTATCCCCCTGGCCCTACACATGCATACCCCCAGTTGATAGTTTAAGCTAGGGTTCACTCTTGGTTTTGCATATTCTATAGGTTTATACAAATACATGTTGGCATGTGCCCATCACTACACTATCATACGGTGCTTTCACTGCCCTAACAATTCCCTGTGCATGACCAGTTTACCTCTCCCTTACCCCCAACTCCTGCTAACCACTGGTCTCTCTGCCATCTCCATAATTTTTGCCTTTTCTGTAATGTCATACACATCAAATAGTGTGTGGCCTTTTCAAATTAAGCTTGTGTATTTTTTAATCCCTCCAGGATTTTGTTTTTGAGGCTTTGATGGCTCTAGAATATATTTTCATGCTCACCCCTGACGATGCAAGAAACAAACATAATCATTTTACAATGTGCACTAGCCAGGCTAGTGATAGTTATTCATTGTTGCTACACATATATGATCGAAAGTTATATGACCATCTATCAGGAACAGCAGAGAAGAGATTTCTGCATCAAAAAAGAGGTGATTCTTTTAGACTTAGATAATTTTTGAGATCCTTCTAACTCTAGGACTATATGTTTATAAGAAGGTGCATTTACACTTTTCCTTCATTAATTCTTTAATAAAACTTATATTTATGTATTCCATGAAGCCTTTTCCAATGATTCAGTTTAATTTTTATGCTACTGACTTCATTTCCCAGTAGAAGTTTGGATACTTAAAAATTTCAGTCTCCATTTATTTGTCTGACATAGAAGCACTAAATGACTCTGAATGAAGGCAGAACAAACTTCTACAGTAAATCAGTAATAGACCCATTAAAAAGATCCTTTCTATGTCTTTATTTCTTTCAATTTCATTTTAAGACTTGTTATTTAAAAATTATCTTTGTATCATAGAAATGGTATATGTCAATTCAATGATGAATTTCTACCAACAAGGAAGCGAATATTAGAATATATCCTTTGAATATACTCTTGAATTATACATGCTTATCAACTGCCTTTATTAGTGGTTTTAATCAGTCATTTTGTAATTCTTTTGTTCATTTTTCTTGGAAGTTACTCAGTCTGTTTTTAAAACTTGAACATTTTGCTTCAATGTGAAAAACAAAATGAGGAAAATACCTCTTTCAATTTGAAACAAGGTATTTGCTTGTTCAGAAAGCACCTTTTAAAAATATGATAGTGTAATTAAAAGATTTATGATGATGTTGATGATTGGAGGAAGGGCTGCAGTCTATCTAGGTGTTATGTGCATCAAGTAGATTGACACAGTTGCTAGACTGATAGTCCTGAAATGATTTAAAAGTTGAAACCATTATGATAGCTTTGCCTGGGTGGCTAACTAGCAACCATTAGAAAGGCTTTTTTGTCTCCACTCTGCACAGACCCAGTGAGTAAGGCAGTCTTACTTTAGGAAAGGAAAACAAAAAAATCAATCAGTCAAAGAGGCAAAAACCCCTCAAGTATGTTACAGAATCATCTTGTTACTGAACTTAGGTTGGGCTGATCATACTCATAAGCTAGTACTTTGAGGGGCAAGTGTCAATACAAAGGAAAGGTGCTTTAATTAGAAAAGCTGGCAATATGGAGAGAAGGTGGACTTGTGTCCAGAGACCAGTTTCAAAGATTCTGCTCAGTCAAGACAGTTTTTAAAGTGGATAATAGGGGTGAGGGAGAGCCTCAGTGAATCACTGAGGTGGAGGGCAGGGCTTGGGTTTACATCCTTCTCTATCGCACATAGACTAGTTGACTCTCAGTTCAGATAGTACACTGCCTGAGTGATCCGCCTGCAGGACTGCTTAGCGGGGCTGTTGAGGGCAGGGAGCTAGTCATTTTTTAACTGCTTAATTCTTTATTCTTACTTCTTTTTATCTAGAAAAAGAATCAACAAGTTAGAAAAGGCATGATGTGTACTAAGGAGAGCATAAATTGGGAGCTAGATTAAATTGCCTACTGATTTCATTCCTATAATGAGATTCTTTTAAGGTTAGAGGGGAACAGAAATGAGCAAACAGACAAGGGGCAAAAGAGCTGCTTTCAACTGTTCCTTTCAAATGACGTTTTCCTACATTAGTCAAGTTAATCTAAAACCATTGATGTGATAATTGACTTGTTTATTGAAAAGTAACTTGAGTAACTGAAGCCACTGATTTAGGAAGAATGTTTTCCCACCTCTTTCAGCTAAGGGAACAATGCAAATTGAGTAGAAATCACACTGTATCTTTAGCACCTCTGTAGACCCAGAACAGTTCCTCATTTCACTGAATAAGTAATAAATTAATCAACTGAAGCATGTTGTGGAATTCTTGATTAATTAGAAAATGCCTTCAGTACATTTCATCTTTCAGTGTCATCAATTTCACTTCAATTCATGGCCATGTTTATTTGTAGAACATCTACTACATGAAAGGCTTCTCATTTTGCGTCACAGTGAACATGAGAATAAATGAGACCTAGTCCTTGACCTCAAGGAGCTTACAGATAGCATTTTTGTTTTTCTTTCAAAAGGTATAGTCAATCTTGAAAAAAACTTGAATTCTACTGGAAAAAAAAATGCAGTTGTAATTGTAGGGTAGAGTCTCTGGACTCATGAGTTTGCAACATATTTATTTTGTGAGTTCATTGTTATTAAATAGAACATTTGATATTTATTTTGTGATGAGAATCTTCAGGGCATTGCCTGCCTTTAGAAATCTCATTTTCAATTGTGGCCGCTGATTTCCAGTGTCCAGATGGATCCTGACTATATGCCAAGTAATGTTTAGGGACCATGAAATTCATTAGGACTATTACTTCTGGCAATATTTTCAGGAGAAAAAAAAAAACTTGACCAAAAAATAAACCTCATCTCTTGCCTTTATCTCTCATTCTGAGTCACCAGTGAAAAGTTTTGTGTCTGATCTGAATGCATAAGGATACCAGATGAACCCTAGGTCCCTTCTTGCTTCACCTTTTAGAATGAATGCCCCACACTGGTCCATTGTTTAAGGTATTTTGCTTGCATAGAGCTGGGAGGGTACTGCTCTCTCTTGCTGCTTCTCCATTTATGCTCCATATATCCATGTTTAGTTTGGTGTGAACTGGCCACTCTGCTAGGCTTAACTTGTATTGTATTTCAAAAACATGCTAGCTTTACAGTAATGTGATTAGAGTTTCAAATCTATCTCCGTGTATATACAGACACTTTACATCTGAACACCTCTTCCCTGACACACAAGCACATACATATGCCATTTCTCCTCCAAGTTAATCAAACTGAAAGGGTTGACTAGGAAGTAAATGCCACATTATGGAAGGAATGTCTGGCCCTTGGACCACACCGAAAAGAAAGACTGCTCATTCACATGAAAAGTGGAATGAATCCCCAGAAAATTATATTTCAAGTAACAGTTCATCCATTACCATTATTCATCTTGAATCTTTGTTTCCTGTTTCTTTTGTATTTTTTCCTGGGTTATTTTCTCACTTGCAATGAAAATAAACAGAGAAACAACGGATGCAGATATAATGTAATATTTTTCTAATGTTTTCAATTAAGCAGCAGCTGCTGTTACCAAGCTGTCATCTCTGTTGCTATGGGGGTTTCGTGTGTGTGCCAGTCAGTGTGGGACTGGGTACTTTGATACACTCATTCTATTGCTAGCTCTGTAGTACAGAATCTCTGTTAATATTGTTAATCTAATGGCGTTCTGAATGGGCTGCCAACCTTCTCTATTAAATCTACCTGTAGCTGGCAGTTCAAGACCTCATCACCTGAAACTACCGCATGTGTCAGTTGAGACTTACAGGACAAGGGGAATCCAAGACTTAAGAATCTTGCTGGCATTTTGAGATCCACTGAGTCTGCCATGCTGTCTTGGTTTCTCTAGTATAACCAAGCACAACATAGCTGGAAGGTCCCTACAGTAAAGGTAGCACACATTTTTTCAGAGTATGATGTATGACAGCTCACCTTTCATGCTTGGGGGCTGCCCTACAGGAACGAACCTCCCAGAGCACAGATATAATTCAAGAGTGAAACTTCATTGTTTCAGGAATTGGCACAAAGTCTGGTATACTAGAAGTGTTGGAAAAGATCTTTGCTGCATGAATTTATTGAATGAATTTGGTAATATAACTTTCAGCTTCTTTGCAATGATGAGTAAAGTAATTTTCTCCCCACCCTCAATATCTTGCCCATTCTCAATATCTTGCCCCTTCATCTACATGTATAAAATCCAAAGTAGCAAAATGCTACATTTATGAAAGGATAGATTTATTTTTTTCCCCTTTGGCCTGGGCTTTATTAACCCCAAAGTCCCACAACCCATTTCAAAATTGACTCAAAGGTATCTCTTTCCCACCCCACAGTAAAGTGAGTGTCCATGGGTTTTGAGGGTACAGATTTAATACCTGAGAGCTGGTGTGTTTTGTCTTTAGGTTGAGTAAACTAACCAAGGTAAAGCTTCAGATAAAAGACTGGGAGGTAGAACTGATAGTCCTTATGCAACTGTGCATGCTCAGTCACCCAGCTTTGCAACTCTGTAGCCCACGAGGCTCATCTGTCCATGGAATTTCCCAGCAAGAATACTGGAGTGGGTGGCCATGCCCTCTTCTAGCGGATTTTCCTGACCCAGGGATCAAACATGTTTCCTGCATTGCAGGCAGATTCTTTACTGCTGAACCCCAGGGGAATCCTGATAGACCCTATACTGGACATCTTTTTGTGGCTGGCTTGCCGTCTCATTGAGAATAAGAGTTATGCCTTATGCTTCTTTTTATGCCCCACGCTGTCTTGCATACAGCAGAAGCTCAGTAAATATACTTGCTGTGTGAGATTAAGGAAAAAGATTGTGTTGGTACCTCCCATGCTACCCTTGTTTAATTTGTGGCCATAGAAGCTAGCATTGCTCCAGACTTCTCAGCCTTAACCCTGGCCATTGAAAAATGGCCTTTATGCTTTTTGCAAAGTTTTCTTTCCATTTCAAAGCACTTGAAGATCTAATATAATTTTATCCTTGAAACAAATCTTAACGTCTGTGAGTATTTCATGAACAAGTTGCTTTATTGATAGATTGGGACTAGGACTTAGGTTTCCTGAATGTGCAGGAGGCTGTGAGTGACAAATCAACTTTTGTTGTGATAAGGCACACTTCTGGAGCTATTTGTTAGTGAAAAATAACCTGCAGCTTTTCCTGGATACAATTTTCTTTCAGCCACACTATTCTGTTATTTATTCCTAATATTTTTGCACCTTTCTTTAGTTAGCTCTATGTCATCTGTGTCTTCTATTTATGCCTGCAATGTATATAATCATTAAGAAAAGTGATTGGTTTAAGTATCTCTAACTACAGGTAAATAAATACAGGTATATAACTATATGGGCTTCCCAGCTGTCACTAGTGGTAAAAAATTCGCCTGCAAAGGCAGGATACTTAAGAGATTCAGGTTCAGTCCCTGGATTGAGAAGATACCCTGGAGGAGGGCATGGCAACCCACTCCAGTATTACTGTCTGGAGAATCCCATGAACAGAGGAGCCTGGTGGGCTACAGTCCATGGGGTTGCAGAGAGTCGGACTGACTGAAACAACTTAGCATGCCCTTACCTATGCATGCACATAACTAGGTAACTATAGGTAAATGGCGTTAGAGCTATAACTATAGGAAAACAAATGTCACAGATAAAATCCCTCTATTATTACATTTTAATGTATAGATTCACTTTTGAATTTATATCTGCCCTATTCTGCTCAAAGTACTAAAGTGAATATGAAGAGAAGAGAAAGAGAATGAACTGCAACTTGAGATTAGTTGAATTTAGCTGAGTCCCAGGTCCACAACCGCTTAATCTGTGATAATGGGCTAGATCTCTTAGTTTCAAGTTTTCCCTTCTGTAAAGTGGGAATGATCCTATTGTTTCTTTACTTTGTGGAACTAGGAAAGCAGAAGAAAGAATCTTTGTAAACATTGTCTGTAGAATATAAAGTGAAGTCACTCAGTCGTGTCCGATCCTCAGCGACCCCATGGATTGCAGCCTTCCAGCCTCCTCCATCCATGGGATTTCCCAGGCAAGGGTGCTGGAGTGGATTGCCATTTCCTTCTCCAGGGGATCTTCCCGACCCAGGAATCGAACTCGGGTCTCCTGCACTGCAGGTAGATGCTTTACTGTCAGAGCCACCATAAATATAACATCATATCTTATATTTTCTGTCTTCTTTCCTTCCAGTTGCATAGTGAGAAGTTAGGGGTGGTCCTAAAAAACTCCTATGACCAATGAAAGGTGAGCCAAAGCAGGACATGTGCAGAAGATTTAAAATCCTGTTAGTTATTGTTTACCCCTTTTAATCTGTGAGGCATCTAGCAATGTCCTAGATGGTGGTTACTCCATCTCAGGACAAAGCTTCATCTCACAATAAGTGGTGACTTCCTGTAGTGCCAACTTATAGGTTATTAAATTGCTTTCAAAGTCAGCTGGGAGACTGAGGTCATTGATTAGCAATGTCTGTCATGAGTGAGAAAAGTCATCTAATACAAATTCCATTGTGTTCAAGAAGCAGGAGTCCACATCTTTCTTATTAAAAATGAGAACCTGGGACCCCAAGAAGATCAGTGACTTGTTTAAGTTTACATAGCCAGACAAGAGTTAAGTTGGAATATTAGTGTTTGTTTATTATTTGGGCTGCTTGCTTCCATTAGAATATAGATGTTGTTTAGTTAGTTAGTTAATTAGTTAGTTCAGTCGCTCAGTCGTGTCCGACTCTTTGTGACCCCATGAATCACAGCATGCTAGGCCTCCCTGTTCATCGCCATCTCCCAGAGTTCACTCAGACTCACGTCCATTGAGTCCATGATGCCATCCAGCCATCTCATCCTTGGTCGTCCCCTTCTCCTCCTGCCTCCAATCCCTCCCAGCATCAAAGTCTTTTCCAATGAGTCAACTCTTCGCAGGAGGTGGCCAAAGTACTGGAGTTTCAGCTTTAGCATCATTCCTTCCAAAGAAATCCCAGGGCTGATCTCCTTCAGAATGGACTGGTTGGATCTCCTTGCAGTCCAAGGGACTCTCAAGAGTCTTTTCCAACACCGCAGTTCAAAAGCATCAACTCTTCGGCACTCAGCCTTCTTCACAGTTCAACTCTCAAATCCATTTATGACTACTGGAAAAACCACAGCCTTGACTAGACGGACCTTAGTCGGCAAAGTAATGTCTTTGCTTTTGAATATACTATCTAGGTTGGTCATAACTTTCCTTCCAAGGAGTAAGCATCTTTTAATTTCATGGCTGCAGTCACCATCTGCAGTGATTTTGGAGCCCCCCAAAATAAAGTCTGACACTGTTTCCACTGTTTCCCCATCTATTTCCCATGAAGTGATGGGACCAGATGCCATGATCTTTGTTTTCTGAATGTTGAGCTTTAAGCCAACTTTTTCGCTCTCCTCTTTCACTTTCATCAAGAGCCTTTTTAGCTCCTCTTCACTTTCTTCCATAAGGGTGGTGTATATACAATGGGATATTGTTATTGTTCAGTAGCTAAATCAGGTCCAACTCTACTGCGACCCCATAGATGGCAATATGGCCAGGCTTCTCTGTCCTTCACTTTCTCTGGAGTTTGCTTCAACTCACGTCCATTGAGTTGGTGATGCCATTCTCATCCTGTCATCCTCTTCTCTTCATGCCTTCAGTCTCTCTCAGCATTAGGGTCTTTTCCATTTAGTCTGCTCTTCACATCAAATGACCAAATATTGGAGCTTCAGCTTCAGCCTCAATCTTTCCAATGAATATTCATGATTTAGATCCTTTATGACTGACTGGTTTGATCTCCTTACTGTTCAAGGGACTCTGAAGAGTCTTCTCGAGCACCATAATTCAAAAGCATCAATTCTTCGGTGCTCAGCCTTTTTTATGCTCCAGCTCTCACATCTGTACATGACTACAGGAAAAACCATAGCTTTGACTTATACAGACCTTTGTCAGCAAAGTGATGACTTTGCTTTTTAATAATCTGTCTAGGTTTATCAGAGCTTTCCTTCTAAGGAGTAAACATCTTTTAATTTAATGGCTACAGTCACCATTTGCAGGGATTTTGGAGCCCAAGGAAAGAAAATTTCTTACTGCTTCCACTTTTCCCCCTTCTTTTTGCCATGAAGGGATAGGACAAGATGCCATGATCTTAGTTTTTTAATTTTTAGTTTCAGGCCAGCTTTTTAATTTTCCTCTTTCACCCTCATCGAGAAGCTCTTTAGTTCCTCTATACTTTCTGCCATTAGAGTGGTATCATCTGTACATCTGAAGTTACTGATATTTGTCCCAGCAGTCTTGATTCCAGTAGAGTCATCCAGCCTGGGATTTCATGTGATGAATTCTGCATATAAGTTAAATAAGCAGAGTGAAAATATAGTCTTGTCATACTCCATTCTCAGTTTTGAACCAGTCAACTATTCCATGTCTGGTCCTAAATGCTGCTTCTTGACCTATATACAGGTTTCTCAGGAGACAGGTAAGATGGTCTGGTATTCTCACCTCATTAAGAATTTTATACAGTTTGCTGTGATCCACACAGTCAAAAGCTTTAGCTTAGTTAATGAAGCAGAAGTAGATTTTTTTTTTTTTTCTGAAACTCCCTTGCTTTCTCCATGATCCAGTGAACGTTGGCAATTTAATCTCATGTTCCTCTGCCTCTTTGAAACCCAGATTGTACATCTGGAATTTCTCAGTTCACATACTGCTGAAGCCTAGATTGAAGAATTTTGAGCATAATCTTACTAGCATGTGAAATGAATGCAATTGTAAGGTAGTTTGAACATTCTTTAGCATTTCTCTTCTTTGGGATTGGAATGAAAACTGACTTTTCCAGCCCTGTGGCCACTGTTGAGTTTTGCAAATTTGCTGACCTATTAAATGCAACACTTTAATAACATAGCATTTTAGGATTTTAAATAGCTTTGGTGGAATTCTGTCACCTCCACTAGCTTTGTTCATAGCAACACTTCCTAAGGCCTACTTGACTTCACACTCCAGGATGTCTAGGTTCTAGGTGAATGACCATGTGGTTTTCTGGGTCATTAAGACCTTTCTTGTACAGTTCTTCTCTGTATTCTTGCCATCACTTCCTAATCTCTTCTGCTTTTATTAGGTCCTTACTGTTTCTGTCCTTTGTACTTATCCTTGCATGAAATGTCCTCTTGGTATCTCCAATTTTATTGAAGAGATCTCTAGTCTTTCCCATTCTATTGTTTTCCTCTACTTCTTTGCACTGTTCATTTAAGAAGGCCTTATTATTTTTCTCCTTGCTCTTCTCTGGCTTTCTGCATTCAGCTGAGTATACCTTTCTCTTTCTCTCTTACCTTTCACTTTTCTTCTTTCCTCAGCTATTTGTAAAGCCTCCTCAGACAACCACTTTGTCTTCTTGCATTTCTTTTACTTAAAGAGAGTTTTGATCACTGCCTCTTATACAATGTTTTGAACCTGTGTTCATAGTTCTTCAAGAACTCTTGTCTACAAAATCTAACACCTTTAATCTATTTACCACCTTCACTGTATAATCATAAGAGATTTGACTTAGGGTCGTAGATGAATGACCTAGTGGTTTTTGCTACTTTCTTCAAGATCATCTTAAATTTTACAACAATAAGCTCATGATCTGAGCACATGCAGCTCCAGGTCTTGTTTTTACTGACTGCATAGAGCTTTTACATCTTTGGCTACAAAGAAGTTAATCCATTTGATTAAGTTGGATTAAAAAAAACAACAACATAGCTTTCATTATATGGACCTTTGTCAGCAAAGTAATGCACATTTCTGCTGCTGTACCAGATTCAGGAGAATACTCATAATTGGCTAATTAAATGATTCTCTCTTCTGACCATTCTGGTTGCCTGTCTCAGAGGACACTGGAAATTTGAAACAACTGACTCAATGTATCATTAAGTAGTTTTCGTATACATTTTTTATAAGCTAAGACTTAAAAAAGTTAATACTATTATAAAACTTTGGGGAACCAATAATCTCTACTATAATCAAACATCTTTCAGTGTCCACATGTCCTTAACTATATAGTAATTTTTAGATTGGCTGGTTCAAGTAGTATTCTTCCCAAAGACATAGATCTATGGATGTTCTCTCTTCTTTTTTTAAAAACTGTGGTAAGTATACTTAACATCAAATTTACCTTCTTAACAATCTGTAAGTATATAATCCAACATTATTAACTATAGGCACACGTTATGCAGCAGATATTCTAGAACTTACTCATCTTGCATAATTATGCAACCAGCATGGATGGACGCTGAGAACATTTGACTAAGTGACACCGCCAGTCATAGAAGAACAAAACCTGTATTGTTCCACTTATATGAGGCAAAGAACATAGTCAAATATATAGAAGCAGAGCAAAATGGTGGTTGCTAGTGGCTGGACAGAAGAAGAAATGAGAAAGTGTATGATCTACTTTAGAGGTTTCTCTCCATATATTTTTGCCTTGCAATTTATTTTTGATGAACCTGGTATTTTTTTCCTGTAAGGTTTTCCACATTCTGAACTTTGTTAATTTCATCTTTTTTTTTCCCCTCATATCTGTAGTTCCTGTCCATAGGTTTTTGGATCAGAGTATGATTAGATTCTGATTCAATTACTCAGCAAAAAATATTTCATAGGTAGTACCATGTATTTTCCATCAAGAAACACATAATATCTAGGTTTGTGTGTGTGTGTGATTTTTTGGGTTTACCTATTATTTTAAAAGTCCCTGTCAGCTCTCATCTAGGGATAAAATTATCCTTCTGAAGAGTAAGAGCCTCTAAGATCTCATAGCTAATAACCAGGTAGACTTTTCCAACCAACTAAATGTTTGTGCCCAGCTGAATGATTTCTTATAAAATTAGTTATGAAACTTCCCAGTAATTGAAAAGAATAATCACATCAACATACAAACCATGTTGATTCACTCACTATACTCTTTTGCTAATGGTTAAGGATGATAGATTAAAAATAAGTAGCAATGATAATGTAGAAAGCTATTTATCGAGTGCTCATTATATTCCAATGATTGTTCTAAGCTCTTTAGTAAATTTACATTTCCTCCCTTTTTAAGTCTGATAAAGTTTTCTAGCCAGGGTTTCTTCTCCTACTACTAAAGATTATAGAGTAACTACTATCAGCCAGGCATGGGTCTAAGAACGGGATTAATAAAGGTTAAATCACTCACTCAAGGTCACAGACAGGATTTAAATTCTAGGGAATTCTTTCTCTCTGGCCGCAGTCATCAAGTGAGTGCCAGGGTCCAGCCCCAGTGAATCCAGGGTAATTCAAACGGGAAACAGAATTGGTGTCCTATGAAAAAGCTATTTAATTAGAAATATAAAGAGAGATTAGAAAATAATAGTGTAGTAGGAAAATTAGTGGAGAAAAACATGCTGAATAACTTGGTTTACATGGAATACCAATAAAACTCCAAGACAAGGAGTTTGCACCACCTACATAGGCCACTGGCGCCCACTTGAATAGTACAGGGTGCCCCGCCTTGGGCTCCCTCTCACGTGGGTCTTAGAAGCCAGGGCAAAATTAGCAGGCTTAGCCAGTATCCACGCTCCAGATGGGAATTCAGCCAGAAGAGGAAAGAAAGAACGACACGGGGGAATCAGTCTTTCCAGAAACTGATCCATTTTCTTTATTTTCAGATTTGCTTATATACTTTTTGTTATACATAGGGATGAATACAAAGTCACACGAGGTCAGCAAACCTGACCCTTGTCAAAATCAGGTGCTTCATGTAAAAGTATACAAAGGTCTTAGGGGCTTTAAATCATCTTCTGCCCATGAGGCCTGCTGACATTTTATGGCCCTTTCTGATAACGGTCAGTCAACCAGAAAACTTACTTACTATACTAATAATTTTCTAACTTCTCAAAAGAATCTGTATTTAGAAAGTTTACAGCATCTCGTGCCTCTCACGGTTGGGAGGCTGTAAACAATCACATGTGGCCGGACGAACTTGCTCAGGCAGGTTAGAGAAACTTCAGAGGAGTTCGTAAGTTGAAACACTCTTGTCACGCTCAGGAATTTTTATTGACTGAAGCTGTAAGTTAACTCCTTCTCTGAGGTAGTGGGGGGCAGCCCCCCATAAAGTCAGAGGTGTAGGTGAGAGCATAAAACAGTAAAGTAGGCAGACTCTGGTTTTGGGGGTAGATGTTCTGGAACGAGGGTCTCCTGAGGCTCAATCATGCCTTTCTGTAATGCCGAGCCTCTTTCCTCGTGACCTTTGCCATAGGTGGAGTTTCTCACACCGGCTCCTGGCAGGTGAGTCAGGTTGGGCACTTAAGAGTCCACCCAGGAGATATGGAAGAAGAAGCGCCCTGACATAGCAGTGCACTTTCTGCTCGCTGTGCGGGGCTAGGTTCTCTACCCACATGTGTCTGTTAGGGTCCCCTGAGCTCTTCACTTGCACAGGGCCCCCAGCACCACCCTGGCGACAAGGAACGCAGGCTGGCACACAAGGCCAAGAAAGGTTACGGCTTATTTTGGATTCATGAATGCTGCCTGCGATAGCTGCAAATGCCCAGTTCCTAAAGGGGCCTCCTGTGGAACCTGTCCACCATCATGACGGCCCGCTCAAGTATGGGAGGAAGACTTCAGTCTGTTGTGGAGGAGCAAGCTGGGTGACTGTGGGGCCCTGGGTTTCCTGCATTCTTACTGCATTGGTAAAGATTCTGCCATACCAATTCTTTGAGCTTATTCTCATTGATCCCTTCCATGAAGCTATTAGAAGAAACCCTGACAGCCAGTGGATTATCAAGCCAGTCCACAAGCACAGGCAGAAGGAGCCACAGTTTTGAAAAGGGCCATGAGTTTCACCACTCTATTGTTCGTTATTGCTTTGCAGCTTGGAGAAGGTACAGGATGCTCCAGCTCCAACATTACCACTGATACTGTGTAGGTAATGTTTGTAAAATTCTTACATAAGAAGTAATTTAGGATATTCCTATCTACTTAAAAGTCTTTTTTCTTAATTTGTTCATAAAAACTAATCTGCAGACTCATTGAATGCATTGTCAAATTATGAAAGCTAAAGTGCAATAATGTTTGAAGATTTATTGTTGGTGATGGTATATCTTCTTCAAATAAGGGAAATGACTTTGCTTTTGTTTGGAAATTGGCATGTCTGTGTTTAAAGTGCTATTTGGTACAATAGGCATAAAATAAATTCTACAAAAGGGGAGTGCAGAAACTAGCCGCTAGATTTGTTGGTGTATGCAATGGAACCTATAGCTTTATTGAGTGATGCAATGCTCTGCAGTTTCATGGAGTTTGGCAAGAATAAGATTTTTAAACCAAATTTTCCTTGGAAATATGAAGGATGTCCTGATCCTTTATCATGATCATATATAGAAAAATAATGAAAGTTGACTAAGGCCCACCTTTTTAGACTTAATTTAATGTTCCATTTATGTAACCACTGCTTCTGAAAGGTGAAAAGTAAAGGTATACCACCATTCCTGGGTTGGGAAGATCCCCTGGAGAGGGGATAGGCTACCCACTCCAGGATTCTTGGGCTTCCCTTATGGCTCAGCTGGTAAAGAACCTGGGTTTGACCCCTGGATTGGGAAGATCCCCTGGAGAAGGGAAAGGCTACCTACTCCAGTATTCTGGTCTGGAGAATTCCATGGACTGTATAGTCCCTGGGGTCACAAAAAGTTGGACACAACTGAGTGACTCTCACTTTCACTATTTTAAAGAGAATTAAATAAATGTGTTACAGGTCAGTTCTGTTACAAATGAAACAACTCCAGGTTAGCCTAAATTAAACTGCCTTGGCCTCCATGGCACCACTGAAGTTTAAATAAAAGATGGAGTTCTGGGTTTAATCCCATGACTCTGGGATCTGTAGAATACTGAACTTCATGCAAATAGTCATTGTATTTATACTGGTGTACATTGAAACTTATGGAAATTGAACATTAGGTAAATGAGAAGGGAATTAGTCGCCTATGGTATTTCCTGTGGTCATGTATGGATGTGAGTGTTGGACTGTGAAGAAAGCTGAGCACCGAAGAATTGATGCTTTTGAACTGTGGTGCTGGAGAAGACTCTTGAGAGTCCCATGGACTGCAAGGAGATCCAACCAGTCCATTCTAAAGGAGATCACTCCTGGGTGTTCTTTGGAAGGACTGATGCTAAAGCTGAAACTCCAATACTTTGGCCACCTCATGTGAAGAGGACTCATTGGAAAAGACTCTGATGCTAAGAGGGATTGGGAGAAGGAGGAGAAAGGGACGACAGAGGATGAGATGGCTGGATGGCATCACCAACTCGATGGAGATGAGTTTGGGTAAGCTCTGGGAGTTGGTGATGGACAGGGAGGCCTAGCATTCTGTGATTCATGATGTCGCAAAGAGTCAGACACTACTGAGTAACTGAACTGAACTGAACTGAACTGAAGTTTTGTAAACTAATCATGCTAGGATAGGGAAATTAGTGTTCATCAGACTCCAATGTGAGAGGAGAGGAAAAGCTTGGGTTCCAAATTTGTGAATATTTTATCTGTAGTAGTAGTTTCTGACCATTATGAACTCTATAAGCTTGGCAGGGGGTGACGGGGGAATAAGGTTAATTTTATTGAAAGTATCATTGGTAAGTCTAATCAGTGTTGGGTCAAGCCATTTTATCCATATCCATATGGCTACTGAGAAAAGTCACGTAGCTTGTGTCAATACAAGTATAATTAGTTTCCAGAAAGAAAAAAAAAATTCTAGGGGGTTTATTAAATAGCCTAAAGTATATCCATACAGTAAAATAGTGTATAGTCACAGGAACAAGAAAGGAGAAATTAGCTTCATATACTTTGTGGCTGATTCTCAGCAAGTATGGTTAACGAAAAACAGCAAATTGGTGGAAAGTGTTTACAGCACTTAGATATCATAGTAACTAAGGAAGATGAATATAAATATACTATATTTACATGTATGTATAATATATGTATATATGGTTAGATTGAAACCAAAACCAAAAAATTATATATTACTTAAGGTTAGAGGAGGGATGGAGCAAGGTGAGGGGATAGGAAAGGTAGTTGGTCTTCTTTATTATAGTTCTCATTTTGTAGACTTGTAGGAGAGAATCATCTCTAAAGATATTATCAAGGAACAGAGAGAAAGGGACAAAACTATGAGAAATAGAGCTAATTACATAAAGATGACTTTAATATAATTAATTATAATTTTAAATACTACAAACATTAATTATAAATTGTATTACATTAATTGTATTTATATAAGCACACATTATATACATTATTTTGTGTTAATTTAATATTCTTAGAGAGTCATGGGAAATGATACATCCATAAAGTACAACCATGCGAAAGTCTGAGAAATTTTCAAATACTTAAAATTTTAGGTAAATAAGTAAATGGCAAAAGGGCACAATTGAGAAATGAATTGAATTCAAAGTTCATTCTGAAACATTTCTATTAGAACACAGTGCAAAAGAATAGAGAGATGTAAGATAAATATAGAAGAAAATGTAAGAAATCTTTGGACACTGTCACTTCTTTAACATGGAGTTCAAAAGGAGCAGATAAAAACTACTGGATGGAGAGAGGAAGCGCTTGAAGCAGCAGTGAGAGGCTATTCCCCACAATGAAGAAAAGACAGAGTTGTCCAAGGAAGGGCCTCGCTCATTTCCAGAGGAAACCAAGAGGAGGTGATCTACATGTCCATATCTATCTTCCATCTATCTGTCCTCTTGCACACAACAGATAATACAAGACTGTCTACGCTCATGTTTTAGCTGGTTTGGTGGTGCTTCACCAGGGCACATGCCATATAACCCACCATCTAGCAGAAGCTCAGTCAATGGCTACTGCAGGGAAAGCACATAAAGCCGGAAGGCTGCAGCTCTGGAGAGAGTCCCTATTGATTCACAGCTTGCTGTGGGACAGACAGCCTCCACCTGGTCAGGGGCCATCCCAGCACACGGGAGGATGCTACATAGAGGGTCAGGAAGCATGGATGTTGGGTTTGGTCTTTCCACTAAATAGCCGTGTGACTTTGGGCAAATTTCTAACTCTTGCTAAGCTCCCATATTCTTTCCTATTAATACAAAGATAGGAGTTGAATTTGACAATCTCTGAAGCCCTGTTTGGCTTTGCCCGTCCATGCTCAGTGAAGCTCAACAATTCCTCCAGCTGTTATTCTTATGTAAAACTGCTTTGATATGACTCCCATCATCTACTACTACTACTACCACTAAGTCGCTTCAGTCATGTCTGACTCTGTGTGACTCCATAGACAGCAGCCCACCAGGCTCGCCTGTCCCTGGGATTCTCCAGGCAAGAACATGCGCATGGGTTGCCACTTCCTTCTCCAATGCATGAAAGTGAAAAGTGAAAGTGAAGTCACTTAGTCGTGTCCAACTCCTAGTGACCCCATGGACTGCAGCCTACCAGGCTTCTCCATCCATGGGATTCTCCAGGCAAGAGTACTGGAGTGGGTACATTCTTTCGATTTCAGGGGATTCTCTGTTTTATTTCTTTACTAGATAATCCATCTTATTCAAGGCTGACTCTTAGATAAGTGTCAAGCATTTCCTCGAGATTCTGTGTTGACAAGAAGTCTTGACCTTATATAACTTGAGAATTTCTCCAATGGAAGAAGGTTTCTGTTTTTAAAAAGTGCAGCTATTAGTGTGTGATGCTTTTCCAATGCTCAGGAAACTACGCGCCATTGTGTCCCGTGCACTAAACTGTGCCTTAGGGACCCCGTTACCCTTTGGCTATCTTTGCATCCATTTGTGGTTCCAGGTGTAGCAGTGTAATGGTGTGTTGTCTTCTAGGGCCATACTTCGTGTTGATATGATAATACAGCAATAGAGAAAATGCCTGAAAGATTGCTTACTGAGCAACTTCTATATGCCAGACACTTTCATAATGAAAGTCCTTGGCAGCTTGAGGAGGGAAGTTTTATTTCTTCTTTAGAGGTACTGAAATTAAAGGTCAGAAGAGGAGGCATTTGGCCAACCAGAGTCTCTGCTCCGTCCTCCCTCTTCAGAGCTACAAAGTTTCAGTGTGATAATTCCTAGGAGGGGAGCCCTCCTCCCCCCTTTCTTAATTTTAATGAACAGGGAGGCTCTAGACTTAACAACTTTCTCTTGTGCTGTTTCCTACCATGGACTGTAGTGCATTTCCAATATCTCTTAAAATGTTCCTTTGAAAAATATCAAGATGGCATTTCATGTAACAAGATAAGAATTGCTTTTTTTTCTAATGAAATCTGCCTAACAATTTCTTTCTAACCTGGAAGCTTAGAGGCAAGACCAGAAGGGTTCCTTGTAAGAAAATCTTTTCCATGATCTGTGCTCTTATCTGTAGTGTTCTATTTTCTGAGTGATGGATTGATTTGGGAAGCCCATCACCCTTCTGTTATTTTAGGAGCTATTGAAATGATGTGCATCAGTTTCTGCTTTAAGTTTTTTTAAGAGTAGCCCATGTTTCTTTAACATGATGGATTCTTAGTGCTTTCTTGTTTTTAAATTGGACATTGCCTCTTGACACTGTGATGAGTGATACCATTTTGTGGCTGATTAATGTGTCCCCGGCATTTAATAAAGGCCAGAAGCAGGTTAGAGACAGTGCTCAGCACCCTCTAAGAAGATCCTCTTAAATTTTTGTTGATGTTGGTGAAACAGAAGTGGAGACAGGTCAGGTTAAATTTCTTGATCACAGAAGGACATTAAAAGAGGTTTTCTAACTTACCTCACCTTTAATAAAATGAAGTCATCTTATATATTAATATATTAATATTACAGCTGGACTTAAACTCATGGAGACCAAGCTTTACTTAATGGTTAAATCAAATTGAATCTCAGATTTTATGAGTGATAAAATGACAATAAAACGGGTCTGGTCAGTAAAGATAATAACTTGCTTCAATACTTTGGATGTAAGTGTTTAAGGTTTCCATGATAAAACTGTAATTTTATACCCCAAAGTGTGTTAATAACATTAAGTGAGGTAATAGGCAAAGTGCACTGACAATGCAATACCCGCAGGACCACAGTAATAGAAATAATTTATAATGTATCAGCAATAAAATCTTTAATGTTATCTCAATTCAGACCAGGCACCATATCTGAGGTTTCAGATTACACATGCTCCTTCCCTCCCCCTGCCATGGACACAAGTGTTAACCTAAAATAATTAAGAAAATGGTTTTCAGAGTGCAGAAATCTTTCACAATTATGGGTATAATGACTATCCTATTAACTATTTCCACCCCAAACTGTCTATGTTTGATTGATAGAGCTTGATCCCAAAGTTAGTAAGTAAGCATTTCTAAAAATAATCCTCTGAAGCTTTGCAATATATTTATTTCAAACTAAACCCATTTCTAACATTTAACTCACATAAAGGAATATATTTTGAGGACAGAACTGGCTCTTTGTATGACCATAAAATTATTTTATTTTGTAAAATGCTGGCTCAACAGTTTTATGGTTCAGAAACTAGTTCCACAAATTGTAATCTAAAAAGAATGTTTTCCTAATGATCAAAAATTAAACAATTTTATTGGGTGA
This sequence comes from Litocranius walleri, assembly GCA_006410535.1. Taxonomy (NCBI): domain Eukaryota; kingdom Metazoa; phylum Chordata; class Mammalia; order Artiodactyla; family Bovidae; genus Litocranius; species Litocranius walleri. The sequence continues at coordinate 73,570 of SJYG01000069.1, forward strand.
CTTTACTCACTGTAACTTAGAGGAGTATATCAGCTGATAACAACTTGCTCCAGTGTTTGCAGGAAAGCCGTGACTAAAAGAGCTAATCCATAAAGCACAGACCATTTTATAGGACACTTGTATGGCTTAAAAGTATATTTGCAAATAGATGGGAAATCTTAAGCTTCAGTTTCTATAGTTTCACTCCATGTTTTTTGACTCTGTGCCAAATATTCATCTCATAAAATCTATGGGAGAAGCTGCAGAAATTTCATGCTTAAGAATTCAAACTAACTGTAATAATGATAACAATAATCAGAATAGCCTGTATTTACTGAGTTTACTATGAGCTGATTTTAAATGACATTAGAAGCTCATTGACTTCATAAAAACAGTATCATTATCCCAATCATGTATGAGAGGAAACTCATAAGGAGAAATGTACATTACTCCACCAAGTCCTTGGGCAGTAGGTGGCAGAGCCATGACTGGAGTAAGACAGCCCCCCGGTCGAGGTCATGTCCTTGGACCACACTCTACACTGCCTGGCCATTTTAAAATTCTTTGGGTAAATGATTTTAAAGATAAGGCCATCATTTCTAAAGGTAACAGAAATAGCTTTCATAGGTGGCACTCAGCAGGAAATTCATAATACTTTGAATATGAGTTTGCCTATTGATTATCTAGGAGTAGAATGCATAAGGAGCATGTATGGGAGAAGATCTCTAGAGATAGATTCTATCAGCCTTACTGACTCTACATCTCTATAAAGTTCTTTTAAGTTTCAAGGTGTCTTGACCTTCAGGTACAACCCCAAAGCTGGGGCTGGTGGCCTATGGGAGGGACAGCTGAAACACAAAGTCAACTGTAGAGTTGGTTCAGCAGTACATCCACTTCTTAGCAACCTTCAGTTCAGTTCAGTTCACTTGCTCAGTCATGTCCAGCTCTTTGTGACCTCATGAATTACAGCATGCCAAGCCTCCCTGTCCATCACCATCTCCTGGAGTTCACTCAAACTCTTGTCCATCCAGCCATCCAGCCATCTCATCCTCTGTTGTCCCCTTCTCCTCCTGCCCCCAATCCCTCCCAGCATCAAAGTCTTTTCCAATGAGTCAACTCTTCGCATGAGGTGGCCAAAGTACTGGAGTTTCAGCTTTAGCGTCATTCCTTCCAAAGAAATCCCAGGGCTGATCTCCTTCAGAATGGATTGGTTGGATCTCCTTGCAGTCCAAAGGACTCTCAAGAGTCTTCTCCAACACCACAATTCAAAAGCATCAATTCTTCGGTGCTCAGCCTTCTTCACAGTCCAACTCTCACATCCACACATGACCAATGGAAAAACCATAGCTTTGACTAGACGGACCTTTGTTGGCAAAGTTATGTCTCTGCTTTTGAATATGCTATCTACGTTGGTCATAACTTTCCTTCCAAGGAGTAAGCATCTTTTAATTTCATGGCTGCAGTCACCATCTGTAGTGATTTTGGAGCCCCAAAAATAAAGTCTGACACCGTTTCCACTGTTTCCCCATCTATTAGCAATCTTACTCATATCTTTTTCATCTGCCCCACTTTCACCCACCATAAACCTTGGTTTCAAAAGAGAAAGATCCCACTTATGTATCTCAAATACTGAGTTTCGGTCCAGAGGGCTTTTATGGACTTTGTTTATGTTAATATAAGACTGCAGCTCTACACTCAAATAGCAGTTTCTCTCCTCCAGAGAAATGGAACTCCCTCCTGGGTCCAAGGTCAAGAACTTGCTGCCTGTGGCCAAATGTCTCTAATTACTGCTTTTGGATTGCTTGCATAAATGTTTGCCTATTGTCTGAGGATGTGACGATGATAGTCTATTAACTTCTTTTTCTGATCTGACACTTTTCCTGGTACTATATCCTGCTGCCCTGGATGAATTTTTCTCTTTAGTTTCCTGGACCTTTTTCTGGAAGATGGAGGGAGAGAGCAAGCTTTTTGACTCCAGTTCATATAGAGAGGATGGGCTGAGAGGAGTGCTTGGGAACCTTGGTCAGATGCATGAGCTCAAACCTGAATCTGCCACTTACTTGCTGAGGGACCTGGGGAAATGCTGAATCTGAGTTACTTCTTCCTTAAAACAGAGTTGATCATTCTTATCTCTGTGGCTTGCTTTGAGGTTGATGTGTTTGGTGATTGGCACTTGGTGGGTATCCCCACCCTGGTGTTTCTCATCCTTAATCTCCATGTTTCTCATGGTCTGAAGTTGCCCACTGGCAGCTGAACTCCCAGGCAGTGTTGCAGATTGAAACCTCTCCACCAAAGAGATGAACGATTCTGAGCTAACTGCAGCCCAGCCCTGGGATTTGGAATCTGGAAGCATAGGATATGGAAGTTCATGCCATACAGCTTGTTCATAAGACTCATCTGAATGCAATGGTCAACACAGAAAGCCAAAAGGAAAGAAACAAATTATTCACATATATTTTCTCTTTTCAGAATTCTGCGACCTGTACTGAAGCTCCAAGTGTTGGTTGGTAAAAACCCCATGCTGACTATGCAGTGGCCACTTCCCATTGATTCAGGAGTCAAGGAGACATGTGAGCAAGTTTAGAGAGGATGTTGTGTGGTTGCAAAAGAGAACATCTCCCGCCGCGTGTCAATTGGATCTGGTTGTTGTTAGTCTTGGTCTCATTTATCTTGCCTGTATGTGTACTTATTGAGAAAAGCTCATCTCTCAGGCTGGGAGCACTTTCTCTAGCCTCTGAACCATCAAAATTGGAGCAAAAAGTTTATCATCAAAATCAGCATCACCTATTTTTGGGTTTCAGAAACAGACTTGTTAGAGTGGGGCCAAGGTTGAGCTGAAGCCTCCAAGATGCAGCTTAACCCTGTTCTGTCCTGGAGGCCATGTGCCAACTCTGCTTTGGATTCAGTTCTTGAACATATAGGCCATATGAATTATTTTTTAAATGTTTGTGCATTTCTAGTGTACAGCAGAGTGATTCAGTTATACATACATATATATTCTTTTTCACATTCTTTTCTATAATGGTTTATTAAAGGACAGTGAATATAATTCCCTGGAGGCATTAGTGGTAAGGAACCTGCCTCCCAATGCAGGAGACATAAAAGACTCAGGTTTGATCCCTGGGTAAAGAAGATCCCCTGGAGGAAAGCATGACAAACCCACTCCAGTATTCTTGCCTGGAGAATTCCAAGGACAGAGGAGCCTGGTGGGCTACAGTGCATGGGGTCACAAAGAGTCAGATAGGACTGAAGCGACAGCATTCAGCCTTCTCCAAGAAGGCTTAAAGCCCCATTGCACAGGACCTATGTGCCAAGGCAGGAGACGCAGGAGACGTGGGTTCAGTTCCTGGGTGGAGAAGATCCCCTGGAGAAGGGCACAGCAGCCTACTCCAGTATTCTTGCCTGGAGGAGCCTGGCAGGCTGTAGTCCATGGGACCGCAAAGTCAGACATGACTGAAGCAACTTAGTACCCATGCATGTATTTAGAAACAATATCTCTCTGACATCTTATAAACACAATTTGCATTTGATTCTGAAGGTGCATGTACCATCCTCACTGCTGCATGGCTGTCTCTGCTGACAGAAAACACAGTGCTTGATCTGTCTCTTCAGGTGGCTCAGGCTAGCTAAGAAAAAAAAAAAATGATAATCTTATCTCTTCGGAGCCTTGAAAGGTAAAAATAGCCTGGATGTTTATTGCACCAGGCTTTTAGACCCAGGTGTATCAGAGGAGTGGGGAAAGTGGATTGTCACTTTCCCTGCTGGATAGGATGGCTTCAAAGGAAACAGATGTGTAGATTAAAGGGAGTGTGGCTGCACTCAGCCTTCTCCAAGAAGGCTTAAAGCCCCCTCGCATAGGACCTTATCAGGCTGGAAGGGGGATGCAGAAGATAAACTTTAAAAATAAAAGCCCAAAAAAGAAAAAAAAACTCCCGATTATCGTCTCTGTCTCCTCTACCTTGTCTGGTCAGCAATGTGTTAAGTGAATTAGAAACTAGATCTCGGAGAGACAGTCACAACCTGGTTATCAGTGGCAGTAAATGGAAGATAATAGCCCCACTAGAGAGTTATGAAATGGCTTGTCTTTGAGCTGCCAAAGTGTTTAGTCTCTCTTTTATTATATTCACAGCAGTAATCCGATATGTCCTGACTTCTGTCATCTGTATGTAATGCTTATCAACTCTCTGTCAGTGACTCACCCCCTTGTCAGAGACAGTTATTCCTCAAAGTGCCGAGGTTATGACTGAAGCAATATTGTGACTGGAAAGAAAATACAAAAGGTGCAGCCCATCGCAGCAAGCAATCTGGGAGCTGACGTCAAGGTAAAGGAAAACGTGGTCGATGGAAGGAGTACAGACGGCGACGTTCTGTTCCCTGCGCCGGGCGCACGGCTGGTGTGGCCGAGGTCAGACGGGCAGATGGCCTCCTTCCCGAAGATGCTGACCCGCTCAGGATGGCAGGACGTGGGGCCTCTGCCCTCACAGCTGTGTCACCGTTTCTTTGCCACATCTCCACTGACAGGGCAGGTTGTTACACGGTCTGCTTGGTGAAGAGAGTGAAGAGAGTGGAGGGGAAACTGGCTGGTGCAGAAACTCTGTTTCATAACAGAGATGAGAGCCCACGGCTCCCTGCACCACCCTTCCTGTCTTAAGATCTTCACTGACACCTGGGACTTGTTCTAAGCAAGGCTCATCCACATATCACCCGTGAGAAGGGAGCAGGAGTGTGGTGGCAACAGCTGGGGTTTGAGAAGGTGCATTCGGGTGGCAGTGATCCAGAGAACTGGGGTTTGAAATATTAAAGAATTAAAAGTTTGGCAGTCAGAACTCATTTTGAATGTTGTTTCTGATCTTGAACAAGCTACCTAATGCCTCTGGCCTAAGTTCTGTACAAGGATAAAATAGTTACCAATAACACCTGTTTTGGGCTTCTCTGGTGGCACAGCAGTAAAGAATCCACCTGCCAATGCAGGAGACACACGTTTGATCCCTGGGTGAGGACTATCCCCTGGAGGAGGAAATGGCAACTCACTCCAGTATTCTTACCTGGAAAATCCCATGAACAGAGAAGCCTGGTGAGCTACCGTCCATGAGGTCACAAAGAGTTGAATGCAACTTAGCAACTGAGCAGTAGCTGTCGTATGTCTGGAGAATCCAGAGATGATGGCTATAAAGTGCTTGAGTAAAGGCACTATAGATATGATATGATAGTGTGTGACTGGAAATAGGAAACTGTATTTTCTTAGAGTCTCATGTGTTCAGCCCCTGAAATAGGCAGAACACTAAGATGTGGGTGTGGTACGAACGGCTTGACTTTGATACTGTGAAAAAGCAGCTCTCTGATAATTCCGGTGAATGCAGGGCAGGCATGCCAGTGGGGTTCTTGCTAATTATACGACTAGAGCACTCTGAGTGAGGAGATTTGATTTGGACCAAGAGAGCAACAGTGATTTCTTTTTTCATATCAGGAATACCATTTATGTCCAGCCATTGCTTGTATTTTATTTATACTTCCTGGGCATTGCCTAACTTTTTATGCCATGCAATTGCGTGACTGTTGCAGAATTCACAGCCCAGTGTGTGGCAACTTCACAGATAAGGGTGAAGTTCAAAATATTTACAACCAGTGATGCTTGGTCCTATGGTAAGTGGTTACTGGCTTTATGGATGGAATTCTGTCTTCTAAGCCTCCTGCTATGCTGGGCAAGAATCCTAAATTGCCAGTGAAAGCTGGTGGTCTAGAAACATGGTCCAGCTCCTTAAGCATTGGTCAGGAGCACTTGGGAGATTGAGAAGGAGGCATCTCCTGTAATACAGAGGTATTACACATTTTAACAACCTGTCTGGCTATACTTGTTCATACCTAATAATTATCAGCCCTGCCTATAGGACAACATCAAACTTTATAATAAGTACATTTACATAAGCTTCCATTGTATGTTCTTAACCATGTATTATTTTCTCTTTAAAAATTATTTGTACATTATTAATAAAAGATTACTTTTTAGATCATTGTAAGGGTGAAACCTGATCACTGTGACATATTTAGAAAATAGAGATAATTAAAGGAAAAACAAATTTTCTAAACACCTCAACACTCAACAGTCACCATCATCTACCTCTTGAAACATTTCTCTGATCCTTAGTATGTACATGTTTGATATCTTACTGATTTTCATGGGCATACACTTCATATTCTACCATCAGACATAAATTCCATGGTTGGTTTCAGAAATTCTATAAGCTATCTTGGAATATCGATATTTTGTGTTAGTAATTCATACTTTTTCTTTTTTTAAATTAAAAAGTATGGAATTTTACAAAATAACTTTTTGGCATTTTTCAAGATTCCTGCATGGAATTTCTTCTCTAACATAATAAATGATTTAATTCAGATCCCTAATTTTGGACCATTTTCACATTTACTAGTTTAGAATTTGTGTATGGGGAACTTGTGTTGTGTGAGATCAGGGTTGTGTATGATTTGGGAAAATAAGTAGGGAGTTTTCTTTTTTTTTTTTTTAAATGCTCTGGACAAGTTCATAGGGGCATGATCATGATTTGAAGTCTAAGAATTTAAAAGTTTGAAGGGATACAAAAAAAAAAAAATCCTGAATTTGCGTTTTAGGGTTAGAGCCCCGATATTTTCAATTTCTTTTATAGTTATTGGCTTATTCATGTTTCTTTTTCTTTTTATTCAAATCTTAACACTTACTTTTCCCCCACAAAACTTTTTGTTAGGTTCATATTGTTTTATTTTTTAGGACAGAATTGCACATAGTTGTCTGTTATAAAATGATCTCAGTAATGGGGGTGATTTTCAATTTCTTACTAATACTATAAATTATCTCTTTTTACTCACTTTTCCTTGGCTAAGCTATGTCCTTTGGTGGGTGTTTTCATTTAAAAAAGATTTTTTTTTTCCCTAGTTCATTTAACCTTATACATTTCCTCTTGTTTTCCTTGGACATCTAGTTGTTTTAGTAAAATATTGTAAGCAGATTCTCTGCTTAATTGTTTGTTTATTATTTCTGCTTAATAATGAAAACACTTAGGCTGTGGAGCTGCATCTGTTTTTAAAAATCTTCTTATTAATCTGAATATTATTATTATTTTCTGACTACTATTTTTATTTCCACTGTGATACAGAAATAATTTTTTTAAAGACTATTTTCTAATTTCTAGTAGATGCTGCTTTTACTTAAAATTTTGATTAGTTTTTAGCCATGTTACTGTGTTTTATGAATGTGATTACTTCACATTATACTTTGGACAATTTGTTAAGGTTTTATTTTTGAAGTGTAAAAATTTTTGTAAATATCCTACTGGTTCTCTGAAAGCAACAACTTGTTCAAGCTATCCTTCATACTACCGTTTTTACTTTTTTTTTTCTTTTATCTTGGTATATGTTCTGAGGTTCCGTATGTAGGGAAGCCAGTTGATTTGTCCTCTTAGTTGGTATACTTTTGAGACTGAAACAATTAAAATAATTGTTAATTTTTAGACAGCAAGCTAAACTGAGATATAGTGGGCAAACCGAGACTTAAGTTCACACATTCCATAACCCACATTAAATTCTTTCTGAGATAATATGAAACATTGATTAAATAAAGAAACCTTGCAGTCATTATTTGTTGTAAGGCTTAAATAATATTGAGATAGTATTTGTGATATATGATCTAAGTTTTAACTGATCAATGTGCAAAATATCTAATTCTCACCTGGTACACAATAAATGGGACTTTGAGGTTTAAACAAAAAGTTATATGCAAAATGTACAGCACATTTAAAATATATCTTGTTATTTAGTTGCCAATTCATGAAGGCTCATTGTGATCCCATATACTATAACCAGAGATCAAATTGCCAACATCCGTTGGATTATAGAAAAAGCAGGAGTGTTCCAGGAAAAACATTTACTTCTGCTTTATTGACTACGCCAAAGCCTTTGACTGTGTGGATCACAAGAAACTGTGGATAATTCTTAAAGTGATAGGAATACCAGGTTACCTGACCTGCCTCTGGAGAAATCTGTATGCAGGTCACAAAGAAACAGCTAAAACCAGACATGGAACAATGGACTGGTTCAAAATTGGGAAAGGAGTACTTCAAGGCTATATATTGTCACCCTACTTATCTAACTTGTATGCAGAGTACATCATGAGGAATGGTGGATTGGATGAGGCACAAGCTGGACTAGAGATTGCAGGGAGAAATATCAACAGCATCATATATGCAGATGACACCACCCTTATGGCAGAAAGTGAAAAGGAACTGAAGAGTCTCTTGATGAAAGTGAAAGAAGAGAGTGAAAAAGTTGGCTTAAAGCTCAACATTCAAAAAAGGAAGATCATGGCATCTGGTCTCATCACTTCACGGCAAATAGATGGGGGAAACAATGGAAACAGTGAGAGACTTTATTTTTTGGGCTCCAAAGTCATTGCAGATGGTGACTGCAGCCACGAAATTAAAAGACGCTTACTTCTTGGAAGAAAAGCTATGTCCAACATAGACAAGATAATAAAAAGTAGAGATATTGCTTTGCCAACAAACGTCCATTTGGTAAAGCTATGGTTTTTCCAGTAGTCATGTATGGATGTGACAGCTGGACCATAAAGAAGGCTGAGCACCAAAGAATTGACGCTTTTGAATTATAAGATTCTTAAGAGTCCCTTGGACTGTAAGGAGCACCAACAAGTGCATCCTAGAGGAAATCAGTCCTGGATATTCATTGGAAGGACTGATGCTGAAGCTGAAACTCCAACACTTTGGCCACCTGATGCAAAGAACTGACCCCTTAGAAAAGACCCTGATGCTGGGCAAGATCGAAGGCAGGAGGAGAAGTGGCCGACAGAGGACAAGATGGTTGGATGACATCACTGACTCAGTGGACTTTAGTTTGAGCAAGCTCCGGGAGCTGGTGATGGACAGGGAAGCCTGGCGTGCTGCAGTCCATGGGGTGGCAAAGAGTTGGACGTAACTGAGTGACTGAAGTGAGGCTGTAAGCTGCCAGGCTCCTCTGTTTATGGGGTTGGGTTGCCATTTCCTTCTCCAGAGGATCTTCCTGACCCAGGGATTGAACACATCTCCTGCTTGGTAGGCAGAATCTTTGCCACAGAACTTCCTGAGAAGCCCAAAACATATTAAGTTTTGGTCATTTTTCTCTTGATATGTTTTAGAATTTTAGAAATGGCTGAATCATGTTTATAAGACTATTGGATCTAATTCCTTTTTTATATGGTCTTAAATGCCAGTTAACATGCCTTCAAAACTTAAAAGAAGATTTATGTTTTAGTTGTAGAAAGCTATGCTCATTTTCCAGAAAATGAAGTATTTAAATGAGGTTTAAAAAGTATAATTCTCAAATAGTATTAAGCTATTACATGCAAAACATTGGTCTTTAAAAATATAAAATTAAAAGGAGCTGAACAAACATAGATGATAAAATACATAGGAATAAGAATGATTTCAATGCTTAATAGCTCTTGAAATTCAGGGTTTATGCCAAAGACAAATTTTAGGAATAAATGAAGTTTCTTTTCTCAGTCTTGTGCTTCTCTACCAACTGTTCATTAAATTTATAAATTAGGACCTAATTTATTTAGCTCTCAGAAATTTGGCTTTTTTGTTGTTTGTTGTTGAGTTTTTCAGGCTAAATTGCTAAAATGTTTTTTTAAAATTCAAAAATTGTAAAGCTGACATTGTATACCTAAATGTCAAACAATTGAACATGGATATACTATATATATATGAACACATTATATTGATATATACACTTTACACATAGATACACATTTGTAGTTGCGAAGTTATTGTATAGTATTTTCTCTATACAAGGCCAAGGCAAAAATTTATTTTTCTTTTGGTGGTGGGGGTCAACGTGGGTAATTCATTTGCTTGTGAAAAGTAAGGCATGGATGAAAGGACTACCTCCAATCATTAATAAAACCCTTGAGGTCACATTTCTTAGAGTGTCTTTCAATCTGATGAGACATTTGAAGTGCTGCTGTGCACGTATATGGGCGTGGTACCGAATACTCTTGAGGAGACAGAAAAATTCTGGAAGACATCAGGACCACAGTTAGCTGACAGCAGGGGTACTTAGGCACTATTTCACTCGGTCCTTTGATCCTCTCTCAGGAGCCCACCAGAAAACAACGACATTATAACAAGGTTGGTAACAGAAATTGTGTCCTAAATCCCTCCGTTCCTGACCACCTTCCTCCGTTTAGCCCCGCTTTTGAGTTTTTTCCAGCACTGAAATTCTGCATCCGCGGGAGCATTAACAACGCAGGCTCCCTTCTCCCTGCCTGCTATGATGGAGTCAAGGTTTGGGGCCCGCAGGTTTCTATGGCAACCGACTAATCCGCCAGCAAAAGGTGATGGGGCATCTCAGACTCCAGGACTTTCTTTTGAAAGACCTTATCACTCTCGTATTCTGAGTCACAGATTAATTGTGCAGGGTCACAGTTGGTAAGAAGTCTTTACAAACAGGTACAAGAATGCAACGTTGGCAAGAGAGTGTTTTGGTGCTTATAGATATCAACTGTATAAGCCAACGTTCTACCAGAGAAACAAACCGATAGAGGATAGCTAGAGAGCTAGGTAACTGGATAGATAGATAAGCAGAGAGAAAGAGGCAGAGACTTCAGTGCAAGAAGTTGACGTATTTAATTGTGGAGGTTGATGAGGCAAAGCTGTCATCTGTAGGGCAGGGCATTCTCAGGCAGGAGCTGATGGGTGCTCTGATGATTGAACATAATCTCTTTTACTTAAAATTAGCAGATTATAGGGACTTCCCTGGTGAAGAATCTGCCTTCCATGCAAGGGATGCAGGTTTGATCCCTGGTTGGGGACTAAGATCCCACATGCTGTGAAGCAACTAAGACCAGGCACCGCAACTAGTCCTGAGCTCAGTCCCTGAGCCACAGTGATGCACCTGAAGATCTCGCGAGCCTCAGCCAAGACCCGATGCAGCCAAATAAATACATAATTAAAAAAAAAAAAACTAGTTGATTATAGATATTCATCACATCTAAAAGGATCCTCATAACAGTTATTTAACTCTATTCCATATCCTAGCCAAAATGAGCCATAAAATTAACCATCATACCGACCATAAATATCCTGAGGTCCACACATTAGAATGTTTTGGGATGGTCATCAGCTCAGGTTGAATATGTATCAGTGTGAGGGAGAACTGATAATTCTTTATTTTATTTTCCTAAGTCAAGTTACTTGTGGCTGTGGAGTCAAGCGCACTGTGCACACTTCTCTGATGAAACCATAGGAGCCCACACAGACTAGTCACCACCTTGGGTTTTGGACAACAGCGGCTACACAAACTTCCAGTAGGAGGTATGACAAGCAAAAGTGCGCTCTAAGATCTGCTACTTCCTGAGTAAGAAGAACAGATCTGTTCCTGTTCCTTGGAACAGTCCTGGGTTCTGAGCATCAACCAGAGCAGTGATTATTTGAGGTCATGGGTGACCTGGGTCATGTGAACTGGTGTCATACACCAGAAAGATAGAAACCATGTACTTGTGAGGCAGAAACCCCCCATTAGCTGCTGGTCTTAAGTTGTTTGTGAGAGGAATGGATGAAAGAGTAGGGGGACTCATGCTGTGTTTAACTTTCTGCCTTTGCCATAACTGATTAAAGCTAATCTTTATGAGGCTGTGTGGTTAACCCAAAGACTCTGGAGTCAGAAAGATTGACATAGTGCCCTGACATCACCACTTCATCATCTCAGCACAGTGGTCTGGAGCATGGGGAGCAGGAATGCACTAACTCGAAGGCAGTTGGGAGGAAGACATGAGTAAGTGCATGGAAAGCCTGTTACTTGTGTAGAAAGTGTTGGATGTGCAGCAGCTGTGTGCTCAGTCAATCAAGTGGTGCCTAGTATTGACTCTAGTGGTGAAATGGCTGGAAGAAGGACCCGGGTCCTTGTCATCTTTGAAGAGAGAGTTCAGCAAAGAGGCCAAGATTGTGAAATAGAGACAGTATTTATTAGAAGCAAAGTATGTGTGGAAGAGCACACAAGTGAACTTGGTGTGAACTGCCCACAATAGGGGTGGCCTGGGGGGCTTCCACAGGTGCAGTTTTCTGGGTTGTCTCTGGCCAGTCATCTCGAAGGGTCATTAGAGAAGCAGCTGGAGCTGCTCGCCCTGGGGCCTATCTACCTCCTACCTCGGTATCACTGATGCCATGCTTGATGCTTCGCTATGCAGGCACTGCACAAGCTTCAACCTGTTAAAGCTTTACAGTACACTTATGGGATCTTCAGCATCAAGGTGAGGATCATAGAGGACATGAGCTTTTCCACAATAACAGAAGTTTAAGTGGAAGCATTTGAATGCAGATAATTTGAAAGCTGACCATCTGAATTGCTGTGCTGGTTTTCTGACAGAGAATTGAAACATCAGGAATAAACTGTACATTTCTGCTCGATAGAACAAGCCTCTAATATGCTATTCCAGTCCTTTGTTTCTGTTTAGTATCATTTAGATTCAGTCTTTGTCCATCTTATAATCTTTATTAGTCTGTGCTCAGAGACCAGGAGGGTCATTCATTGGTGACAGAGTCCAATGTCATTTATTATTGCATCTCCAGTACTATCAAGATATCAATGAATCTGAACATGAACAAGCTTTCATTTTTATGGCAAATCAGAATTTTAATAATGTTATCATAAATATGATCTTTATCTGGTGGTACATAGCTTGTTTTTATCCTATTGACAGGGAGAACGAAGAAGTCCACTATCTTGTGAGGAAAGAAAAACGAAGGCACAGTCCTAATGGAAGGATGACAGAGGAATCCATCTGAAACCTATGTATTTTCAAGCAGACTTCTTCTTCAAAAGCTGCAGTAATGGAATAACCAATATACGCAAGTGACAGAAATCTGAGATGCTAATGCTTGGGTAGCTTAAACTCCAAAGAAGCTCAGGGACAAGAGTTACAGGGTAAGGATGAGCCAAACAGTGAGTCCCCTGGCTGTCTCTCTGATTCAGTTCTATTCAGAGCTAGAATATGGGGCAGCTGCTTACACTGTGATGTCCTCAGCAATTGCAAGGAAAATGTAGACATTGTCAATTTCTCTTTCACATCTGTACTCTATGTGAAGAGCTCTGGAGTCAACTTGTGCTCAGTGAGTGATGATAAAGGGGAACAATCTCCTGGAGAGTGAAAAAGCTGGCTTAAAACTCAACATTCAAAAAACTAAGATCATGGCATCCAGTCCCATCACTTTATGGCAAATAGATGGTGAAACAATGGAAGTAGTGAGAGACTTTATTTTCTTGGGCTCCAAAATCACTGCAGATGGTGACTGCAGCTATAAAACTAAAAGACGCTTGCTCCTTGGAAGGAAAGCTATGACCAACCTAAACAGCATAATAAAAAGCACAGACATTACTTTGCTGACAAAGGTTCATCTAGTCAAAGCTATGATTTTTCCAGTAGTCATGAATGGATGTGAGAGTTGGACTATAAAAAAAGTTGGACTATAAAGAGAGCTGAGCACCAAATAACTGATGCTTTTGAACTGTTGGAAAAGACTCTTGAGAGTCCCTTGGACTGCAAGGAGATCAAACCAGTCAATCCTAAGGGAAATCAGTCCTGAATATTTATTGGAAGGACTGATGTTGAAGCTGAAACTCCATACTTTGGCCACCTTATGTGGAGAGTTATTCATTTGAAAAGACCCTGATACTGGGAAAGATTGAAGGCAGGAGAAGGGGACGACAGAAGATGAGATGGCTGGATGGCATAACTGATTTGATGGACATGAGTTTGAGCAAGCTCTGGGAGTTGATGATGGACAGGGATGGCTGGCGTGTTGCAGTCCATGGGGTTGCAAAGAGTCAGACATGACTGAACGACTGAACTGAACTGAAGGGAAAACAACTTGAATGTTTCCAACAAGATAAAATGAAGAAGCTGAAGGTGTGAATGGCTTTGAGGTAAGTTTGAAATGATGTTGCAGTGGGTGCCTTTTTCTTTTGTCTTTAGGGGATCCAAGAAACAGGTTGAAAGGTAAAAATACACTAGTTATTCTTCCCATAAAAAGAGAGGAGTACTCCACAAAAGAGCAACTGGGAAAATTGATAGTGATTCTAAAATTCCAGAACTAATTTTTGGAGAGAATCAATGCAAATTCCCTAAGAACAATCACATAAAGCCTCTGTCTGCTTTTTTCCTCAAAGTTATTTTGACAGCCATTATACAGATGGGTTTCAGTGAGGTACACACATGCCTTCTTCATAAACACCTATAAACAGAGAAGAGAACATGTATGGATGTCACTGCAGTCCGGAGACTGATTATTGCATCATGAGTGGTTGAATGGTGAATTGAGGTCAAACTGAAATGTGATTGCCAGTGGTATATTACAAGGATCTATACTAAGCTCCACCTATGCTATTCAACACTAGATGAAATTGTTGGAAACAAACAAACAAATAAACTGGAAAAATCAAAACTGCAGGGTTCGCATGTAAGGAAAAGTTAGAAAACATTTCATAACTTGACCAACTAGTCCACAAACTAAGAATCAGACAAAATTTCACAGGTGTCAATGCAATGACCAAAACTTGGACTCTACCCCCAGCCCCCCGCCCCAATCCACAGCACAAGCCCAAGAAGGAGATGGAGTGATTGTATAGAATCCTACTTAGGTGACCCTAGATTCATGCATAAGAAGGCCAGACAGTGATCTGCATGCTAGACTTCTGATTTGGACTTGAGCTGTTTCAAAGAGTAGAATCTATCATAAGTGATGAGAGAACTGCTTAGAGTCATGGAATATTTCTATCACATCAAGAACTTGGAGTCTATTTTTTACATTTTATAGACTCTGGAATCTGGTGGATCAGGACTTTATTCCTCTTTACTTCTATGTTTTCTTGGGCAAACCACTCAATTTCTCTTTGTTTATCTGTAAAACAGAATGACGAAGATATCACCCATAATGTCCTTGTGAGTACAGTACATATGTTAAAAAATGTTACACATAATAAATAACTCAGTGAATTTTAGCTAAAATACAATATAAAATAATACTTCTTTCTCAAATATTTCCAAGTTGGCATGGAGTGGGAGGGCAGAGAAGGGCCCCAGAGAGGATCCTGATGCACTTTGAGGTCCACACTTTCTCCTGTGGTCACTGTCCACATTTTGCCCTCTCCCTCACGCCCAGATGCTTTTATCTGCGCTTCTGTGAACAGAGAGAAACAAAAACCAAGGAGTTGATCTTGATCTGGATGTGAGACAAATATTCAATAGTATGTGACCAGAAATATGTCACTGGAACCAGAATTTTGTGGCCATATTCAAAGCCATTTCTCTGAAACTGATTGATTCATGGACTGGGGACTAGGGCCCTGGGATGGGATCCTGATTTGGGCTCACCAATCACTCACCTTATTCCTTTTTCAAGCCTTTCTCCTGTCTCTTCATGTATGATACTTGTTTCTAGGGACACAAGAAATTATCCTGAAAACTAAAACCTTCATGGAAAGTTTTTCAAGCCACTAAGAGGAAGATATTATTGAACAGAGTTGCTCCAGAGTGGAATCGGCCACCTCTAATGTAGTGATTTCCTGGTTGCTAGATGTGTGTAAACAGAGGCTGTATAATGTCTTGCCTTAGGTGTTACAAAGGAGCGTGGGCACTAACTCCTAAAGATCTTTCCAGATGGAATTTCATGTTTGTAGTTACATGAGTGAGCATTGAGCTATTTGCATTGATTCATGCCTTAGCTTTTTAAAATTTCAATTGACAGAATATTCTTTAATGATTTATTCAATACTGGTATATATATTTTTTAATATTCTGCAACTAGCTGTAATTCACTAGTTGAGGTATCATATAATTTGAAACAAATTCATATATACTACCCACAAGTAGGTAGATCATTGATTACCACAACTCTTACATAAAACCAACACTAAATTTTTGGTACACCATAAATTTTTTTTTTATTAAATCACTAAATCATGTCATTTATCAATGCAAATATACATCTGTTTAAATATTTTTTTATTTTTTGCTTCACACCGTGGCCTGAGGGATCTTAGTTTCACAAACAGGGATAGAACCCATGCCCTCTGCAGTAGAAAGGCAGAGTCTTAACCACTGGACTGCCAGGGAAGTCCCACTTCTGTCTTTTACAAAAAGGACTTATTTTTAGGTAACCATACTCCATGGAAATAATCTTACTAAATTCATTACAGTATTTATTGCATTATTATTGTACAAAAGTTATATTATTATTACAGCACTCAAACTACCACACAATTGCACTCATTTCACACGCTAATAAAGTAATGCTCAAAATTCTCCAAGCCAAGCTTCAGCAATACGTGAACCGTGCACTTCCAGATGTTCAAGCTGGATTTAGAAAAGGCAGAGGAACCAGAGATCAATTTGCCAACATCTGTTGGATCATTGAAAAAGCAAGAGTTCCAGAAAAATATCTACTTCTACTTTATTGACTGTGCCAAAGCCTTTGACTGTGTGGACCACAAAAACTCTGGTAAATTCTTTAAGAGATGGGAATGCCAGACCACCTGACCTGACTCTTGAGAAATCTGTATGCAGGTCAGGAAACAAAGGTAAAACCAGACATGGAATGACAGACTGGTTCCAAGTCAGGAAAGGAGTACGCCAAGGCTGTATACTGTCACCCTGCTTATTTAACTTAAATGCAGAGTACATCATGAGAAATGCTGGGCTGGAGGAAGCACAAGCTTGAATCAAGATTGCTGGGAAAATTATCAATAACCTCAGATATGCAGATGACACCACCCTTATGGCAGAAAGTGAAAAGGAGCTAAAACGCCTCTTGAATTATGGCATCTGGTCCCATCACTTCATGGCAAATAGATGGTGAAATAGTGGAAACAGTGACAGACTTTATTTTTGGGGTTCTAAAATCACTGCAGATGGTGACTGCAGCCATAAAATGAAAAGACACTTGCTTCTTGGAAAAAAAGTAGTTATGTCTAACCTAGACAGCATATTAAAAACCAGACTCTTTGCCTACAAAGGTCTGTCTAATCAAAGCTATGGTATTTCTAGTAGTCATGTATGGATGTGAGAGTTTGGACTATAAAGAAAGCTGAGTGCTAAAGAATTGATGCTTTTGAACTGTGGTGTTAGAGAAGACTCTTAAGAGTCCCTTGGACTGCAAGGAGATTAAACCAGTCCATCCTAAATGAAGTCGGTCCTGAACATTCATTGGAAGGACTGATGCTGAAGCTGAAACTCCAGTACCTTGGCCACCTGATGGGAAGAACTAACTCATTTGAAAAAACCTTGATGCTGGTAAGGTTTGAAGATAGGAGAAGGGGATGAGAGAGGATGAGATGGTTGGATGGCATCACCAGCTCAATGGACATGAGTCTGGGTAAACTCCAGCAGTTGATGATGGACAGGGAGGCCTGGCGTGCTGCAGTCCATGGGGTCACAGAAAGTCAGATACGACTGAGTGACTGAACTGAACTGAATTCATTGATATCATCTAGGATCCAGACTACAATATCAGTTTTAGTTGAAAAGGTCAGTTTTCATTCCAATTCCAAAGAAAGGCAATGCCAAAGAATGCTCAAACAACTACACAATTGCACTCATCTCACATGCTAGTAAAGTCATGCTCAAAATTCTCCAAGCCAGGCTTCAGCAATACATGAACTGTGAACTCCCTAATGTTCAACCTGGTTTTAGAAAAGGCAGAGGAACCAGAGATCAAATTGTCAACATCCACTGGATCATGGAAAAAGCAAGAGAGTTCCAGATAAAACATCTCTTTCTGCTTTATTGACTATGCCAAAGCCTTTAACTGTGTGGATCACAATAAATTGTGGAAAAGACAACAAAAGAGACACAGAGGTATAGAACGGACTTTTGGACTCTGGGGGAGAGGGAAAGGGTGGGATGGTTTGGGAGAATGGCATTGAAACGTATACTATCTTGTAAGAAATGAAGCGCCAATGTTCAATGCAGGATGCAGGATGCATGGGGCTGGTGCACAGGATGATTCAGGTAGATGGTGTGGGGTGGGAGGTGGGAGGGGGCTTCAGCATTGGGAGATTGTGTTCACCTATGGCTAATACATGTCAATGTATGGCAAAACAAATGCAGGATTGTAATTAAAAAAATAAGTAAATTAAAAAAAAAAATAAAAGAGAATTTTCTGCAAGGGAATAACAGACCACCTAACCTGCCTCTTGAGAAATCTGTAGGCAGGTCAGGAAGCAACAGTTAACTGGACATGGAACAACAGACTGGTTCCAAACAGGAAAAGGAGTACGTCAAGGCTGTATATTGTCACCCTGCTTATTTAACTTATATGCAGAGTACATCATGAGAAATCCTGGATTGGAAAGCTGGAATCAAGATTGCCGGGAGAAAAATCAATAACCTCAGATGACACCACACTTATAGCGGAAAGTGAAGGACTAAAGAGCATCTTGATAAAAATGAAAGAGGAGAGTAAAAAAGTTGGCTTAAAACTCAACATTCAGAAAAGTAAGATCATGGCATCTGGTCCCATCACTTCATGGGAAATAGATGGGGAAACCTTGGAAACAGTGTCAGACTTTATTTTGGGAGGCTCCAAAATTACTGCAGATGGTGATGCAGCCATAACATTAAAAGATACTTGCTACTTGAAAGGAAAGTTATGACCAATCTGGACAGTTTATTAAAAAGCAGAGACATTACTTGCCAACAAAGTTCTGTCTAGTCAATACTAAGGTTTTTCCAGTAGTCATGTATGGATGTGACAGTTTGGACCATAAAGAAAGCTGAGTGCCGAAAAACTGATGCTTTTGAACTGTGGTTTTGGAGAAGACTCTTCAGAGTTCATTGGACAGCAATGAGATCAAACTAGTCCATCCCAAAGGAAATCAGTCCTGAATATTCATTGAAAGGACTGATACTGAAGCTGAAACTTGGGCCACCTGATGTGTAGAACTGACTCACTGGAAAAGACTCTGATGCTGGGAAAGACTGAAGGTAGCAGGAGAAGGGGATGACAGAGGATCAGATGGATAGATGGCACCATCAAGTCAATGGACATTAGTTTGAGCAAACTCCGGGAGTTGCTGCTGGATAAGAGGCCTGGCGTGCTGCAGTCCATGGAGTCACAAGAGTCGGACATAGTTGAACGACTGAACTGATGTGATTTTGCTAGATATGATGAATACTCTTACATATGTGTAGCATTTTGCGTTCCCACTATCAGGGCAGGAAGGCATCAGTTGACTCACCATTCTCCTCTCTGTTGCTGCTGCTGCTGCGCCGCTTCAGTCGTGTCCGACTCTGTGCAGCCCCACAGACGGCAGCCCACCAGGCTCCCCCGTCCCTGGGATTCTCCAGGCAAGAACACTGGAGTGGGTTGCCATTTCCTTCTCCAATGAGATGATGTCAAAGCTTTTATGAGATGTGGTCTACTTTAAATTCTCTTATTTTAAAGGAGAATGAGAATTTATTATGTGTTTCTCGGACATTTATAGTTTTTCTACTTTGAAATAATTTTTCATATCACCTTTTCAATATTTTTTTATGTTTGCTGATCTTATTTTGGGATTGTTGTTATCTTTTCTAAGTTGCAA